>OX123181.2:78960345-79420733 GCA_944739405.2 Euclidia mi
AATTGAAATACAGTCACGTATTTTCATGACAAAAATGTATAACAAAGATATAATATACGTCTCTAATGGTAGAACAAAATAGTCAACTAAGTAATAAAAGGGTATACCTTTATTACTTACTGACTGACAGACACGCTACAGCCGAAACTATTGGGCGCAGGAATCTGAAATTTGCCATGTATGTTCCTTGGGGACCGTAGGGGTGCACTAAGAAGGGATCACCCGAAATTCCCACGGGATCGGCCAAAACGGGTAAATTAAAAAAAAATGCAGGCGTAGCTGCTGGCGTCCTCTAGTTAATTATAATATTAATCATGAAAGAGATTGCGTTTAAAATAACTCACAGAAATGTTTTATTTAAATTCACACAGAAAACCACAAAGATACATAGTCTCACGCCATACATACATAGTCTCACGCCTATAACCCCGAAGAGGTAGGCAGAGGTGTATTTCTACACCCACTTATCTCTACACAAAGATACAAATTAGGTATAATAGCTTAAATGTAGGTATAAAATTGTAAATCCACAAAGGCGGCCTTATCGCAAAGTGCGATCTCTTCCAGACAACCTGTCTGTCCATCTTAAGATGGACAGACTGAAAAAGACAAGTTTGATGGTGTAGGGATTATATATATACATCTAACTTCTACTAATAAAAGGTATACTATACATCAAACTACCTACAGAAGGCAGACAAATACATTCGTTCGTTGTACATAAAATACAAATAACAATTCTATCGAATACTATATGTTATTATTGAAAACGATCACAAAAACCGGCAAAACTTCAGACAAGTTTTATGAATATCTTTTGTTCGATATAAACCGTACATAATACCAATGAGTTACAAAAGGTTGGATGCGTAGGTATATAAAGAAAGAATAAAAGTTTTATGAAGCATAAAAGGAGACATGTCGAAAATCTGTGGTCATAAAACATGGGTCCGCCTACACGGATTACCGTTGCGATATATATCCTCTACCGCAACTTCAATATGGCCACTCTAGCCACCACACGGTCAGTAGGGTCGATATCGCCACAGATCGGTTTTGTTAATCCCTGCGGACGGTATTGACAAATCTAATAACCTTACCATTATCTGAATTAAGGCATAATTTATTCATTCATATTGGGAAGTTGATATTTTGTCTTCAAGTGGGACTTAATATTCGGAGCGGTGGCGTAGCATACATTTATATAGTTTACATTTGTAATTCGTCTACACATTAGGATAATTAAATTATGTATCACGTATTTGTATACAAATGAAGTGGTATTGCAATATTACTAGCGAACTGTTTAATTAATAAGCGATAATAAGGCTGGTTCGTATGCAAATACCTTTTATTATAAACGGACTACACGTCGCCAGCGGCTTCGCCCGTGTCAATTATACATATAAACCTTCCTCTTGAATCATACTATCTATTAAAAAAAACCGCATTAAAATCCATTGCGCAGTTTTTACCATTTGAGCATACAAAGGGACAGACAGACAGAAGACAGACTTTGTTTTATACTATGTTTACAGTGATTTTACACTAACCAACTGTCATGCATCATTATCATCATCATCATCAGCCCTTTATACTGTCCCACTGCTGGGCACGGGCCTCTTCCCATTATGAGAAGGGTAAGGTCATAGTCCACCACGCTGGCCAAGTGCGGGTTGGTAGACTTCACATGTCTTTCGAGAACATTATGGAGAACTCTCAGACATGCAGGTTGCCTCACGATGTTTTCCTTCACCGTTTAGCAAGCGATAACTTACAATTTAATACGCACATAACTCCGAAAGTCATCGGTGCGCGCCGTGGATTCGAACCCGGACCCTCTGCGTAGCAGACAGGGTCTCTCCACTAGGCTATCGCTGCTTCTATAATGTCATGCAACACACACGAATACATCCGTATTATATGAAAAACTTCTTTTACATACTTACGAAAAGAGTGGGATCGTTACAAATGGCGTTTCGTAGTCTCTGCCTACCCCTCCGGGAAACAGGCGTGAGTCTATGTATGTATGTACGAAAAGAGAAAATAATTGGTATGTGTTTATTTACCAAATATTGAAAATAAAAAATAACTACCGGTGTTGGTGTGATATTATTAAAAAACTGTGCATTTTTAAATACAGGTTCAAAATAAACAAATGTAATTATTACTAACACGATTGACACCCATTACATGAATACAATGTAATGTTACGGGTTTCGATCGCATAATTTACTTTAACGAGAGCAAAGGTGGCTAGTTTAACTCATGCCGACACAGGGCAAATAGATGGTATATTTCCCGCCCCGTGGGATCTCCACCTTGTCGTGGTGGGGGGGGCTCAGTAACCGTGGATTGGTCACCCGCGGTGAAGCTAAGAGGGATCCAGGAGGGGACGCTCCGCGTGGGCTTGACGGAGGCCTTCGCAGGATGCGTCCAAAGGGGCGGGTGCGAGGGACAGTTCTTCTGTCCCTCGCAGTCGGGTGCGGTCGCGGGAGGAGAGGTGTGTCGGTGTTGCGTTCCCGCGCGCCCTATCTCCCGCGACCAAATGGGGGCGCACCATCGTTGCGTCGCGGTGGGGCCGCAGAGGAAGAGGAAATGCGGTTTGCGTTGCCGTCCTCCCTATCCTCTGCGGCCGCTGAGTGTTTTGGCGGCAGAGCCCAACACCTTCATCCGCCGCCAAGGGGGTTTTGTTCGGGGGGGGTAGCGAGGAATGCTTCAGCGATACCCGACCCTCCAACACACGGGTACGTGAGGAACACGGGTTGGTTTTTAGTCTGTAAGAGTCTGACAGTCCCCTTCGTCCTTCCCCCAGGGCGGAGGGACTCCATGAGGATTTTCCAACCCGACACCAAAAAAAAAGAAAAAAAAAATGGTATATTTACATCTTTATTTTCGAATAATGATGTATTCAAGCCTCGTTACATAAATATTACTAAAATAATAATATCGGAGAAATTAAAATTATAATTTATTGACTTAAATTTGAAACATGTAAGGAGGTATTCACCTTAGGATATATGTAGCGCTTACTCACTTTGCTAAATACTTCAGGGGTTAAGTGCGTGCCTTCGTTGTAAATATTTTTTTGTTTTTCCTTTTTTTTGCGTGTGAGCGTGTGGCCAACTCTGGTGTAGGAGTTTTCAGACCGCCCGAAGGCCTCAGACAAAGCCTAACGATCCTTATCCTTGGACAAGAACCGAGACCGACAGCTTTATGTGCCTTCCGAAGCACGGTAACGCTCAGATGTAAATGCCACACACGGTCACCCATCCAAGTGGTGACCTGTTCAAGCGTTGCTTAACTTTGCCGATCTGTTATGAACGGCAAGCCAAGTCTCGCTACGAGCGCTCCATATTGCTGACCGCCTACATAGGTGCTACGAGGTTGTTACGTCAACACCCGCGTAGTACTGTCTTTGTCGAATTATAAACGATGAAGACACGGTAATGTTATAAATATTTTTAATAAAATTAACAAAGTGAAGTATAATAAGTAAATACCAAGCCAGCGATAGCCTAGTAGAAGGAACCATAGACAGCTGGATGTCTCGGGTTCGAATCCACGACGCACACCAATAACTTTTCGAAGATAAGTGTGTATGAATTTGTCAATTATCGCTTGTTAAACAGTGAAGGAAAACAGCGTGGGAAAACCTACATGTTTGAGAGTTCTCGAAAATGTTTTCGAGAGACGTGTGAAGTCTGCCAGCCCGCGCTTGGCCAGCGTGGTTGTCTACGGCCTTACCAACTCATAGTGAGAAAAAGGGCCTTGCAGTGGGATAGCATATATACAGGCTAATGCGGATGATGATGATAAACCTACTAAAATCATTAATTTAATTCACAATTTGTCTGCTTATTTATTTGCAAGTAAAATAATTTGTAGCCCTTCTAAGCCGAACGTCAATCAATTGAGTGAGTTATCGATTGCATTTTGTTACTCTTCAATATTTATAACGTATTATACGGGTATATAGAGCAAAAATGTTTACAACTCGAATAGCTGTAAAATATTTTTTAAATAGTAAGTACGCCATACGTGTAGTCATAATATCAAAAATGATTCCTTAATAAAACCGGTATACGTGCACAGTCCGCCGTATAATTTTATCAGATAAATGCATGTCGAACAAACATTACTTAGGGTAGTTAGACGTAGGAATAGCGTTGTAAAACACATATCACGAATGTAATAAACATTTTACGATTCTGACCAACTTGTTCTAGTGGTCGCTACAAACAATTTTTGTATGGAACCACAATTGAGTGGCGTGCGGACCGTAACTTATTGTACTAGATTGTTTGTCTAGAAAATTAAATATATGATCCAATATTTTTTTGGACTACAAATTATTTTTATATAATATCGATATCTCTCAGGCTTGTTATTGCTACAGTATTGGGCGCTTCATACAAGATTAAGAGGGCTGAAACCAATAATGTAGTAATAATAAACTATTACCTACTACAATAAGAGCGCAATATTGTAGTAATATACGAGTTCGTGATCTAATACACTCGCCCTACGTACTTAATTTGAGAACAAGCACCGGTTATTGTTCTTTAGGAAATTGTTATAGTTAATATGTACTTAATATTTTATAAGTATGTAGCACAATAGTGAGTTTTCTATATATAAAGTATAAGTACTTCAAAGTTATGCTAGATGGCTCAAAAGCATAATTTGCTTAGCACATATATATTAAAAACAAATTAATTTTATGGTTTTTTTTATGGTAATAGGCGGCAAACGAGCAGACGGATTGCCTGATGGTAAGCAATTACCGCCGCCCATGGACACAAGCAACACCACAGGAGTCACAAGTGCGTTGCCGCCACCTTGGGGTTGAGAAAAGGGATAGGATGACGAGTGGGATCTGGGAGAAGGGATAGGGGATAGGGCCTCCGATTCATCACTATCGTCATCACCCTTACTTTGTCCCACTTGCATCCACAACTGGAGCTTGAGATCTACTTATAAGTCTAGCCGGATATGACAATATGCGCTACAAAATAAATTATATTTTGCTCTTCAAATGACTTCTGATTCCATTGAAGCAAGCTTTACAGAGTAAGAATAATAACCCTATATAAAGTAAAAATACAGAAAAGCCTACGTTCAAAATTTGTCTATTTCTTGCGAGCAAACTAAAATCCACTTATATTAAAAGCATAACCAAAGCAAAAGTACAAAGATTTGCTCCAAAAATGTCTTTAGCCAGCAGTGTCTAATTAATTATGTCCAATATTTACCTTAGTTATGTTATAAAAAAAGCATTAAACTAATCTAATTGAGAAAAATCTATTTGGAAAGCTCATCCAATATATATCCAAAAACTATTTGGATTACTAAACTATAATTTCATTAACTAACGAAGTTTATGCGCAATATGTTAGTGCTTAGAAATTGAAACATTATTTAACTACACGATTGAAAACCTACGTTAAATGCCCATTCTTTGAATGCCACTTTATGGCATAAATTTCATATCGTAACCGAGAGCCATCCAATGGCACTTTTGTAACAAATTTCATTTATCTCCTCCCAAAGAATTTCATAAAATCGATTGTTATCAAGATGATTTAAAGTTTAAATCTAATGGAATTCACTTTTCTGTTACTCAGTTGTTATCAGTATTCGCTTCAATCAGTTTTTAGACTGTTAAACAGATTTGATTGACATGTGTCAATGAACAAAAAAGCATTATTTAAATTGAATATTATACAATGGAAATAAACCGAAAGAGTCGTGTACCTGATAACTTGTTGTCGTTGATATATTGTAGAAATATTTAAACTATTAACATGAATTTGATTACACTTTTTCGATATTTGGTTTATACCTTTTGAGATAACAATGATTTGTAGTTCTATTGAAGTGGAATTATATCAAACATTTTAGTTATAGTTTCATTCAATATCCATTACTTTTATAACAAATTGAAAAATAGGAATCCCAAAATTCATATTTCTATATATACCAATTTATTTTCATCAATTTATTCAATGCAGCTAACGTATCTTTATTACATTTTCAGAAATAATGTACTATGTTCGATAGATCGCTGTCTATCAAATTCTTTAACTGCAATAAGTATATAAATCGTTAAATCCTTCGCTTTATGTTAAGTACCTAAAATCAGAATCGAAAATGTAAGGAACACAAACCGGGAATTAAGCTTACAATTAGTTCCATCTCTAAGTAAAATATTTGCTTTGATACCAGGAATCACTCTGTAAACCCGTTCAATACCGTCTATATGAATTTATTATAATGATATCTATTTGGAGAGCAGCAATTTTTCTTCTAACTATACTTATTTTCGCCAGCCCTCTGTGTGTTATGTCATCGACACGAATAATCGGTTTACCGCGTCATAAATCTGCGATGTAATTAATCATGCGCCTGACCATGGCGGACAGTGGTCCCCGTCGGTGTCGCGACGGCAAAATCTTAAGACAACGTTTTTCTCGAAGCCCTTTGTTTTTTGTTCATACCTATCGATATTTTGACAATTGCGTCTAGCTTTACTTTGTTTTATGATTCGAAAGTTAAATTAAGTTATCTTTTAAGTGTATAAGTTATTTTTTTGCTTCTCAAAGCGAAATTTTGGACAAAATCTCTACTATGCATCATCCATCTACTTCGCATAAGTCATAATAGTGTCGTTTTTTGCTGAGCTCGCGGTTGGCGAGTGAAGCGGCCGTGAATATATCTTTGCCACTGGGATAAATCACACGCCATGATCACTGATCAAAAGATGGCAAAGTTTAGCTCTTCGGGACATTCAAATCAATCAGTGCCGTCGAGCGTGAAATTAAAACGAGACCGAAGTAATTCAAAATCTATCAAGTTTACAAAAACTACGAATCGGTACACAGGCTGACGTGCCGGTATCGCCACTCAATCAAATATGTGTCATCCTGTGCATGTCAATCGGAACATTCTATCGCTTTGCTTTTTTGATGCAAATGTACACGTATTTTCATCGATAACCACTATTATGATGAATGCAGCATGTTAAACATACATATTCAATTTAAAAACATTGTCTGCATTTCATGTTTGTTTAATGAATGATTTAACTTTACATATGTTGTAAATTATCTATTTTATATTACCAAAATCATGGAAAACATCCAATAAAATGTTTACGCCACGAAAGTTAAGGGACAAATGGCTAAAACTTTAACGTTCCAGTTGTATGTTCATTATACATGAACATAGTATATAAATAAAACTTCCCAACACCTTATTAAAACTTACAACATTCGAATCTCAAAATGTGTAGTTTAGTTTGCCTTTTGCCTTCCGAAACAATAGTTGAATTTTCATTCTGTATTAGTTTAGAAGCCCCGTATAATATTTGCATATAATACATGTGGAACAATCGGTTTACAAATCCGGTGAAAAGCAAGTGGGGAGATTAGGACGGGGTGGGTAAGGTATGGGTGACTTACGGGACTTTATTGCCTTTCTCGTGACAAACGATTATTAAGAAGACGGCTCACTTTTCACACGTTTGGCTTTTGATTAACTTCACTGAATTTGCATTATATTTTTCTCACTGTGTAATTTTGTATAAATACGTTATTTGATAAAAAGTAAAAGATAATACTTGTATAGTTTGTGAGTACACTAACTTATTATTTGTTACCACGAAATTGCACTTAGTTTTATTAATTGCCATTTGACGGTAGCTTTGATAATGATTTATGATTTAAATCTAACATTTATGTACTCACATATGTTTCAGATTTTACGTTAACTATAAATAACTACTACTCTCATTCAATTCATACTAACTTAAATTCACACCTACTTAGTTGTTAGTTCCACAAATTTATTTGCCTTTTCAATATAAAGTTTGTGTTACGAAAGTAGTGAAACAAAATTGGCACCATTATAAGAATTTATTGTTTTGTTTTGAGATTTTTTGTACAGTTCTTAAAGCATTATTGCTTACTAACTCATAACATGTGCTCTACAAGAACAGTTTAATGAATCCATAACCTACTTAGTTGAGAATTTGACAAATGTTACACATTCCTCCTGTAACGAAGTATATGATTAATCACTTCGTTAACTTCTAAGTTTCGAAAATGTCTTCTTCTATTTCTACATTATATTAAATCACCCGCTTATGTAATTATAAGACCGAGCAATTACTAAGTTAATTGTCGTAATGAAGGAATTTCAATTAAGACATATTTTTAGACACGAAAACTGACCTACTTGTTCATTTTTACGTACAAGCGAGCACTTAAATACTTAAACCTCTGTATTAAGAGGTGCTATGCAAATGTTCTCAAAGATTTGTCAAAAGGAACAGAGCGCTAAAAATGTTGAAATAATTAGAAGCTGGAGTCAGCAGTAAAGTAGAGCCTACTGAATAATGAGGGGCGGGGGAGGCGATGCCGTCGCTTCTCCTCAGTACCCGGCCTGCACCTACGTTTACAACTTTATATAAATTACTTTGAAGGTAACGCAAAATCTGTAATTATTTTGTTCGAGTACTCCTCATGGATTACTTGCGAAATTTGTAAAAGAGCACATAATTATGTCGTTAGATTGTCTGCATATGTGAACACATGATTATGTTTGAAGTTTGCCTATTTTGTAATGAGGTACTTAATGATGTAGTGGGTACTAATTTACTTTCTAGAATAGACAATAATATTTTTTTTATAAATATACGTAAATTGTCTTTTAAATTAATTATTATCTACACTAATATTATAAAGAGGAAAAAATGGTATTTTTGTTGAAGAGGTAGGCAGAGGTGTATTTCTACACCCACTTATCCCTACACAAAGATACAAATTAGGTATAATAGCTTAAATGTAGGTATAAAAATAGTAAATCCACAAAGGCGGCCTTATCGCAAAGTGCGATCTCTTCCAGACAAACTGTCTGTCCATCCTAAGATGGACAGACTGAAAAAGACAAGTTTGATGGTGTAGGGATTATATATATATATATATGGACACTAATAGTTAAGCGATTTTGCTTGCTTAATCTCAATTGGCAGTGCATTCCACAAACGTACAGCCTGAACAGTACAGGATTTATTGTAGAAGTTTGGGGAATGTGTTGGCATCTGCAGTCTCAGATCTACTGACGACCTCAAGGTCTTTGAATGTGTGTCATGAAGGAACTTAAAACGTTCTTTGAGATACATGGGGCTATTAGGATTAAACTGCACAGTATACAGTAGCATAAAAATATGAGTATTCCGGCGAAGACGAATTGGGAGCCACTTGAGTCTGGATCGAAATTCAGATACATGATCATATTTGCGTAAACCAAAAATGAATCTTATTCAGAAGTTTTGGAGACGCTCAAGTTTGTCAAGTTGGTCCTCATTAAGATCAAGATAGCTGACATCGGCATAATCGAGTATTGGGAGAAGCAAGGATTGTGCAAGCACAATCTTGGTGGTTGTGGGAAGAAAGTTCCGCAGCCTACGCAACGACCCAGCTGAGGCAAACAGCTTTAAACTTGTCTCCTGTATTTGACATCCCCAAGATAAAGTTTTATCTAGATAAATCCCCAGGTTCTTACGTTATCTGAGATAGTTAATATTTTACCGTCGAACTGAATCTCAGGTAACTGCGACCAGTTGACCTTGGAGATCATTCTGGAACTGCCAATCAGAATAATTTGTGTAGATGGGTTTACTTTAAGGCTATAATTTTTACTCCATGTACAAATTTGCGCCAGGTCAAAGTTTATATCAGAAAACGCCTCTCAAATCGCGTCTAGTGGTGCCTGTGAGTATATCTGTAAATCATCTGCGTAAAGGTGGTAGGACGAAAGTAAGTGCTTAGAGATAGAATTTATGAAAATTGCGAATAGTTATGGAGATAGCAGGCCACCCTGCGGTACACCGACAGTTGTGTTACACCATGACGAGTACGACTCATCAACGCATATACGCTGTCAGCGTCCAAACAGGTAACTATGAAACCAGTCAATTACCGTTGGAGATATGTTAATAGAGCGGTGTATGGCAAGCAGGATGTGGAAATCCACGGTGTTAAATGCGTTGCTAAAATCAAGTAGGGACATAAGTGTGAGTTTTCCACCATCCATGCCTAGCCTTATCTCATCAGTGATATGAACCAATGCTGTAGTAGTACTATGACCAGGACGAAAACCAGATTGGAATGGATTCAGGAGAGCATTCTTGGAAAGGAAAGTACAGAGTTGTCATACACAACTCTCAAGACGCTCAAGGACTTTGGAGAGGAATGGAAGTATGGATATAGGACGGAAGTCAGTAAAGGAACAGGGTTTGGATTTTTTAGGGATCGGCACTACTTGTGCATCTTTCCACGCGGATGGAAAGACACCGCTGGTAATTGAGTAGTTCAGGATATGACAAAGGACAGAGAGGATTTCATCTAGGATAGGTAGGATCATATTTGGACTGATACAGTCATTACCAACATCATTGGACGAGATAGAAATTATTCTCTTTTTAACATCACAACCGGAAAATTTCTCGAAAACAAAAGGACAGTATCTGGGAGTTGGGATACGTGAAAGATCTTGTAACGTGTTTGTTTTTCT
The DNA here is from genome assembly GCA_944739405.2 of Euclidia mi. Taxonomy (NCBI): domain Eukaryota; kingdom Metazoa; phylum Arthropoda; class Insecta; order Lepidoptera; family Erebidae; genus Euclidia; species Euclidia mi. The sequence goes on from OX123181.2 coordinate 78,970,924, forward strand.
TGTCCCATCAAAGTTGGACGAAGCAGTGAAATATGCTTTAAGCGAATCTATATTTATATCTTTGGGGATAGCATCATTGCGCGACTTACCAACTCCCAGTGTTCTAAGAAATTTTCAAATTTTAACTGGATCTCCACTTTCAACCGAGTTGTGAATATGCTGGCGTTGTGCTTTCCTACACACCTTATTGCACAGATTTCTGGCACGTATGTATTTTTCCAAATTCACAGGGTTTGGGCGGTATTTGTACTTCGCCTTGGCAGCCGCTTTCTTTGACATAAAAATTTTGATTTCGTCAGTAAGCCAAGGTGCAGGTAGGTGTTTTAATTTAATGGCACGGATTGGTGCATGCACATCGTACAGCTAAATTAATTTATCTGTAAACATTTTGACTTTGTTATCTACACAGTCTGATGAATACAAAGGAGACCAATCTATGCTACGGGCATCTGCGCAGAGCTTTACACTATCCATCCCACTGAAGTTGCGTTGCATAATAATTCTCGGTTTTGCCTTTGGTGGGCGTATTTTATATGAAAGATAGATTAAATCATGGGAAGAGAAAGTGTCTGCAGAGCACTGACCATGCTTGGATACAAAAATAGGGGAAGAAACAAAAATGAGGTCAAGAAGAGAAGGTACAGAGTTTGAAAAATTATGTGTAGCATGAAGAGGAAGAATAGATAAATTGCTAGAATTTAAAATACGCCTAAATGTGGTGGAACGATTATCCTGTTTTAAGAGGCAGGCCTTAAAATCACCCATTATAATTGTGTGACTGTAAGAAGGTACTAAAGTTTCTAGGATGTGTTCAAAAGAAGGGAAGAAATTTATACGTAACAAAGGGGAATAATAAACACCTAGAAGAACTTTAGCACGATTTAATTCCACTTCTAAGAATAGATGCTCGCCGGCATTCGAGGGCGGTGGTTGCGACGAGATGCTAACTATTCGGTACGGAATTTGAGCACCGCACGATCATTTCTTATTAGGTGGTACCCCGGAAGAGAATATGAAGTTGATGGGAGACATGGTTTGAGCCATGACTCTGAAACGAGAATAGCATGAATGTTCCTACAGTCAAAGGTTGCCAGCATATCAGGAAAATGAGCTGGAATATTTTGGCATTTATATGGACTACATTAAAGGTCCCTGCGACGTCAGAGAACTAAGACTGAAGAATGTCTGCAAGTGAAGGCAAACTAGTGAAACTGTCATTGAGACTACTAGCAGTTAAAAAGCTGTCATTGTCACTAAAATAAGAATATATTAATAATATATAAATTAATTAACTATATCAATATAATAAAACGTTATAAATTTTTATTTAAAGCTCAAAAACGCTGTTTAAGGACCGTCTAGAATTACCGTAGCCAGGCAGGAAGGTGTATCAGAAGTGCGCAGTGGAAGATGTAATACATCTACCTGACCACGATAGACAATGATCCAGACACAATGCACTGCGTTGCACAGTGATGAATTGAAATCAATCAATATCAATATTATATTTCACTTACCCGCTATCCTTGCTGATGTCAGGCTTGAGCTAAATTAGACACATTCATACAAGTATATTGGCCAAAATACATGAATGAAGTATCTTATACTTAGCTATTAAGCTGCAAACGCGACGTTTTCAGGACACGTTGGCACGTGGACTCGATACCGGATTCACAATTTTCACAAATGTCAATCAACAGTTCACAATCAATTTACCGTTGCCAGCACTAGATCAGGCGGCATTCAAGACGGTTTACTCAATTTGATTCAATTCGCGTTAATTCAAAAGGCGATATTTTACGTACGAGACGACAACCGGCGAGTTAATTTTTTCAAGGAAGCGAACGGAAGTGACAGTTCAGTGTGACCATTGTCAGAAATTTTCAATAGACTAAACAAAATGTTACTCAATCGATCTAATCGATTTGACTTATAATAAAAACTAATTCTATTCCAAACATCCACCCGCCCCGGACAGGCCTACCGGTCCGCTAATCGGTTGGTAGACGTGACCATGTTGCAACCGCTCTCCTCAGAATCGAACCGTCCACCAAGACCTCAGCAAATCGGGGAACTCCATCAGCCCCAGTTACCAAATGAAGGATGCGCCCCCTGCGCCATCTGAATGGCGGAAGGTTAGCCTCCTTGATCAAAACGAGGTCTCCAATCTTGGGTGGATCGGTCTTGTCGGTCCACTTAACGCGTTGCTGGAGTATGTGCAAATATTCCAAATTCCAGCGTTTCCAAAAGCTCTGAGTAATCTGGCGTACCAATTCAAAACGCGAGAGACGACCAGGTCTCGTATCAATATAGGGGTACTCAGGCAAGGCGACAAGTGGGCGACCAATCAAAAAATGGCCCGGCGTAAGGGCCTCCAAATCATTCGGATCTGAGGAGATCGGGCACAACGGCCGAGAGTTCAAAACGGCCTCGATCTTACAAAACACAGTTGCGAGTTCCTCAAATGTAAGGACAAATTCACCGATTGTCCTGCGCAAGTGTGTTTTGGCCGATTTTACGGCGGGCTCAAATATACCACCCCAGTGTGGACAACTTGGTGGGGAAAACAACCAATTTATCCCACGTCGGGCAAGCCTATCACCTATATCAGCTTTGTTGGTTTAAAGGAAATTAACAACATCATTCAAATAATTATTGGTGCCCTTGAAGTTAGTGCCGCAGTCAGAACGGATCAAGGAAGGCAGCCCCCTGCGGGATACAAATCTGTCAAATGTGGCTACAAACACCTCGGTCGTAAGCGAGGAGACCAGTTCTAAGTGTACGGCCTTTGTGGAGAGACAAACAAAAACACACAAGTAGGCCTTAACAGTCTTGCTGTTTCGAAGTGTCGACGTTTTCACCAAAAAGGGACCAGCGAAGTCCGTGCCAACACCGTCAAACGTCCTGCTCTCAGTTACGCGATCTGCCGGTAAGTCCCCCATCAACGGCTGCATGGTAGAAGCCTTGAGCTTATAGCAAGGGATGCAGCGAAAGACTACACTCCAAATAATTCTTCGGGCAGACAAGATCCAAAATTCGCGTTGCGAAATGGCCAACAAAGCATTACAACCAGCATGCGAATTTTTAAGGTGACGGTCAGTTACCAACAAGCGTACCAAACGACCGTCCTTAGGTAACAAAAGGGGGTGACGTGCTCCGTAAGGGAGGTTGGCGTTCTTGAGACGCCCTCCAACGCGCAAGAGACCCGTATCGTCCAAAAAGGGGTTCAATTTAGAGACAGCTCCCGACAATTTCGATCTCCCTGATTAAAGGATAGCAATCTCCTTTTCAAAATGCGCCAATTGCACAGAACGAACCCAAAAGGTGAGGGACTCCTGTCGTTCCTGTGGTGAGAGAAACGGTGTCAGTCGTGTTGTGTTGTGGGTGCCTAAAATTAAAAACAAAACGCTTTATCCAAGCAGTGACACCTAACAACTTGTCAAGGGAGCTGTAACGATTTAACAAAAAATCGGGGTCGAAGGCGCATTCTACCTTCTCAAGAGCGAGTGTTCGTAGACCCGGCAAATTAGAAGTATTCAAAACTGGCGTTCGAGGCCAATCAGTTTCTGGTCGACTCAACCATTCCGGACCCCACCACAGCAAATGACCTATCAAACTAGGCGTCAAGCATCCGCGCGAGGCACAATCAGCGGGGTTGAGCTCACCTGGCACGTGTCTCCAAACAAGTTTGACTTCGGATTTCTGGATTTGGGAAACGCGATTAGCGACAAATACCTCCAAGGTGTGGACAGAAGCCTTAAACCAACAAAGAACAATTTGGCTGTCTGTCCAGGCGTAGGTCCCATTAATGCAAATGCTTTTGCCCAAAGTACTGGACACGTGGTTCAATAAGCGTACAAGTAGGGCTGCTCCCGAGAGCTCCAATTTTGGGATGGTCAGAGATGTCCGAAGGGGTGCCACCTTGCTCTTTGCCATGATCAGGGAAACCCTCCCCTGACCTGAGGCACTTACTGTGTGAAAGTACACCACGGCGGCGTGACCACGTTCCGAGGCGTCACAAAACCCGTGAAGGGTGGCCTTGTACTTCCCGGGAGGAAGGATGGGACGAGGCAAGGAGATCTCGTTGACGGCAGGAAGTAAGGATACAAAAGAGGTCCATTCCTCAACAAGAGTGCCGTGTAGAGGTTCGTCCCAGGTCAATCCTGCTGTCCAAAGCTTCTGCAAGAAGCATTTTGCCCAAAATATGATAGGACAAATCCAACCGTTCGGATCAAAGGTTCTGGCGACAGTAGACAACACGAGACGTTTAGTCCAAGAACAAGGCAATTTCAAGTCTACGTTGTACGTAAAGATGTCTTGGACTGGTCTGTACTGGACGCCGAGAACAGCCATCATGGCGGGGTTGTCAACAATCTCAAACAAATGTGGATCCTGCTGATGATCCTCTGGCAAGCCTTCCAAAAGCGCTGGTGAGTTGGAAATCCATTTGCGCAACTCATAACCAGCGGAGGCCAAAATACCTATCAATTCGTCCCGCAGGAGGATCGCCTCGTCCGCTGTGGAGGCGCCCGAGCAAATGTCATCGACGTAAATATCGTCTTTCAAGATGGCGGAGGCTCGTGGGAAACGTAAGCCTTCTCGGTCTGCGAGCTCCCAAAGAGAACGTATTGCCAAGTAGGGGCTTGATCTTAACCCGTACGTATTCGTATTGAGTTCGTAGACGACCATGGGATCGCGAGGAGACTCTCTCCAAAGGATCAGCTGGAAGCGACGGTCATCAGGGTGGATAATAGTCTGCCTGAACATCATTTTTATGTCGGCCACAAAGACAACCTGATGTCGTCGGAAGCTGGTGATGACGTCACAAAGGTCCTTGACCAACTTGGGACCAGAATGCAAGCACTGGTTCAAGGATACGCCTGTTGAAGTCTGCGCAGAACCATCAAACAGTGTGCGCAGCTTGCCAGTCGATGGCTTCAATACCGCATGATGCGGGAGAAAGTAATGCTCCACCGAACGCCAATCCAAATTTGACACTGACATGTGTCCCAATTGTTCATATTCTCTCATGAACTCAATGTACTTCTGTCTGAGCTCCGGATCACGACCCATGCGACGCTCCATAGCCAACAACCTCTTTTCGGCTAAAGGTCGTGACTCACCAAGCGGAGGCCGAACAGACAGAAAGGGTAGCCTCGTAATGATCCGACCAGAACGGAGTCGACCAGTGTTGTTCTGGAAGAACAGCTCGCATTCCTCATGTTCTGGATTCAAACGGGCAGCTTGAGGGGGCTCCTCTACCTCCCAAAACCTCTGAACCCCATCAGAGAGAGCGGAGCCTACAGCCAACAAATTGTCAAGTTCAGGTGGAGGGGGGTCCCTAGGTACAGGTCCCATCAAAGCAAATCCAAATATGGTCGGGATGGCAGTCAAACCATTTGGCACCAAGACCCGTTTCCCACCAATCAAAATTCCACCGAGGACATCAGAGCCAATCAACAAGTCGATTAGTCCCGGTGTGTCAAATTTGGGGTCTGCCAGTTCCAATCCCGATGTCAAATTCACCACAGCAGCGGGTAGCTGTTTCTGTGGGTGCATACCCAAAATATTCTTCAACACAATAGCCGAGGTTTTAATCCTCGGGTGTGAAGATTCAACAGGGCCAAACAAAACCTTAACTTGCCCTTCAACATTAGAGGCTACGTCCCCTATGCCCCGTATACAATTTGGAAAAGAACCCATATTTAATTTAACCTGCCCTACCAAATAAGTGGAAGCAATGCAACCTTGTGAACCTGTGTCCAATATAGCTCGGACCACAACAGAGTTCCCCGTGGGTCCCCAGACCCTAACAGCAACCGTTGGTAGGATAATGGTCTCAATGGGGGAGGTTGGCGTTATAGGGCAGGGGTCAATGAGCTATTGTTGCCTGGGTGGCGACCGTTGGCCAGGACTAGGCAAGTCAAAACGAGGGTGCGGCTTGAAGTCCTCAAAAGCGCGATGACTCGATCCGCGCGCCATCTGTGGTGGGTCATAATGACGCACCCGCCCAAAACGAGGTGGGCGCGAGTCAAGGCGGCGACGCTCCGCCAAAGGAGGGGAATACCTGGGGCAGCAGTCATGGTGCTGGTGACGCTGGGCGGTCGCACATTCAGGTGCGCGAGAGAGAGGAGGCGTGCGCACGCTACGGTTCTCCAAGCGGGGTGAGTCGCGATCAATTGAGCGAGGCGACTCTCGGCTGCGCGCCGGTGAGCCTCGGCTGCCTCCTTCAAAACACCCGCCCGTGCGCGGCGTCGGCTGGTTGGACAAGCGGCCTACCTCTCTGGCATTCATGCAGAGAATGTCCAAATGCTGTCCTCCACAGTGAGGACAGGGGCGAAAGTTTGGGCAGTCTCGCTGGTAGTGGGACCCCAAACAAGAGAAGCAAAGGCGGCGGGCATTCGCGATGCGCCTTTGAGAGGTGACATGTAGGTCCAAGAATGCCCTACAACTGGCCGTTCTGTGCCCCGTGACCTTGCAGAAGGAGCACTCCGCTGGGCTCTGCGTGACCGCAAAGCGAGGAGGGCGCCGGTCAACATTGGCTCGGGTGTGACCGCGAGCCTGCTCCTTGACCTTGGGCGGCTGCGACTTAGCCGGCGTGTCACCACCGGAGTTGTCCAAGACCCGGCACTCATCCTCCAGGATTTTCTCCAGGTCAGCAAAGGGGGGCAGATGGGTCGCGCTATCCCCACCAAAGCGCTGTTCAAAACGTGACCTCAGGTCGGCAGGCAGCTTTTTTAACACAATGTGCACCAATAGATAGGACCATTGGTCCACGGGCAGGTCAAGGCACTTAAGTGCGTTGATGGCCACCAAAAGCGGGTTCAACAGTTGGGTGCGCAACCCAGAGACCCGGGTGAGCGTCGGCAAACCCAAAATCTGCTCGATGTGCGTGTCGGCGAGGCCACGCTTATTATGGTACCTACGGGTGATTAGGTCCCGAGCCGTCTGGTACGCCTCGTCAGACACGAGCAGATGCTGGATGAGGCCCTTAGCCTCCCCATCCAGAACCGACATTAAATATGCCAATTTTTGTGCTGGCCGAAGGTCAGCCCTGTCATTGACCAGGCCGTCGAACAAATTAATGAAGCCCAGGTAGCTTCCTAGGCAGCCATCAAAATGGGGGAGGTCCAAAGTAGGGAGCCTACTCACCAGCCCCGGTGCTGACCTAGGAAGCTCCTGCTTCAGGCCGGGTTGCCCTTCCCTATCGGCAACTAGTTGTCTCGCAGTATTGGAGACAGCATCATACAGGTCTAAGACCTGGGCATAGTCTTCGCTGACCTTATTTCGCTGGTCAGCAGTGAAATCAGTGACTGACACTTCGAGACAGCAAGCGCTGAAAGTGCGGAACTGCTGTTCCACACTTGCCAGGCGATCGTCAATCCGCTCTTACCTTTGAAGTAAGGCCTGCTGGCGATCAGGCCGGTTCACTAAAGCACTGGCCGAGGCAAACCAGTGCAAATCTGATGCAATAGCACCAGCAGCCGCACGCAAGTCCTTGACAGCTGACATAATCAAAATTCAAAAGAGCCCGGGCAAGCGTTAAATAAAATTAACAATCAAAACTTATTTTTTCTTAATTCTTTGAAACCAACAAAATATTAGCCTGTTTACTGGTACAAGCAAGTGACAGGTATCTACTGTCCAACAAAATTAATAGTTTCAATATATATTGACACAAAACAAAGTCAAAGTTATCAAAAGTTGAACCTTCGAATAAGTTAATTGAAGTTAAATATTCAAATAAATTAACTAATTTCTTGCAACAGACAGACTGGATGTATTATTTGAGATATACAATAGTAAGTAAGCACAGAATATGTGTTACCTAACAATATTATCTATATTATAACAAAACAAAGTTTATTTATGTGACCCGCCCAAGTGGCAAGGTCAAGTTGGTTGTTATAATGTTTATGAATATAGCAATAAACTAAATTTACTAAATTTATTGATACATACAGCTGTTATGTATCCAAACAAACTGACTTATTAATGCAACAACAAATTTAAGTTAGATTTTTCAACAATACAAATCAACAATTACTGATTGAGGTTATGTGACAATGTGTTTCAAATTATCTAGTTCAACTTATACAATCAAATATTATGTATTTTAGACAATAACTGACCTGACAAACACTACAATACTGTCAACAAGGTGATAAGATACAAGCTCATACCAATCTGAGTTTATACTCAGTAATGCAACAGCGGCTAAATTTCAACTACAGCTCTGCATCAAAATTATGTCTAGAATTACCGTAGCCAGGCAGGAAGGTGTATCAGAAGTGCGCAGTGGAAGATGTAATACATCTACCTGACCACGATAGACAATGATCCAGACACAATGCACTACGTTGCACAGTGATGAATTGAAATCAATCAATATCAATATTATATTTCACTTACCCGCTATCCTTGCTGATGTCAGGCTTGAGCTAAATTAGACACATTCATACAAGTATATTGGCCAAAATACATGAATGAAGTATCTTATACTTAGCTATTAAGCTGCAAACGCGACGTTTTCAGGACACGTTGGCACGTGGACTCGATACCGGATTCACAATTTTCACAAATGTCAATCAACAGTTCACAATCAATTTACCGTTGCCAGCACTAGATCAGGCGGCATTCAAGACGGTTTACTCAATTTGATTCAATTCGCGTTGATTCAAAAGGCGATATTTTACGTACGAGACGACAACCGGCGAGTTAATTTTTTCAAGGAAGCGAACGGAAGTGACAGTTTAGTGTGACCATTGTCAGAATTTTCAATAGACTAAACAAAATGTTACTCAATCGATCTAATCGATTTGACTTATAATAAAAACTAATTCTATTTCAAACAAGGACCATGTTTAAATTAAAAATCACTGATAGTTGTAAGCCATATTTTATAAGACATAAGATCTTAACACTGCCGTTTCCAATATATAGCAAGTGCAACATTCGTTAAAAGCAATAGACATTTATTTCCCCAAAGGTCTGCTGTAGTAATCCGTAACAGACGTGATAATCATAAACTATGCTTACACGCATCAAGAACCACATTGATGCATAAAAGTATCTTTTGCATGGCCCCCAAAATTTATAATAAGATTCCTAAAGAGTGGAGAGAACAAAATAACAAAAATTTGACAATTTCAATGATGTACTATCACCTAGCTATTATTGAATTCTTGTAACCTAATATTTTTTTCATAATAATGAGCAGGTCATAATAACACATAAAAACAAATGTAATTTTGAATATATTAAGTGTTTTGATCTTGTTTTGTATAAATATAATTCATAAATTTAGTGCCACTGGATGCTATAATGTATTTTCATCTTTATACTATTTGTACGCTGCAATGGCTAAACATGACTGACTGTATACTTTTATTTAACATCTTGTATACTCATGTTTATACAAATAAAATATCTTTATCTTTATCTTTATCTTTATCTTTATCTTTATCTTTATCTTTATCTTTATCTTTATCTTTATCTTTATCTTTATCTTTATCTTTATCTTTATCTTTATCTTTATCTTTATCTTTATCTTTATCTTTATCTTTATCTTTATCTTTATCTTTATCTTTATCTTTATCTTTATCTTTATCTTTATCTTTATCTTTATCTTTATCTTTATCTTTATCTTTATCTTTATCTTTATCTTTATCTTTATCTTTATCTTTATCTTTATCTTTATCTTTATCTTTATCTTTATCTTTATCTTTATCTTTATCTTTATCTTTATCTTTATCTTTATCTTTATCTTTATCTTTATCTTTATCTTTATCTTTATCTTTATCTTTATCTTTATCTTTATCTTTATCTTTATCTTTATCTTTATCTTTATCTTTATCTTTATCTTTATCTTTATCTTTATCTTTATCTTTATCTTTATCTTTATCTTTATCTTTATCTTTATCTTTATCTTTATCTTTATCTTTATCTTTATCTTTATCTTTATCTTTATCTTTATCTTTATCTTTATCTTTATCTTTATCTTTATCTTTATCTTTATCTTTATCTTTATCTTTATCTTTATCTTTATCTTTATCTTTATCTTTATCTTTATCTTTATCTTTATCTTTATCTTTATCTTTATCTTTATCTTTATCTTTATCTTTATCTTTATCTTTATCTTTATCTTTATCTTTATCTTTATCTTTATCTTTATCTTTATCTTTATCTTTATCTTTATCTTTATCTTTATCTTTATCTTTATCTTTATCTTTATCTTTATCTTTATCTTTATCTTTATCTTTATCTTTATCTTTATCTTTATCTTTATCTTTATCTTTATCTTTATCTTTATCTTTATCTTTATCTTTATCTTTATCTTTATCTTTATCTTTATCTTTATCTTTATCTTTATCTTTATCTTTATCTTTATCTTTATCTTTATCTTTATCTTTATCTTTATCTTTATCTTTATCTTTATCTTTATCTTTATCTTTATCTTTATCTTTATCTTTATCTTTATCTTTATCTTTATCTTTATCTTTATCTTTATCTCTATCTTTATATTATATAGAACATACATACATACATATCGTCACGCCTGTCATACCCGAAGGGATAGGCAGAAGTGTATTTCTACACCCACTTTTCGCCAGATATACTTTAGTCCCACGTAATAAAGGGGCGAGCCTATTGCCGTATCGGGCACATTTCCAGACTCCGTGCTGCTACTGAGAATTTCGTGACAGAAAAACCTAATAACACTGCCCGACCCAGGAATCGAACCCGGGACCTCCCGATCCCACGCGCACATTTATGCCGCGAGACCAACGAGGCAGTCGTAAAGGGTTTGATCTCGAGTTTTCCGTCTCTACGCAAAGATGGTATTTGCATCGTGTTATCCCTTAGTCGCCTCTTACGACACCCACGGGAAGATAGAGGGTGGTGACACTTGTATTGTATGCCGTCATCCACACGGCAAAAATTATAATATCAAATATTATATAGAATACTTTAATAAAAATATATTGTAAAGCGGTGTAAAGTCAGTCCACCCGCCAGTTGCGTGTTACAAGAAGAGTATTGTAAATAACACCACACAGCTTTATAGAAAAAAGAAACAAAGAAAATAAAAAATCGGGCAAGTGCGAGTCTGACTCGCGCACCGAGGGTTCCGTACGCATTTTACCTTATTTGAGGTTGGTGCTAATTACGCTAGTCTTCTAAATCTGAGGGTCTAGTACCAGTTTGCACTCAATCGTCACGGTGGACGATAGCCTAGACGACAGGAACAATTTCTATACATTTTCTAAATGCGCCCCCTAGCGGTCTCTATCGATCGCTTCTCTCCATTAGGGGCGCTTTAACAAGTACGAAAATTAGCCTTAATTTTCAACTTTTTTAAATTTTCAGAATTTTTCCTTTATTTGTGCTGTAGGACCCTGCTTTTGGCCAAATTTCGTGATTCTAGTTCAAGGGGAACTACCATATAGGTTTTCGACCCAAAACCTATAGGGTACTTACGGTTGACCTAGAATTGTCAATTTTTGTCAAAACCAAGGTCTTACAGCACAAGTAAAGGAAAAATTCCGAAAATTAAAAAAAGTTGAAAATTAAGGTTAATTTTGGTGCTTACAAGTTTTCACAAAAACCTAATTTTGACCATATCTTTTTATAGGGTCGACCCAGGACCCTGATTTTAACACACCTAATAGGAACCATAGACCTCAGTATCTGGTATAAATTTCAATTTGCTAGGTCCACTCGTTCCTGAGAAAATCGATGGTGACACACGGACAGACAGACAGACAGACAGACGGACAAGAAAGTGATCTTATAAGGGTTCCTTTTTTACCTTGTGAGGTACGGAACCCTAAAAAGCAATTAAAATGCGTATATATATATATCTAAAGAAGAAAGACATATGATACGTCAAATTAAAAAATACTGTGGAAGTAAATAATATTATCAAGTTATGAAGAAGGTAAAAAAATAATAGAAATTCACCCAGTCGCAAAGACAAACAAACACGAAACCTATTTTTTCGAAGCCACCATCCGCTTGGTTTTCGCAGCAGCAACCTTCCCCACAGGTTTTTCTGGGTCTGCGACTTTAATTTTGTTGAGGTCGCCCAAGCACAGCACCCGATGCCGATGACCATCCGCGCCAAGGACGAATACTGAGCCCTCCCTGGTCCAGCACTTCGTCACGCCAAACTTCTCCCGCGCTGCCATGAACGCCATATGTCGCGTTCGGGTCAAAAACTCAGACAGCGTTACACTGGATCCCTTCAACTTAGTTTTGGCGAACCATAATATATGCTATTCGAGATAGCTATAGATTCTGATGTGCTCCGGAACTTGACGAGAATAGGTCTAGGCTTATTTGGTTGGGGACGGCCCATTCGATGACAACGTTTGATATCTTCCGTAGTGAATGTATCAAACTTCAGCCGTTGCTTCACCACTTGGACGACCATCTCAGCTGTATCTTGAATCTTCTCCTCCTCAACGCCGTGCAGGAGAATCATATTTCGACGACTGCGTATCTCCATACTGTCCACAGTGTGGGCGACAGACTCCAACTGTTGCGAAAAGGACTTAAGTGTCTGGATTATGAAATCCTTGAAGGCCCCAAATTCTTCTGCCAAGCCGCCCGTACCAGTAGAGCTCTTTTTGAGGAGATCCGCTTCGAACTTGGCCATCCTTTCCTCAAAATAATGCTGTATATTATGGATAGAGGATTCCATGCTGAAGCGTGTGACTGTGTTAGTGCTTTTTTTTTTTTTTGTTTTACGAGGTGGAAAATCCCTTCGGATCTCCGACTCTTGGGGGAAATAAGAGCCGGAGTATGTGGTGTTTCCACTAAAAACCACCTCCACTAAAAACCACCTCGACTTCCGCCATGTACCCGTGTGTCGGAGGGTAGGGCATCACCAAGGCACTCGTCGCCACCCTCCGACGGGTATTGGCCCGCCAGACGGTCAGGCGGGCCCCGCACAAAACCCCCTTGGCGACGGATTAAGGTGTTGGACTCCGCCGCCAAAACGCCCAGCGGCCGCAGAGGATAGGGAGGACGGCAACGCAACACCGCATCTCCTCTTCCTCTGCGGCCCCACCGCGACACATCGAATGGTGCGCCCCCATTTGGTCGCGGGAGATAGGGCGCGCGGCAACGCAACACCGACACGCCTCTCCTCCCGCGACCGCACCCGACTGCGAGGGACAGACAGAACTGTCCCCCGCACCCGCACCGTTGGACGCATCCTGCGCAGGCCCCTCCAAGCCCACGCGGAGCGTCCCCTCCTGGATCCCTCTTAGCTTCACCGCGGGTGACCAATCCACGGTTACTGAGCCCCCCCCACCACGACAAGGTGGAGATCCCACGGGGGGGGACTGTGTTAGTGCTATTAATGTTGTGTATATGTGGAGATAACACTAGATAGGCAGGTATTCAACCTCAACTATGTTTATATGTTATTAAATATATTTAAACTATATTTAAACTATTTTATAAAATAATTTTAACAGCTGTTTTAAACCAGGTGTTGACTCAACTACCCACCATTTATCAGCCTAATAATTATGGTTGAAATACAAGTAGTAATGCTTATTGAAGAGATGAAAATGAGTCCTACCCATCCATTGCGTACCTATTAAAACGTATTGTATTGATCAAATATTATTATGAAATAATTACAAAGCTTCTCTTTGATCAAATTGATTTGCGCATAATTTACTTTGTCCTTTCACTTTATTTACTGTACTCTGACTGCCTCCGTGGTCCAGTAGATAGCGTATGCGACTGCTGATCAGAGGTTCCGGGTTTGATTCCCGGATCGGGCAAAAGTGTTACTGGGTTTTCCCTAATACTCAGTAGCAGACCGGAGTCTGGTGATGACACGTGATGATACGTGGGATCTAAAAATTCATGGCGAAATGTGGGTGTAATATGTATACCTCTGCCTACCCCTTCGGGGATACAGGCGTAAGACTATAAATAAATAATTTATATGTACTTCATTCGTTGCTCCTTGCTGATACACTTTTGCGTAGGGGTCGGTTATCGGGGCAAAAAGTAGCGCGTGGTATACTATAAGCTATATTCATGCAAAGTTTTATCAACACCCCTTCAGTAGTATTTTCGTAAAAGATTAACAAACAGCCTTACACAATTTTATATTTATAAAAGCAGTACATTGTAACATGCAGCATAATATATATATATAAATATATATATATATATATATATATATAAGCAATCAGTACGACAAAGTATCTAAGCTTCATCATGATGGACAGAAAAATTATTTTACCATTTTCTGTGCATCATAAAATACCTTGGAAAAAATATCTAATAGGCAGCTCTGGAAAAGTCCTGACTACTTCTTAACAGCCAAACTGGAAATAATCGTGACTAGGACTAAGCTGCCGTCTTCTTATGCCTTAGGGCCGGTGCACATAAAGCGAAACGCAGCGCAGCGCATATTTTACTTCTTTTAATATTTTTTTAAGACATCCACAAAGGAGTAATTAGTGGTGTTAAATTGATTTTTATACATACATACATAGACTCACGTCTGTTTCCCGGAGGGGTAGGCAGAGACTACGAAGCGCCATTTGCAACGATCTTGACATATCTCTCTTGCTTCATTCACTCCCATCAGATTCCTCATGCATGCTCTTCTGTTCAGGGTGCTTCTAACCTGTCCTGTTTTTAGGATGTCTCCAATCTGGTCAGAGAACGTCCGCCTAGATCTTCCCCTTCGTCCTGTCCCTTCCACACTTGCATTATATATCTGCTTGGTCAGTCTTTCGTCATCCATCCTCTCCACGTGTCCAAACCATCTTAGCATACCTTTCTCGATGCTTGTCACTACATCTTCTTTTACCCCACAACACGCTCTTATCACACAATTCTTTATTCTGTCAGTCAAAGAAACACCACACATACTTCGCAGTGCTCTCATTTCTACAGCATTTATTCTACTTTCATGACTCTTCTGCCATACCCAACTATCACTACCATACATAAGAGTAGGCACTAACACACCTCTATGTACAGCCAAACGTGCCTTTTTGGACAAGTTTTGACTGTTCATAAACGCCTTCAGAGCTCCATTCACTCTATTACCTGCATTAACTCTTTTTTCAATATCTTCTACATTCTTACCATCTCTTGTAATTACAAGAGATTGATTTTTATCTATTTCTATAAATGATAATGATAAATATTCTCCGCTGCAATTCGTTATGCACGCGCCGATTGACGGACTATGAACCATTATGTGCGCAAATGCGCCGATTGATGAACTATGAACCATTATGTGCGCAAATGCGCATATGTTACTGTTAGATAATATTAAGTTACACATATATTTAAACATGGACATTCACAGGACTACACTTGGAACAACAAACTGTGCAGATATTTTTTTTAATGGATAGTCAATCTTATTGCTAATTGCACTTGCTACTATGAAGAGAATAGAAAGGCCGTCCCTGAACCGATCGAGATGATGATTTTATTCTTATCTTTACATTTTAAACCATCAAATAATTTGTTTCTTTTTTACTGAAATTGAGAAAAAGAGTAAAAAAAACGAACATTAATCTCAGATGGGAGTGTGACCTAAGACAATCATCACAACATATTGGCAGTTTAATCATTTCATATTTAGTACACCATAATTAGACGGATAGGTTATGTTACGCAGTCAATACTAAAAGCAGAATAACTAAGTGCGACAGAACTCTTAATTCTTCAATCCAATAGGCTGTACGTTTACTTATTCACGCGTCAACTGCTAAGTTATAAACTTACGGAAATAGCAATTTGTGAAAATACCATTCGCTTGGAAATTGTTGCGGAAATCACCGAGCTACGTCTAAATGGGAATATAGTAGCGATGTAGTTGGGATCAACCACCTCATTATAACAAATTTATTCTAATAAAAGCGGCGGCGTTCCAGCGTGTGTTGACATGCCTGCGTTGTCATACTACTTTTATTGTTTTATGTATAACTAGGTGAGCAACTAAATGTTCTTCTTTTATTATTTTTTGTGTGAGCATGTAGTCAAAACTCTTATATCGAAGTTTATGGACCGCCCCGAAGACCGCGGTCATGGCGTAATGAGTCTTATACTAGGACAGGAATTGGAACAAACATATTTCCGTGCTCGGGCACAGCGCTCTGATGTAAATGTTTAACTCCGCCACTACGTTAAGAACGGTAAGTCAAATTATGGGTGTCCGATCATTTGACAAAAAACAAATGAAACATTTTCATTTGACAAATAACATTTGACAAAATTAGACTTGATAAATTTATTATTTTACAAACTATTGTTTAATAAACTACTCATTAAACAATATATTTACTATAAAAAAGTTATTATGCTAAAACATTAATTTACAAATCTTAATATATAAAATCCTTGCGTTACTGACTGACTGACAGACACGCTACAGCCAAAACTATTGGGCGCAGCAAGCTGAAAATTTGGCATGTATGTTCCTTGGGGACCGTAGGGGTGCACTAAGAAGGGATTACCCGAAATTCCTACGGGATCGACCAAAACGGATAAATTAAAAAAATAGCAGGCGTAGCTGCTAGCGTCCTCTAGTTGATTATATTTTTAAACATGTTATTTGGCAAAACAACGTAAAGCATAAATAACATTTGACAAAATGCATTGCTTGGTAAATATTTTATTAACCAAAATCAACGTTAATACAACAATCTCTGTGTAGGGTCAACTGAAACAATGGCTGGTTAGGTTAGGTTAGAACTGCGACCACAACGCACGAGCCGAGCGAGCGAAGCGAGCGCGCCGCGGCAGCGGCCGGCGCGTGCCAGAACCGAATTCTACTTATTTCGCTTAATTCAGGCAGTGTGTATTTTTTAAGGACTTTTAAAAAATTTCTATAGAATTAGAATTTAATACAAAATTATTACTTGCCTTTTAATTATTTTCGAAGTAAAACATTTGCAAAACTTGTATTATGTCAAATGATTGTTTTTAAAGTAATATGTTTGCGAAATGAAAGTTTGTCAAATGATTAGTTTTTCAAACTTTGTTTGTAAAATGATCTTTTGTCATACGTTTTTTGTTAAACAATAGTAAACCCAAATTATGCTGTGGTCGCTACAGCTAAATATTCGAAATACCATAAGCTTGACCTTACATGACTGCCATGACATCTTTCTTTGCTTTTGTTTACAGCAGAGATTATGCTCCATTAGCAGCGAGAGATTGCGAGATATTCAGTAGACGGTAAATCGGCATCTATGGGCAGCCATTATCAAAATTGATATTCTAAACCTTGTGGAAAACAGAGGTGAATCCTCAACATGAATATTTTTACTTATTTTTAATAAATATAATATTTTACTTTACTTTTCTTTGTTTCCTGTCATACTGACTGGCGTTATCTAACTTGAAGCTGACAAAAATAGTTTGGACGGTGTGGCTCTATTCTGATACGAAGGTTGAGTGACCGATCGATGAGCATAGAGAGAATCGGTCAACGCAGATAAGCTTTGTTCACATGATCTTCACCATATTATTTAAGGAGTTAGAAGGGATTATGTGTTTTAGTCTATCTTTATTTGGATTTTTCACGAAATACTTTGTATCAGAATATAATATTTTAAAATACTTTAAATCCTCACGTTTGATATTTAGACACCGAGTTCGTAAGATAATACTTTATTTAAAATCACTACGTTTAGTAAAAATAAAATTTAATTTGACAGCACCGATGGTGAATTAATTTAAGCAGTCACTTTGCCGCTTCCCGCTATGCTACAGAAGATCTAATAGTACTATGTAAGTACGCTTTTTCTTGTAATATTCGAAGCTTACACGGGCACAAAATATTATGAATGCATAAATATGTATTTGTTTCGATTCCGGATTCTTTTTATGTCCATTGCTGGAAAGTTTTTCAATGATTTAATTATCTATTTTTGCCACAATATATAACCTAAAATCTTAGTAAAAGTAGCATCATTTTAACACTTTCCCAGCGAGAGTTATTTAACCCGCGATCCCGCCACGCGCGAGCGATTTTTAGGGAATTTTTGCACTTTTCATAACATCATAACATCAAAACTATTTGATATTTTTATTGGCAGTTTCTTATATTATAGATGCACTATTATATTTTATAAATAAAAAAGAAAACTACCAAATAACTGATACACTAATTTTGACAGAAATTTTGACTTGTATACTAATTTTGACACAAATAAAACCCTGACAACAGGTTACATTCATGTGTAACTAGTGTAAAAGCATTATCCGTCAATACAATTATTTTTTGTGTGATATATATTCTAAAACACGGATAGTAAAATAAGGTGATATTGTTATCGCGTAAATCTTTACTCATATAGGCAGCGATAGCTGAGTGGAGTGACCGACAGACTGCTACGCAGAGGGTCTCAGGTTCGAATCCACGGCACGCACCATTGACTTTTTGGAGTTAAGTGCGTATTAAATTGTTAATTATCGCTTGCTAAACGGTGAAGGAAAACATCGTGAGGAAACCTGCATATCTGAGAGTTCTCCATAATGTTCTCGAAAGACATGTGAAGTCTGCCAACCCGCACTTGGCCAGCATGGTGGACTATGGCCTTACCCTTCTCATAGTGAGAAGAGGCCCGTGCCCAGCAGTGGGCAGTATAAAGGGCTGATGATGATGAAATCTTTACTCCGACGACGAGCCATTTTGCGCCAAAACTTACGTACGCCCGTTAACCGCGCGCCCCGCCCGATACTTTTTGTTCCCTATCGTATAAAAACAATGCACTTGGTGGCAATTTCTATGTGTACGTTTACTATATTAATGTGGAATGTTTATTTCGTTAGCGGATCACGGCTAAGCAACGTGAATTTCAAATAAACAGTACAGGAATGGGCCGAATGGGCGTCGTCGTGAAGACGTGATCCGCGAATTACATTAAAATCGTCATCACGTTCTGAGGACGTCATCCGCTGGTAAAGTGTTAATAAAATCCATTATTTCATAAGTATTTCTGCTTATTTTGTATGTAATCACAATCATAGTAAAACCTCATGCCTTACTACACAAATAAAACCATAATACTCAATTTAATTAAATGATATACAAACACGAGAGTATTGTTTGCGGCAAATTGACTTCCCGTACAAATCGCTAACCTCTAATCGTTTCAGTGACGTTTCCGTAAATCACAAGAGGCAGTAACAAACGAACCGTTTGTACGCGACACAGTACTCAGCTGAGCTTTAATTTGAATGCTGTGTTATTTTCTGATGGCTTACTGAGTCATTCCGTGTGTTTCCAAAGCGAAAATTGAGATTGTCTAAAGGTCTAAAGGAATAAGGTTAGCTTTATTGTTATTTATTTTGAGAACGTTTAGCACGCATTCTGTTTTACCAGAATTTTCAAGGACAGAAATTACTTATCTTATCTATAAGCAGGTTACCTAAATACTGTTGCCAGTTATACATAAACTGAAGAGAAGGAAACCCGAAAAACTGAAAAGCCGACGTTGCTAAAATCAGTTACTTTAAAATTGAGCACATGCATTATTGTATAAAAAAGTTCAGTTTAACCGCTCTCGCGGCATGAGAATTAAAATTTAATTTTAGTAAAGACTAAGCGTGTTACAGAGTCATAATATAATTTACCGAAGAGCATTGCAGCAAATTTGAATTAAACAAATTTAAATAGCAACGACATTAAACTTTTGTGTGACTGAGGATTTCATTAATAGCATGAGTTACACAATTCCTTTGAAAATAAATAAGGTACTTCTCATTTTCAATCAGTTCTTTTAGGCACTCTGCACTGATAATAGTAATAATAAAGTTGCGAGATATTTTGTAGAAATGTCCGATACATCTTACAATTAAGGCAACACAAACTACTGACTATCCTTATTTGGTCGTAAAATTTATCTTTGTATCCTAGAAACACAGTTTTCCCAACCCGATAAAACCACCGTAAGTCCAACCGTCGTCCATCTGCAAACACATTTGACGGACTTGCATATTCGGCAGACCGTTCAATACGACCACGAAAGCCTTTGCCGTGTCTAAA
Source organism: Euclidia mi (assembly GCA_944739405.2). NCBI lineage: Eukaryota > Metazoa > Arthropoda > Insecta > Lepidoptera > Erebidae > Euclidia > Euclidia mi. Next base: position 78,990,974 of record OX123181.2, read on the forward strand.
CGCACTGGTCTGTTAAATTCCTACTATAAGTGTGTTCACTGTAAATTTAACCCTCCACCTACTCTGAACGAACAAGACAGTCCACAAAGCACTTATGTATATGTGCCGTGTCTATGGAGTGTATTAGGATATATCAACTTAATGCAACACGGGTACTATCAGGAGCCAAATCTATCTTCTGCGCAAAATCAGAGGCGTTCTTGTTTATTTGCGTAAGTTATAGCGTACATAAGCAGACTGAATCTTGACAAGGGCTAAGATATAGTTAATGTCTCTGAATCTAAGAAGTTTATATAACGTTGGCACGTTAAAGATTTATTACTTTTATTAGTACGTTTTCTTACTAGAATTAATAAGCCTCTATTAAAAGATTATCATTATTACACAAGCCAATATAAAACTGACAAATAATGTGTATTATCCTAACATATCGTCTTTGTCATTAATATTATCATCCTTATTCTCAGCTCTTATTTATATGGGTTTGCAAGCGCTGAAATGTTTGAATTGCTTATACCAAAATAACCCATACAGAGTAAACCAATTACTAGAGTACCTGTTTGCATAACTTAAAAATAAAACAGTCAAAAAGAATGCTGCACGATCGACCAAACAATAACTTGAAACCGCATAAAAGAGCAACAAATCCCTGTTAAGAACTCGATTATGCCAAAACAGGTGGAAATAATATAAGAACACGGGATAATTTTGACTGACTACCTGGTCACTTTATTCATCTAGAGGTTGCACAATATTTGCTTGGTACACGGAAATATTTACCCTTCCAAAGCTAATGGTAATAATATATGTGCCGCGTCACGAAGTAAGTGCTGTACCGTGTACACTATTTTGAACCAACGAATGGTCAGAATATTATGATGGTGGTGAGAAGTGCTGCAGAAATGTTCAAGCTCTAATACTTTGAAGTTATAATAAGGATTTTTATTTGTAATTTACTTTTTCTACCGCAGCTTTATTTTTTAAGCTTTATTTTGTGTCATGTTCCGTGCGGTGCCAGATTATCCTTTAAGTATGGACGTGTAGCCTCACAGGCTCCGGACCAATGATGTTGAATGTTGGTTTCTAAGTTTTGTGAACTTCCACTTGCTCCTCATACCTGAGCTGCTCAGTAGCTTCAGTTTTAGTAACGAAACGATCAGTAAAGGACGAGGTGACGTCATTTGATGAAAAGCACGTGAGTAATCTTTGTTATAAATCACTTACAGCCTGTCAGGCTACACGTCCATAACTACGTTATTAAATATGTACAATAGGTGATATGATAACAGTGGATGAACAGTCATTACCATTCATAAAAAGGACAGGAAATTCGAGTATGTAGCATTTGTCCTAAAAAGAAGCATAGAATAACAACCCACATTTGTGTCACATACAACAAGCCAATGTACTTACAATGTTCTCGTTCTTAGAGAAAATACTGTCAACACACAGCGTAAACAGCAGCTGTCAGAATGTTTGTTATTTTTTGTGTGAAGTGTTTTTTTTTGTTTTTTGTGTTCCTTTTATATTAGAATTTCATAAAAATAAGTTTAATTTTGTTTTTTTTTATTATTTTAATTGCATAATATTAAAAGATATAGCTACTCTTAAGACTACCCAAAGACTGTTCCAATGTTTTGATTTTGTATGTTCCTAGATATTTAATGACAAAGGACAATGTATAATTTTGGCCCCAGCACCGTTGGCATGCAATTTATAACCATAAATATTAACTCATTTTATGCTATAATAATAAATAAATATCAGTATAAAACAGACACTTCAGATTCTCATAAACATTTTAAATAGTATGACCGTTGATGTAATCGTATCCTATAAATCCCGCCGGCCATTAATAAAATAAAAACAAAATAAGCTTTTAGCATTTTCAGCGCTTTAGCGAAACTGCGGTTTATTGACCGTATAATGCTAATGAAATGTATGAAGCGTTAAACCGGTTGACAGCGCTTGACTTGCTCTTTTGACATTCATGTTCATGTCAATCATTCGTCGATCTCACTCATGTTGTTGCTTGTCGCTGCGTATAAGTGTTTTCGATTTTCCGAGTTTCTTTTTGTATTTGTATAAATAACGACTTCGCTAGAGCAACGGACTGATTTCCTCTTGAAATATTGACCTCCAGCAGTGATTTACGTACCTACAAACGACAACTTGGCATACACGGATTTGATAAGCTAACTTGGATTCGGATTTTGATTGTTTATTTTGTGTCAGCTGTGGCTCAGCCTCTGGGTCTGGTCGTATAATGTTATAAGATGAACAAATTCTCCACTGCATACAAGAATGGAATGCTCCACGTTTGGTAAGTAAGATCTCTGATTTTGTTGTTGAGAATAACTCTTCTTCAATATCTTTGTATTATGTTTTATCTGCAATGGTGGCGCAGTGATTTAAGCTGTCGCCTTGCCGCTATACTACCGCCCTGATCGACAATAAAGCTCCCCCTTGTATGTTGATCAATCTCCTAGAGATATCTGTCAAAAATATAACCTCAAAATTGAAAATATTTTTGTATTATTTACGATTCTCTGAAGTGTCCGTTAATTATATTGAATTTGAGTCGAATGTATACGTTATAAGAACATCAAAAATATTTTTCCGTAACTAACGGCCTTGGGGCGAACAATGTATGGGCGAGGAGCAATGTCCTTTAGATTATATTTTCACGTATTTTCACTATAACTAACCATACTTAAAGTCAAATATAATTTTGAAGCTCTTTTACATAATATTCTTAAAAAAATACAGCAAGAAGCAGTGTAGGTAGCATACACGTCCACGGTAATGTTATAAAAATGTGACGTCCATTCTTAAAGGTAAAAATACGTAATAAAAGGTCAACACCCCATTTAATTCCTTTGGTGTGGCAAGAGGCGACTAAGGAAAATACACCAAGCAAATAGTAGATATCTTTGGCAAGAGACGGAAACCACGACACCAAACCCTATATCAAAACGTCTGACCAGCCTTGTATAGTAGATTAAAATCTCCTATTGGCTCACAGTGATAATATAGTGACGCAATTTAGGCATGAAAGACCAGTGCCCGCTAAAAACTACTGTGTATGTGCATTTTCATGCTGTATTGAAAGTATATAATTATTATTTTTTTAAGTTCACGCACGTAAAAATTATTATCACAGACACTTTCTAGGTATATTATTCAATTTAAAATTCACATGAAATGTATAGAATGCAAAGGGCAAATTCATCTCGTAGGGCAGCTATAATCATCAATTATAAAACAACACTTGTATGTTTTTACCTGCAAAATGTCTTTAAAGTCAAAATCAAAATTTGACTTTGACTTTGAAGACATGACGTTTCTATTAATTGGTAACTGTTGCGACCTAATTACGATGTTTGTAGACTTAAGACAGTTTAAGGAGCTTCCGATAAGATCCGTTTAAATTATTTTGCAGGTAAAGACATACAAGTGTTGTTTTATAATTGATGATTATAGTTGCCCTATGAGATGAATTTGCCCTTTGCACTCTTTACATTTATCTAGGTCACAAGGTGACGCTTATGAACGTCAATTTTTTAAATCGAATTACTTATGCTTCTACATTTACATTTACTGCCTCGTTCACCACTCTTTTGAATCGCCAATATTATAGTACATATGTATTTTATTTTTGTAAGGAGCTGCAACTGTTTCACATTGTACTTAATTACTTGTAAATAGTAAATAGTTACAGACAAAATACTTAAACAATTAATGCAGTTACTAAATGAAGTGCCTTAGGCAGCCTTCCAATGTGAATATTGTGTAACAGGAGCATCCACTTACGTCTTATAATGTGGGCAACTCGCGACCATGTTCAGAACTATGGTGGAAATCTTTGTTACAGAAGTGACTGTATATGAATACACAAAATTACAAAAACATTAGTTTACAGCCCATCATCACGAGCTATCTTCATCTTACAGTGCAGTAAAATTTTAATAAAATTAGTGGAACAACAATGCAAATGTAAATGTAGTAAGTTGAATGATCTAATAATACATGAATAGTAAATTAAAAGAACTAGAAATATTATATTAACTGAAAATACAACGTATCTATATAATACTAAATAAGTATTAAGATCATGATTTGTCTAGTGTAAGTGACCAACTATCCTTATCACTGAAATAATCATTAATATTATAATAGCCTTTCTTAATAAGGCAGTCTTTTATTTTAGTTTTAAAGGTACTAAATGGTAATTCTAAAAGACTAATTGGTATTTTATTGTATACACGCATACCTAGCCCTACAAAAGAATTATTAACTTTATGTAAACGACGATAAGGGGCATAATAACTATGTCTGTTTCGAGTATTTATATTATAACTATTATATCCCTTTTCGTGGTAAATAAACCTATATTTTGCCTAATATACAATATATTAGCAAATAAAAATTGCGAGGCTACTGTAAGAATTCCTATAGACTTAAAGCGTTCCCTAAGAGTATCTTTTGCACCTAACATGAATATTGCTCGTACCGCTCGTTTCTGTAGAATGAAGATATTCTGAATAATAATAATAATATTGTGATATAAACAAAAAAGCTTACAAACTGCAGGGCAGCTTTGTGGTGAGCTGAATGTGTGTGGCGACACTGCGGTCCCGAATGCTTCAGAGAGTTGGTCAGGGCCTCGTCTCCGGCTTGCCTTTATAGGCTGGTTGGATTGGATGCCCAAGAGCGCCCGCAGGACTCTCAACTCTGGCTTGCCTTGGTTGACCGGCCATAGGGAAGTCGCAAGAGCTATTTGCTCGGGGGTGGAAGTGTCATTTCCAAGGGCGTAATTACGGAGAAACCCGCTCCGGGTCACGACCCGCGATGGTGAAACCGGTGCCGCACCGCTCGACACCCCTAGCCACTCGAACCGGTGTTGCCCTCTGAATGCCTTTATGGCAGACTTGGTTTACCATGGTGGCTATTTAGAGAGGGCCCATCTAGTGAGTTGGCGAGTCACCGCCAGCCCCTTTTTGACGTACTATAAGAGTACTTAGGGCAGACGCCATTTTTCATCCATAGTTTCCGTATTCACTTATCCATTGAAGACCCATCACAATAGCCCAGAGTAATTAGTTTACATACAAGAAGCAATAGTCCTACACCTGCTGCGGCTAATCCGTGGCTGTACTTCATAGTGCAGTTATGGAGGCTCCTTAGTAGGTGTCCCACCACATTCTAGATTAAAATTCTCAAAGGGCCTCTGCATGTTGGACCTATGTCTCCGTGTACGCCTGCCAAACTGTGTACTTTTTTAACATCATATGTTAGAAAAGTTTGCGTGAAAGAGAAACAAATAATAATAATAATTAATTAATCTCACTGATAGGACCATTCACTATAATAGACCAGACATAACTCTACAGGATAAAGTAAACAAAGTCACATACCTTATAGATATTGTAGTCCCTAACACACATAATTTGCAAAAAACTATAGCTGAGAAAATAAGTAAATATGCCGAGTTAAAAGAAGAAGTTACAAGAATTTGGAGACAAGATAAAGTTTATGTTGTACCCGTAGTTGTTTCCACTACAGGCGTAATACCGACCCATCTTCACCATAGCCTCAAGCTGATTGACTTGAGGGACTCAATATTTATCATAATTCAAAAAGCCGCAATCCTGAATACCTGTAGAATAGTTAGAAAATTCAAGCAATGCGAAGAACACGAGAACATTTCACAAAACTCTATTCATTCTATATAAAATTCACCAGACACTACATTAACTTGGCTTTGGCCCGTTTATGTAGTTTAAACTACCTCAAGAGCTAAGAAACAGTCAATGTTCACCCAAAAATAATAATAATTATTATTATTTTATTTAATTCCAAGAAAAATTGTATATTAACCACTTACAGGTAAAATAACACAATATAATATTATTAATATAAGACAATATAACAAAGTAAGCAGTATTTGCGGCTCTGGTACCCACGCGCCACGGTAAGATTTAACTTGTGTTGTGGGTATCAGTTTTCACATAATTATTTACAAGCAGTTACATTGCTTTTAATTAGAACACGAAATGAATATCTGCAGCTTTCTCCCATAACAAAATGCCGTAGGACATAACACTGTGAAAATAGCTAAAATATACTAAACGAGCCGTGTCGATGTCAGTAAGTTGCTTAACTTTTCTGACGGCATACGCAGTACATCTGAGCTTTCCTGCAAGACATGCTATATGTGCACCCCATTGTAACTTATCTAACACTAGAGTACACGCGTGGGCTACATATGTAGCCCAGGGAGTAGTATTGTCATCTATTAACGGAACTAGGTATGCCACAGCGCAATCATCTTGTGTATTCCTCGATTGGTTCACCCCGCTCCTACTAGTAGAATACCTATTAGATCGGCATAAGGACGTGCGCAAAAATCGTCCTAGAAGTTGGTGGGCTACACCTGTGCTCCGCGCGTGCGTTTAAGGAAAATAATTGCCCAGTGCACAAGCGGTAAATATTGTATTTTTTTTGTATTATTATGAGGTATTAACGGTCGATCAGTAACATGGCATGTATAAACGGTCTCATAATAATATAAAAAACAAATAATCTACAAATATAAGTCATCTGACGTCAATATTTCTTAAAAGTATAATTCTATCTAGCAAGATCATGTGCCAATTGAGCGTCGTATTTCCCAGCAAAATATAGGAACCAAGAGTCATCAAACTAAAAGGCAGGTTACTACAGGATTAAAAGAACATCCACAGTGACAAAATATGCCTATTCGGGACGGAGTTGGTTGGTATTTATTCTGCAGCACACGTAAGCAATGCAGCAAATGCATGAGGCGAATTTGTAGTGAACATCAGGAAGGTGTGTCCTGATTGCTCACCAATAGAACAGTCTATTGCAAATTATTTAATAATGTGGTTAATAGCCATTGTTAGTGATAAACTTTAAGGTAAATATTACGTTCCTAAATGAAAATAAGACCATGGCATCTCAGGCCTACCAAATATTGATCATTTTTAAGTAGTTTTAGTGTATGTTTGATATTATAATTAAGAAGACAAGTCATTATTAATTTTATGTTCCATTCTGATTATAATAAACATTTCTTTATATTAAACAATGAGTTTTATTAATTTGTTTACTACTTCATATAAATAATTGATCTACAAAATGGGCTACACCTGTAGCCCGCGCGTGCACTCAAGGAGTATAAATGGGCGCGTGCACTCTAGTGCTAATGTAATATACGAACACTGTAGTCTTCTGTGTCAAGTTCCTCCCTATCTAGCATAATATTAGGCAAACTCTGTAACCGTAAAGAGAAACATACAAACATAAAACATAGATTACAACAGCCATTCCAAGTTAATCGCCAAACGCTGTTAGTTCGTTAAACTGCTAATCGGCCGACAAAATTAGGTTACATAATAAATGTCCCTCGTAACTGTGCGCGTTCGCCGAATCGGCAATACTGCGCTGAATCACTGTATCTGTGTCTACTCTACATAACTGTACTCTAAAACTGATAAGAAGATATATGTCGTTGGTATAGTGTAATGCAGAAGTTTTGTATGACTAAATCTTTTATTTTCTATCAAATAGTTATTTTTTACTAACGTTTTAAATCCACTGCAGACTTCGTAGTTCAGTTGCAAGTAACTATGTGACTTGAGAATATGGATGGCTAATTAACTTGTGATCCTTTTTTACTGTATGACTAATTAACTAGTGATACTTATTTTACTTCAAATAAAAAAGTTAGTTTTATATCTGATTTTAAAAACACTTTCTTTTTACCCGACTACGGCAAAGCCAAAGGAGGGTTATGATTTTTACATGCTTTGTATGTGTATGTTCATCTGTTCCATCATAGCTTCTAAGCTACTTATTGGAACTTGACAAATGAGGTGTTGTTAGAACCGTCTTGATCGTCCGCTGAACATAAGCTACGTGACGTGTCAGAAAACTCAATGTGGCGCCCACTAGCGCCAAACAAGTGTTGTGTTAAAAAATAAAAATGAGATAAACACATCGTGTTTGATATAATTTGAAAGGGCGTCACATGCACATTTCCAAAATATTAAGCTTAAATGTAAAGTAGCGCCCTCTAGCGGACAAAAACTCATGTGTAAAAAAAATATTAAGATCAATACACCGTTTTTGATATCATTTGAAAGGGCTTCACTTGTAATTATCAAAAATATTGCTTAAATTTAACGTGGCGCCCTCTAGCGGACAAAAAGTCATGAGTTAAAAATACAAATAAGATAGATACACCGTGTTTGGTAGTGGAACATACCTAGTTCATGTTTGACAATTTAGCTTTTGAAAGTAATTAGTATAGAAGCACAGCACAGCACATGATTTAACACCAAAATAGTTTAAATAATAAAAAGCAAAAAAACTAAAACCCGACTACGACAAACGTTATTAGTTGTTTTGTTACGGTTCTATATAACGTGTGACTACGGCTGTTATTTTTGTTCTGTTATTGTTTTTCGAGTAACCTTGTTTATTTCAGCATCCTGAAAATCTTGTTTCATACGGTTCAAATCTTGTTTTCAGCGTCGATTCTTTGTCGTTATCGGGTTTTATAAAACAAATATTATTATGTTTTCTGAAAAACCAGTAAAATTCTTCACTGGTCACCAAACATTTTTTTTAAGGAATAATAAAAATATCATCAAACTTAAGAGTGCTTGGTACTTTAGTTTCATGTCTCACTTTTCCTCTAATCTTTTTATTTTAGAATTGATTTTGAAACAGTGGGTCAAGTTTCTTGAACATTAAAACTAAGAATTTGGCAATGTTAAACATGTACCTATATACTAACTGCAATTTTACAATAAACTGCGTTCCCTTAAATCCACACTGGATAATCTTACTTCTATGGTTTAATTATCGTGGCCGAATTGCAGACCTAATACATTAGCGAATATTTTTCTTGTCATATGTTTACGTAGACTTAAAGACCAACGTAATCTCCTGAATGTATAAAATTCTTGCGTAAGTGCGTTAACTGACTGACAGACAAAGCACAGCCAAAACTATGGGGCAAAAGAAGCTGAAAGTTGGCACGTATGTTCCTTGGGGACCGTAGGGCTGCCCTAATAAAATGCGCGGACGTAGCTTCTAGTACAACATGTGGACCGGAAACCAGCGTTTTAAGTGTTATACGTCTAAAAACATACCCTTCTAGATTAAAGAAATAACATGTTACTGATTAAAGAAGTTACATTTTACTTCTTTAATTTGAACCCCAATAAAAGTACTCCGGGATGGAGAAGTGAAACAGTGGCACGATGTCTTTATAATGTTGATCAGGGTTCTTCTAAGGAACATAACTTTAATCATTTAATTTCTTACTTTCATTGCTACGAAGACTGATTTCAAAAAAGCATTACATTAAAAGCACTGTATCTTAAAATAAAGTGAGACGTTTATCGACACCGATAATGCTACAGTTAAACATAATATACTGTATCATCCCCGTATATTCGCATTAAAACTGAGACTCGCTGCAGCTACGTGTGTGGATATTACTTACGTCATAGTTTATATCGTCGCGTCGCTCAATGCCGTCGATATAGGTATCCAATTCATGTGTACGCTACTTACAACGGCAACCCAACCTTGGGTTGTCGTTGGCTACTTAGCACAAAATACTTTCTTAAGGAAAGTACAGCGAAGTTTTAAAGAGACTGGGTTAGATTATTGTCTCTTATGCTATCGAAGTAAAGGCTCTTTTGCAGGTTAGGTAGCCTACTCAGGTGGTGAAATATACGCTTAGTTATGAGTAAAGGTTACTAGATGAGATCTTTCAACGCTCTCTATCTAACACAATCAGTTGATTTTCATTTTGCAAGGTGCTTAACCCTCTGCATTGTAAGTTCTAAAATACCCACGCCTACAACTGAACAGTTAACATCAACACTTGTGTTCTTATAAACTGTCTTATTATAACATGTAAATCAGGTTTTTCTGGCACAAACGTTTTCCTACATGAACATCGGCAACAAACAAAAATGTTACTTAAACTGTACTACACAACTCGACATTCATGAAATCAGAATTCAACTGCCCCATAAAAAGTAAGCTGCACGAAAAATATGGAATTACAGACGCACCTTATGACATAATTTTTTTATGGTAATGCTGGGCTCGTGATATGCGAAATAATATCGAGTCTTACTAGCAGCCGCCGGCGACGCAGAATGCACCAGAATAAACCATTAATGATGCTATTACTCCCCAACTGGGTCCCAACATCGCTACTCTTCATACTCGTATTTTTATATGTCAATAAACTAAAGTATTTTATATGCAAGTATTTTGCCGCCGACATTTGTTGCCGATATATAAAATAGCATTGCGAATTTATTATTTTATTAAGTGAATGCATTATGCTTGTCTCAGGCAAGTGATGGGAAAAATATATATTAATTATTGACTTTTGCATCAAACTAACCTGGAATAAGCTCGATAAATGATAAAGACATCATAACGTGTAAATCTTTTACTTACCGACGGAATGAAGAAACATGTTGCCAAAGATAACTCTATGTAATAAAACTGCATTCACTACGTTTAATATGATGGAGCTGTTTTTTTATAATATAGTATTTATGCCAAATATTATATTCTAATCAGATAAGAAAATGAAAATATGTAATTAAGATTACCTGAAGGACATGTTTTTTACTTTATTCACGCTGTTTCCGCAACTTCACGTCCTGGCGTGTATTATACAAAACATTCGAGTTGTTTCGAAGGATCTATGAAACCAAACTGTAACCTATCAAATAAAAAAGATTGCACAAGTAAATTATATTTTTTATAATTATAAGGAAACAAATTCATTAAAGAAGCAACTTATTAAATAATCTTCTCATTTTCTGTCGCTTATTCAATAATGTAATAAACTAGCTTTTGCCCGCTGCTTCATTCAGGAAAGCTCCCTACAGTGTAGAGACAGTTTTGATAAATAAAAGAGACAACTATCAAATCATATTTTCATTTATTCAGTTTGGCGCAAGGATATACCTTTAGATTACGTCGTGATTCTATATTTACATTTATAGCCCAGTTTGCAAAGCAAAGGCATAGGAACCAAGAGAAAGAACGGTCACTAAAACTCTTGGACATTCTTTTCAATAAGTAATAATTCAAATAGTGGTACAGACAATTTATATCAAATATCAATGTCGTGGGTAGTTTTATACTACAAGAAAAGTCTGTCTTACAACATAACGTAATAAGCATTATTTAGCATCAACACAATTTACTAAATATTTATCACAGATATATAATGAATCTCATTGATACGACTTGATCCACAGCAGGTATCTTATTTTATCCTATATTACAATCTTTACTATTTCACAAACGATCAAACTACACACAATATCAATAAGATAATGATTACACTATCTTACATTGTTTCCTAGATGATGAAACAAAAGAAGAAGCAACACAAAATATTGAAACATAGTGGCAGTTAAATAGTCAGAACCATATCGTACCTGAGCAGTCGTCGAAGGAGAATAGGACGAACTAGCCGAGTTTGTCGACTTATATAGCTAGCTTAAACCTTATTTACACGTTTGACAGTTTAACTGTCAAACCGTCATGTCTGTGTCATTTAACTGCCACTATCTTCTTACATCATCATCATTAGCCTTTAACAGTCCACTGCTGGACTACGCCTCTCCTTTGAAAGGAGGAATTGGCCTACTATACCACCCCGGCCAAACGGGTTGGTATAGGGTTTGTATCAAGTTTTCCTTCTCTTACAGTGCTGTTCTATGCATAATATGCTCCCTCTGTCGGCTCTTACGACACCCATGGGATGATATGGGGTGGTGACATTCTGTTTTCTTAATCCGTCACCACACGGACTTCTTATATATTATGTATAAATACTTGGATATCAATAATTTAAGCCCACAGCCTAAATACAATACCATATCTCTCACGGCCAGACTGAGAAATACTTCGTCCTCGAAGTATAATAAAACTTTACTAAACAATCGCCCGACGGGTGCCCTGTATTATGTAACAATTAATTCGTACCATATTGATTAAAACCATAGTATCGTTACGTCCGCTACGGCTATCGGAGGAGGAGACAAGACGCGTCCTACTCGAAACACACTTCCCAGGCTGCGTACTCACCCCGCTAATAACGTGGCACGATACACCAACAGTGGCGACCGAACACGAGTGGAGACACGCAAACACCGTGGTCACAGAAGAAAAACTCCGATGGGCCATCGATAGCTTCCATCCCTTCAAAGCAGCCGGACTGCACGGCATCTTCCTAGGGTTATAACAATGGGGGGTGAACCTGTCCGCAAAAGACTTCTGGCAATCATGGGAGCTAGCATGGCCCTTAGATATGTACCGAAGATTTGGAGGGAAGTCAAACTAATTTTCATACCAAAACCAGGCAAAACAGACTACACCAATGCAAAGTCCATGTATCATACTTTCATTTATTCAGTTTGGCACAAGGACATATCTTTAGATTACGTCGTGATTCTATATTTACATTTAGAGCCCAGTTCGCAAAGCAAAGGCATAGAAACCAAGAGAAAGAACGGGCAAGAAAACTCTTGGACATTCTTTTCAAAAAGTAATAATTCACAAATAGTGGTACAGCCAATTTATATCAAATATCAATCTTGTGGGTAGTTTTATATTACAAGAAAGGTCTGTCTTACAACATAACGTAATAAGCATTATTTAGCATCAACACAATTTACTAAATATTTACCACAGATATATAATGAATCTCATTGATTCGACTTGATCCACAGTAGGTATCTTATTTTATCCTATATTACAATCTTTACTACCTCACAAACAATCAAACTACACACAATATCAATAAGATAATGATTACACTATCTTACATTGTTTCCTAGATGATGAAACAAAAGAACAAGCAACACAGAATATTGAAACACAGTGGCAGTTAAATAGTCAGAACCATATCGTACCTGAGCAGTCGTCGAAGGAGAATAGGACGAACCGGCAGAGCTTGTCGACTTATATAGCTGGCTTAAACCTTATTTACACGTTTGATAGTTTAACTGACAAAACGTCATGTCTGTGTTATTTAACTGCCACTATCTTCTTACATATTATGTACTAGCCGTTTCCCGCGGTTTCACCCGCGTCCTGACGGACCCCTATTTTTCTAAAATAAAATATAGCCTATGTTACTCGCAGATAATGTAGCTTTCTAATGGTGAAAGAATTTTTAAAATCGGTCCAGTAGTTTTTGAGTTTATCCATTACAAACAAATACACAAATTTTTCCTCTTTATAATATTAGTGTAGATAAATACTTGGAAATCAGTAATTTAAGCCCACAGCCTAAATACAATACCATATCTTTCACACGTGTAAATTTTACTTAGATATAAAAAATATACATCTTCCCCAAAATTCTTCAAGGAATATACATGCCTTTCACCTACTTGCGCTCAGTAGTTTCGGCTGCAGCGTGTCGGTCAGTCAGTCAATAACGCAAGAATTTTATATATACAGACAAATTAAAGCGATTCGATTGAAAAATAAAAGGTTGTACACAAACTCGTACTCTCTTTTCTACCATATTAGGTAGGAGAAGAATTTCCAAAATAAATGTTTTTGTGTTCACTTACGTCATTTACGGATCAAATAAACAAATTATGAAGTTAATCCCTTGAAGTATTAAATGGGTTTATACAAATTCCGACAGCCCTTTTTACCCCCATAGATTAAGAATTTCTCAAAAGATTTCCTAAGTGTTCACTAACACCATTTGAGGAGCCAATATACGAAGTTTGAACAAGCAATTCCAGTGAAGGAATAAAAAGTTTCATACAAAATCTGACAACCTGTTTTGCCCCTTTAAGGGAGGAATTTCCAAAAATCCTATATTAGTGCGTCTCCACAATTTTCAAGGAACATACATGCCAAATTTCACCTAACTGCGCCCAGTAGTTTCGGCTGTAACGTGTCTGTCAGTCAGTCAGTAACGCAAGGATTTTATATATACAGAAGATTGTCACGATAGTTCGTCGACAAAAAATGAAAATATTTTAATATCACTAGCAAACTTTGCTCCGAACAACTCCGCAAATATCCCTAATTTGTTTCACTATTCTCTAGATGCTAATAAATTAAATGCAACTTGAAATCGTAAACAAGAAAGCTAAGAACGTAAATACTAAACGAAATAAAATAGTGCATGCCATGTACTCGTAAATTAAAACTTTGAATGTGAAGGCAACTATGAATCTTGCGTAACGTATCCGTTCTCCATTGCTTAAAACATATTTCATACATTAAACGACTTCGAAAATAAAGTATTTTACCCGCCGTAAACTAGGATGAAGGAAATGTAAGGGGTCATTAGTTATAAGATTCTGATAATTTAATGTAGAAAATATCAAATGTAAAACTTACATCGTTTTACAATCGGATAAAAGTATTATTTAGTAGTATGATGTTTAATAACAGCCAAAGCAGATACTACTCAAAAATATTTGGACCGATGTCTATGTAAATATAACGTTATTAGCTTTTCTGTATATACAAAATTCTTGCGATGATGACTGACTGATAACGCACTGACAAAGCTATAGGGCGCAAAACGCTGAATTTGGCATGTATGTTTCTTGGTGACCGTAGGGGTGCACTAAGAAGGGAATTCTCGAAATTCCCAGGGGAGCAGGAAGAAACAGTAACATAAAATGTGCGGGCGTAGCAATAGTAAACATCATATTTTCCCCGAGATTTCGGCAATGGCTACAATAGCCATAGTTATAAGACAATGAACCATAGCCATCTCGTGAGTGTGTCGCAGGGATTTAGTCAAAAACGTGATATTATAATTTCACTAGTGAAAATATAATTACACAAATTATAGTCAAAATCTACTGGTTCGTATAATTTCACTGGCCTGCAATAGTAATCTTATAATAAATCTAGGTTTATTATGAGTTGAGTTTGTGGTAAGAACCCGTATGTCCTGACTGGTCAATCGACTTAATCAATCGCACAGACTTACAAAATATGTACTATCAGCAATTTAGCGATGTTTATGAGACTAAGTTGATGGAGCCCTGCTACGCAGGGCTCCTATTTTTATGTTTATAGTTACAAGAAAATCTAACATAAGATGACAAAACTGATACCAACCTTCATTTCAAAAATCTCGATAAGTTTATTTATGAAAAACCTCTCGGGAAACTTATTCGGTTATGTTAGGTTTTCTTGTGACCCCATACCCAAAAATAGGAGCTTACCGTCCACTTAGCTTCGCTATACCTAAAAATTGGTTTTCTAAAACCTGTGTGTTATTTCCTAACTCTATGTTTAATATAGCTGGTAACGAAAATGGACCAATCATCGATCGCTTTGATAATGTAACGGCTTTCTTAATCCAGTGTTATTGTTAAAATATCACTGTCTTACAATTTTACTGTAGCGATCTAGTGAAATTATAATGGCACTGAAACTAGCCCGTTGCATCACATAAAATAAATCAGCGGGTCTTAATCCCGTACAATTAACTTATTTAAGGTATAAATACCTATTTGTTCCGACGTTTCGCTCGATTTGCACTGAGCGTGGTCGGGGAGAGTCTTTAAAATCGATTAGACCGTTACATTGTTAGTAATACAAACAATTGGCTATAATCTGCGTAATTATCTTTTGTAAAATCTCTGCGACATGTCACCGTCCCCGGAGAATAAAATGATAACTGCCATTATCTTAGTTTTAGTGTTATGTCATTTTTGGGATCTGTGGGTGCTAATACATCTGCTCAATTTTTTTCCTAATATTTATACAGTTGTTTACGAAGTTACAAAATATTACAATAGTATTCAAAGATTTAAAACAAGTTTTAAATTACGAGTATAAAGTGTTAATAAAGAATTATCAAAATTTATTCCCACTCGTTAGTATGATTAACAGTCATAGAATTATATCCTCATGAAAAAAATATGCGACTAGATAATGATAAATGCATTTATTATTTTATTCTCGTTCAAAACCAACCAGTCGTTCTGTATAAGACGCCTTTGTAATATGACTGTTGTGGATTTGAAAAATGATAAGTGAAGAGTACAATATTTGGTTCTGGTCAGGCTGTACGGAGAATAAAATGATAATCGCCGTTAAACAACTTAGATGATGGCTAATTTTGACTAAACTTTTATTTTTGAAATAATATCTCTATTTTGATACTAAGGCGTATTTCACTAAAACATTTAGAATAAGCAAAAAATAACCTTCTTTAAAAGCTTGCAATCATCTGTCTACGTCCAGTGTTTAAGGCGCAATCGACGAAAACATGTTTTTTATTTTACCTGTAAAGTTGCATTTTTGTAGTTATCATTATATTCTCCGGGGACGGCGATGTGTACAATTCACGAAAGTTTGAAAGTATTTATAATTGGGTTGCTTTTCAGAAATACTTTGAGGATAAAAAATAGATTTCATACTAAACAGCATGAAAAAAAACAACTGAAAGTTATGAATGAACATGAAAACGTTAAGTCGTTAAGCGAAAATTATCCGTTTTATCCCACCACTTCACCATAATTGAATTTCCCGACACCAATTAACATGTTTACATGTTTTATTGTTAATAACTGGAAGTTTAAATGTGAAAATCACTCGGTAAATATGCTTTTGATCCGTGGGATAATCCGATTTAAAATGCCAGACATGGTAAAAACGGTGGTTCGTGGCCTAAACAAGTCTTTATTTCGTTACTAACGGTGGTAATGATGCGTAAATACAAACACTTTTCGGGCGGAAATTGAACCGAACATCCCACGTATAAGTGCCTAGTGCGTATATGTTTTACTAAAGTCTTACGTCTTCTTTGCTGGAAGTCGGCGTGTTGATATAGAGGCTACGTATCCCTTTATAAATTAACTTTGTGTATGTCGAAAGCCAAATAAGTATAAGTAGGAATTTGGATTAAGCACGTGCTTGATCTTATTTTTTTTACTTTAACATAATATATATAATACTACATTACAACAACGTAAACAAAGAATAACCAGACTCATTTATTGAATCTGGTTATTCTTGTTGTTTTGTTTTGTCAAAATAATATATTTCGAGGGTGCATAGGGTTCCCACCAAGAACTTAGAGTCCCAAGCCAACCTCAGCTGCAAGTGGTGCACCTGCCGATCAACGGACGAGGCTCTGGCAAACAAAATATCCCGATAAGCGGCAATAGGCTCGCCACCTATTACGTGGGATCAAAACACTGGCGAAAAGTGGGCGTTTAATATGCCTCTGCCTACCCCTTCGAGGAAATAGGCGTGAGTCTATGTATGTATGTATATATTTCGAATCAGGTTTACTAATTGGTGACCTTTGCAAAGAAAGCGGATATTGTACTTTCATTTTATACGAGGCGTTAAACCATTGACGCATTAGTAATTAGTTTTAGTATCTGACACAGTAAGTGACCACAGAACACTTAAGTGATAAGCAAGAGGCAAACGTACTTACGTACCTTGTGTTTGAAATATAATTAGTTTTTATTATAAGTCAAATCGATTAGATCGATTGAGTAACATTTTGTTTAGTCTATTGAACATTTCTGACAATGGTCACACTGAACTGTCATTCACTCACTCTTTGGTTCTTTGTCGTTTCCCGCGGTCAGCGAAAAAACCTAGCTCTGGATAGATTTCGTTTTGTGAGCGTTTTGATCTTGTATTTAGAATCCGTTTGATTGCCACTTCCTTGATCAATAACTGGCACCGGTTAATTGTGATAAAATTGGTATTTTAACGAACATTGTAAAACTTGAGTGAATCCGATGCACGTGGTTGGTGCCGGACGAATTTGCTGATTGAAAACGCTGCGTTGGAGTCTGGTAAAGTAAAGATAATTCACTTGCTAATATTGGCCAATTTAGTCTCGTGTGTGTCTAGCTTGCCTCCAGGACTCCACTCAAGAACATCACCAGGAGATATTTGGTAAGAAATTTTATTAATATTAGAATTTATATTCATTCGCTGTGCTACCGCAGTGTATGTTGGACCTTTGCCTTGGGCTGAGACTGGATGAATTAATCGCTTCCACTGATCTCTGTAAACCTTACCCGATCTCAGCTCAAACTCTAGACATAATTTTGATAGCAAGAGCGTGGTTAACTGTGCCTATATTGTAAACTTGTATCTTAGCCGTTGATTGTATCTGAACTCAGATTGGTGTTGTATGAGCTATATATCTCACCTTGTAGACAGTATTGTAGTGTTTGTCAGGTCAGTTATTGTCTAAAATACATAATAGTTAATTGTATAAGTTGACCTAGATAATTTGAAACACATTGTCACATAACCTCAATCAGTAATTGTTGATTTGTATTGTTGAAAAATCTAACTTAAATTTGTTGTTGCATTAATAAGTCAGTTTGTTTGGATACATAACAGCTGTATGTATCAATAAATTTAGTAAATTTAGTTTATTGCATATGTTCATAAACATAACAACCAACTTGACCTTGCCACTTGGGCGGGTCACATTAATAAACTTTGTTTTGTTATAATATAAAGATAATATTGTTAGGTAACACATATTCTGTGCTTACTTCCTATTGTATATCATAAATAACACAGTTAGTCTGTCTGTTGCAAATAATTAATTAATTAAGTTGAAGTTTCAGCTTTATTAATTTGTTATAAGTTATAACTTTGATAACTTTTGTGTTTGTTTCAATATACTGAAACCTTTACTTTTGTTGGGCAGTAAATACCTGTCACTTGCCTGCACTTGCAGTAAACAGGCTAATACTTTGTTGGTTTCAAAGAATTAAGAAAAATTAAGTTTTGATTGTTAATTTTATTTAGCGCTTGTCCGGGCTTTTTTGAATTTTGATTATGTCAGCTATCAAGGACTTGCGTGCGGCTGCTGGTGCTATTGCATCAGATTTGCGCTGGTTTGCCTCGGCCAATGATTTAGTGAACCGGCCTGATCGCCAGCAGGCCTTACTTCAGAGGTACGAGCGGATTGACGATCGCCTGGCAAGTGTGGAACAGCAATTCCGCACTTTCAGCACTTGCTGTCTTGAAGTGTCAATCAATGATTTCACCGCTGACCAGCGAAATAAGGTCAGCGAAGACTATGCCCAGGTCTTAGACCTGTATGATGCTGTCTCCAATAGTGCGAGACAACTAGTTGCCGATAGGGAAGGGCAACCCGGCCTGAAGCAAGAGTTTCCTAGGTCAGCAGCAGGGCTGGTGAGTAGGCTCCCTACCTTGAACCTCCCCCATTTTGATGGCTGCCTAGGAAGCTACCTGGGCTTCATTAATTTGTTCGACAGCCTAGTCAATGATAGGGCTGACCTTCGGCCGGCACAAAAGTTGGCCTATCTAATGTCGGTTTTGGATGGGGAGGCTAAGGGCCTCATCCAGCATCTGCCCGTGTCTAACGAGGCGTACCAGACGGCTCGGGACCTAATCACCCGTAGGTACCATAATAAGCGTGGCCTCGCCGACACGCACATCGAGCAGATTTTGGGTTTGCCGACGCTCACCCGGGTCTCTGGGTTGCGCACCCAACTTTTGAACCCGCTTTTGGTGGCCATCAACGCACTTAAGTGCCTTGACCTGCCCGTGGACCAATGGTCCTATCTATTGGTGCACATTGTGCTGAAGAAGCTGCCTGCCGACCTGAGGTCGCGTTTTGAACAGCGCTTTGGTGGGGATAGCGCGACCCATCTGCCCCCCTTTGCTGACCTGGAGAAGTTCCTGGAGGATGAGTGCCGGGTCTTGGACAACTCCGGTGGTGACACGCCGGCTAAGTCGCAGCCGCCCAAGGTCAAGGAGCAGGCTCGCGGTCACACCCGAGCCAATGTTGACCGGCGCCCTTCTCGCTTTGCGGTCACGCAGAGCCCAGCGGAGTGCTCTTACTGCAAGGTCACGGGGCACAGAACGGCCAGTTGTAGGGCATTCTTGGACCTACATGTCGCCTCTCGTAAGCGCAACGCGAATGCCCGCCGCCTTTGCTTCTCTTGTTTGGGGTCCCACTACCAGCGAGACTGCCCAAATTCTCGCCCCTGTCCTCACTGTGGAGGACAGCATTTGGACATTCTCTGCATGAATGCCAGAGAGGTTGGCCGCTTGTCCAACCAGCCGACGCCGCGAACGGGCGGGTGTTTTGAAGGTGGCAGCCGAGGCTCACCGGCGCGTAGCCGAGAGTCGCCTCGCTCAATTGATCGCCACTCGCCCCGCTTGGAGAACCGTAGCGTGCGCACGCCTCCTCTCTCTCGCGCACCTGAATGTGCTGTTCAGCGTCACCAGCACCATGACTGCTGCCCCAGGTATTCCCCTCCTTTGGTGGAGCGTCCCCGCCTTGACTCGCGCCCACCTCGTTTTGGGCGGGTGCGTCATTATGACCCCCCACAGATGGCGCGCGGATCGAGTCATCGCGCCTTTGAGGACTTCAAGCCGCACCCTCGTTTTGACTTGCCTGGTCCTGGCCAACGGTCGCCGCCCAGGCAACAATAGGTCATTGACCCCTGCCCTATAACGCCAACCTCCCCCATTGTGACCGTTATCCTACCAACGGTTGCTGTTAGGGTCTGGGGACCCACGGGGACCTCTGTTGTTGTCCGTGCTATATTGGACACAGGTTCACAAGGTTGCATTGTTTCCACTTATTTGGTAGGGCAGGTTAAATTAAATATGGGCTCTTTTCCGAATTGTATACGGGGCATAGGTGACGTAGCCTCTAATGTTGAAGGGCAAGTTAAAGTTTTGTTTGGCCCTGTTGAATCTTCACACCCGAGGATTAAAACCTCGGCTATTGTGTTGAAGAATATTTTGGGTATGCACCCACAGAAACAGCTACCCGCTGCTGTGGTGAATTTGACATCGGGATTGGAACTGGCAGACCCCAAATTTGACACACCGGGACAAATCGACTTGTTGATTGGCTCTGATGTCCTCGGCGGAATTTTGATTGGTGGGAAACGGGTCTTGGTGCCTAATGGTTTGACTGCCATCCCGACCATATTTGAATTTGCTTTGATGGGACCTGTACCTAGGGACCCCCCTCCACCCGAACTTGATAATTTGTTGGCTGTAGGCTCCGCTCTCTCTGATGCAGTTCAGAGGTTTTGGGAGGTAGAGGAGCCCCCTCAAGTTGCCCGTTTGAATCCAGAACATGAGGAGTGCGAGCTGTTCTTCCAGAACAACACTGGTTGACTCCGTTCTGGTCGGATTATTACGAGGCTACCCTTCCTGTCTGTTCGGCCTCCGCTTGGTGAGTCACGACCTTTAGCCGAAAAGAGATTGTTGGCTATGGAGCGTCGCATGGGTCGTGATCCGGAGCTCAGACAGAAGTATATTGAGTTCATGAGAGAATATGAACAATTGGGACACATGTCAGTGTCAAATTTGGATTGGCGTTCGGTGGAGCATTACTTTCTCCCACATCATGCGGTATTGAAGCCATCGACTGGCAAGCTGCGCACCGTATTTGATGGTTCTGCGCAGACTTCAACAGGCGTATCCTTGAACCAGTGCTTGCATTCTGGTCCCAAGTTGGTCAAGGACCTTTGTGACGTCATCACCAGCTTCCGACGACATCAGGTTGTCTTTGTGGCCGACATAAAAATGATGTTCAGGCAGACGATTATCCACCCTGATGACCGTCGCTTCCAGCTGATCCTTTGGAGAGAGTCTCCTCGCGATCCCATGGTCGTCCACGAGCTCAATACAAATACGTACGGGTTAAGGTCAAGCCCCTACTTGGCAATACGTTCTCTTTGGGAGCTCGCAGACCGCGAAGGCCTACGTTTCCCAAGAGCCTCCGCCATCTTGAAGGACGATATTTACGTCGATGACATTTGCTCGGGCGCCTCCACAGCGGACGAGGCGATCCTCCTGCGGGACGAATTGATAGGTATTTTGGCCTCCGCTGGTTATGAGTTGCGTAAATGGATTTCCAACTCACCAGCGCTTTTGGAAGGCTTGCCAGAGGATCATCAGCAGGATCCACATTTGTTTGAGATTGTTGACAACCCCGCCATGATGGCTGTTCTCGGCGTTCAGTACAGACCAGTCCAAGACATCTTTACGTATAACGTAGACCTGAAATTGCCTTGCTCTTGGACTAAACGTCTCGTATTGTCTACTGTCGCCAGAACCTTTGATCCGAACGGTTGGATCTGTCCAATTATATTTTGGGCAAAATGCTTCTTGCAGAAGCTTTGGACAGCAGGATTGACCTGGGACGAACCTCTGCACGGCACTCTTGTTGAGGAATGGACCTCTTTTGTATCCTCACTTCCTGCCGTCAACGAGATCTCCTTGCCTCGTCCCATCCTTCCTCCCGGGAAGTACAAGGCCACCCTTCACGGGTTTTGTGACGCCTCGGAACGTGGTCACGCCGCCGTGGTGTACTTGCGCACAGTTAGTGCCTCAGGTCAGGTGAGGGTTTCCCTGATCATGGCAAAGAGCAAGGTGGCACCCCTTCGGACATCTCTGACCATTCCAAAATTGGAGCTCTCGGGAGCAGCCCTTCTTGTACGCTTGTTGAACCACGTGTCCAGTACTTTGGGTAAAAGCATTTACATTAATGGGACCTACGCCTGGACAGACAGCCAAATTGTTCTTTGTTGGTTGAAGGCTTCTGTCCACACCTTGGAGGTATTTGTCGCTAATCGCGTTTCCCAAATCCAGAAATCCGAAGTCAAACTTGTTTGGAGACACGTGCCAGGTGAGCTCAACCCCGCTGATTGTGCCTCGCGCGGATGCTTGACGCCTAGTTTGATAGGTCATTCGCTGTGGTGGGGTCCGGAATGGTTGAGTCGACCAGAAATTGATTGGCCTCGAACGCCAGTTTTGAATACTTCTAATTTGCCGGGTCTACGAACACTCGCTCTTGAGAAGGTGGAATGCGCCTTCGACCCCGATTTTTTGTTGAATCGTTACAGCTCCCTCGACAAGTTGTTAGGTGTCACTGCTTGGATAAAGCGTTTTGTTTTTAATTTTAGGCACCCACAACAGAAACGACTGACACCGTTTCTCTCACCACAGGAACGACAGGAGTCTCTCACCCTTTGGGTTCGTTCTGTGCAATTGGCGCATTTTGAGAAGGAGATTGCTATCCTTAAGTCAGGGAAATCGAAATTGTCGGGAGCAGTATCTAAATTGAACCCCTTTTTGGACGAAACGGGTCTCTTGCGCGTTGGAGGGCGTCTCAAGAACGCCAACCTCCCTTACGGGGCACGTCACCCCCTGTTGTTACCTAAGGACGGTCATTTGGTACGCTTGTTGGTAACCGACCGTCACCTTAAAAATTCGCATGCTGGTTGTAATGCCCTGTTGGCCAATTTGCAACGCGAATTTTGGATTTTGTCTGCCCGAAGAATTATTTGGAGTGTAGTCTTTCGCTGCATCCCTTGCTATAAGCTCAAGGCTTCTACCATGCAGCCCTTGATGGGAGACTTACCGGCAGATCGCGTAACTGAGAGCAGGACGTTTGACAGTGTTGGCACGGACTTTGCAGGCCCCTTTTTGGTGAAAACGTCGACACTTCGAAACAGCAAGACTGTTAAGGCCTACTTGTGTGTTTTTGTTTGTCTATCCACAAAGGCCGTACACTTAGAACTGGTCTCCTCGCTTACGACCGAGGCGTTTGTAGCCACATTTGACAGATTTGTATCCCGCAGAGGGATGCCTTCCTTGATCCGTTCTGACTGCGGCACTAACTTCAAGGGCACCTATAATTATTTGAATGATGTTGTTAATTTCCTTGAAACCAACAAAGCTGATATAGGTGATAGGCTTGCCCGACGTGGGATAAATTGGTTGTTTTCCTCACCAAATTGTCCACACTCGGGTGGTATATTTGAGGCCGCCGTAAAATCGGCCAAAACACACTTGCGCAGGACAATCGGTGAATCTGTCCTTACATTTGAGGAACTCGCAACTGTGTTTTGTAAGATTGAGGCCGTTTTGAACTCTCGGCCATTATGCCCGATCTCCTCAGATCCGAATGATTTGGAGGCCCTTACGCCGGGCCATTTTTTGATTGGTCGCCCACTTGTCGCCTTGCCCGAGTACCCCTATATTGATACGAGACCTGGTCGTCTCTCGCGTTTTGAATTGGTACGCCAGATTACTCAGAGCTTTTGGAAACGCTGGAATTTGGAATATTTGCACATACTCCAGCAACGCGTTAAGTGGACCGACAAGACCGATCCACCCAAGATTGGTGACCTCGTTTTGATCAAGGAGGCTAACCTTCCGCCACTTAGATGGCGCAGGGGGCGCATCCTTCGTTTGGTAACTGGGGCTGATGGAGTTCCCCGATTTGCTGAGGTCTTGGTGGACGGTTCGATTCTGAGGAGAGCGGTTGCAACATTGTCACGTCTACCAACCGATTAGTGGACCGGTAGGCCGGTCCGGGGCGGGTGGATGTTTGAAATATAATTAGTTTTTATTATAAGTCAAATCGATTAGATCGATTGAGTAACATTTTGTTTAGTCTATTGAACATTTCTGACAATGGTCACACTGAACTGTCATTCACTCACTCTTTGGTTCTTTGTCGTTTCCCGCGGTCAGCGAAAAAACCTAGCTCTGGATAGATTTCGTTTTGTGAGCGTTTTGATCTTGTATTTAGAACCCGTTTGATTGCCACTTCCTTGATCAATAACTGGCACCGGTTAATTGTGATAAAATTGATATTTTAACGAACATTGTAAAACTTGAGTGAATCCGATGCACGTGGTTGGTGCCGGACGAATTTGCTGATTGAAAACGCTGCGTTGGAGTCTGGTAAAGTAAAGATAATTCACTTGCTAATATTGGCCAATTTAGTCTCGTGTGTGTCTAGCTTGCCTCCAGGACTCCACTCAAGAACATCACCAGGAGATATTTGGTAAGAAATTTTATTAATATTAGAATTTATATTCATTCGCTGTGCTACCGCAGTGTATGTTGGACCTTTGCCTTGGGCTGAGACTGGATGAATTAATCGCTTCCACTGATCTCTGTAAACCTTACCCGATCTCAGCTCAAACTCTAGACACCTTGATTAAGTAGAACGATTTGACCTTAATGAAACCAACCCCTTTTATAATTCAATTCATAGAACAATAAATTATGGTATTAAACCGTACCAAGTATGAAATTATATCTGGAATATCAAGTCAATAGATTTCTCCAAATTCTAGGCAAAAGAGATAGCCGTCAAAAGAAAGTTCTTAATATTAGATATGTATATGTTGCAAACGCTCCTTCCGTGAAATTTGAGATAGCTTTCTACTGTGTGCCACTAAAGGCAATTCAATAAGCATTACTGGAACTATGCAAAGTATCTGAAGTACTTGATACATCTGCTACATCTGGTTGTTTTTATACTAGACTTTCTTCAGCTTCATTTCAATTCGGCGTTTACATATTTTTTTTATTATGTTTGGTTAAAATATGTTGGTCCTACACATCTGGCGTGATTCTGTTTAAAAAAAATTTGTTTACTTCCACTTTTCACTTTCAGGTCAAAAGTTATGCTAAAATAGCATCTTTTAACAATAGATGATTCTGTTGTTATGTAACAGGCTCAGATACACATTGTACGCTTTTGCTTGTCTTTGATCAGACTTTTGAGTCTATGCCTAGACGTTGGGCAATAACTTAAGGACGCGTTTACAAAATTAGTAGGTACAAAATCGCGGCACTACAGCGACACGGCGGCAACGGTACGTACTACGTACGGTAACTTGCGGAAATGTAGTTCAACTAAATAACTTTGAGACTTTAGATTTTTTTGTGATATGTATCTATGTTTTAGTCCTGGAATATTATTATTATATTGTCGGTGTCGTATGAATGTAATGATGGTGAGACGCGATAGACTTCGTTGACTGTTGTTGACGTTATTACTTTGTAGACAAGTAGATATATATTATATTTATGACGAGCTTGGGAATGATTTTTTATGAATTAGATTTAGGAGAGATGCATCAAGGTAGTCAAATTATTATCTACTGTAATGCACAATAAAGATAATTTCGAACGTCACAGGCGGACCAATAGGTTGCAACGCAGATATGTCTCAGATTCGATCCCACGACGCGCACCAATGACTTTTCTAAATAATGTGCGTATTACAGTGTTAATCATCGTTGCTCCGTGCTTCGGAAGGCACGTTGAGCTGTGGGTCCCGGTTGTCATCAACATCTGTGACAGTCGTTACGGGGAGTAAGAACCCTAAAATATCCTGACACTGGTCTAACCTTGAAATATCGCTATCCCTCTGGGTTGCGGAGGTCAGACGGCAATCGCTTCGTGAAAAAGCAGATATTCTGTGCAATGTGGTTAGATCAGAATAGCAGATCCTGGGTTTCAAAGCGAAAGCTGAGGATGCAGCCTGGATAATGCTAGGAGAATGATGACAGGCGGTCGTATTTATACTGTTATTCAAACTGTTGTCATCATTAAAATTTGTACAGCTCGTTTGTTTTGTAATCATATCATTGGTATCAGTCATGGTGTGCAAAATATTGGCAATGCTTGCATCGTGGTTATTTTTGAGCCACCTGTGAAAAAAAAAACAGTATGACAATAAAATTTTGAAACATGAGTTCAAACTAACCGGCAAATGAGCGAAATACTAACCGTCTTGATTTTTCTGAACCGATTCGTAAGGAAGGCAGACCTTTACGAGAAATTGATCCAAAAGTCTTTGGTCTTGGCATCTAAAAGAAAATAATCGATTTTAAACTTTCGCGATTTGTATACATCATACAATTTAATTTAAACGGGTCTTATTCGCGATATATTAAATTAATTTAAGGTATAACTACCTAGGTTTTACCGACGTTTCGGCCGTCTTACAACAGCCTTGGTCGCGGCAGGACCTGCCTAAACATAGGTATTTATACCTTAAATTAATTTAATATATCGCGAATAAGACCCGTTTAAATTAAATTGTATGATGTAAAAGAAAATATGAATAATATATACATAATAATAATTTTATCACATCTTTTTATTCATATATGCAAAATAATTCTCAGTAGCAGTTACCAAAGTATATCTCCGTGCTAGACTTCTTATAATAATTACTTCATTATTACAAATAAAATATGCTTAGACCGATGACCTTGCGGTAGCAGTTATCGGATAGCACTTGAAGGTTACCATGATTAGTAAGATCACAACAAACAAAATGAGTCCAAACTCAGTATATCTAGCCCTACTCACATATGAGTACCACTAAGAGTCTTCGAATAAACCTGAAAGTTTACTTCATAAGTTCTAGTGGTAGGGTCTCTTATGTACAAACAAAATGAGCCCAAACTCGGTATGCCTAGCTCTACTCACATATGAGTACCAGCAAGAGTCATCGAATAATCCTGGAAGGTTACTTTATTAGTTCCAGTGGTAGGGTCACTTATGTACTAACAAAATGAGCCCAAATTCGGCATGCCTAGTTCTACTCACATAAGAGTACCAGTAAGAGTCATCGAATAACCCTGGCAGGTTACTTCATAAGTTCAAGTGGTAGGGTCTCTTATGTACTAACAAAATGAGCCCAAACTCGGCATGCCTAGCTATACTCACATATGAGTACCAGCAAGAGTCATCGAATAACCCTGGAAGGTTACTTCATAAGTTCCAATGGTAGGGTCTCTTATGTACAAACAAAATGAGCCCAAACTCGGCACGCCTAGCTCTACCCACATATGAGTACCAGCAAGAGTCATCGAATAACCCTGGAAGGTTACTTCATAAGTTCCAGTGGTAGGGTCGCTTATGTACTAACAAAATGAGCCCAAACTCGGCATACCTAGCTCTACTCACATATGAGTACCAGCTAGAGTCATCGAATAACCTTGGAAGGTTACTTCACTAGTACCAGTGGTAGGGTCTCACCAAAACAAATAAAATGAGCCCCAACCTGGCATAACTAGATCTACTCTTTTATGAGTTCCAGTCGCAAAACTTGAACGGGATGGTATACCATCAGTCCAGATAATCTTACCAGATTTCAACGCAAGAAACAAAATAATATCTAAATACCGAAATATATCCTGAATCAACATAACGGAGAAAATAAAGTAATAAACTTATTTGTACGTAATTCGCACAGACTACGAGAAGTATCAAATTGATTTTAGCGAATATTTTGTATTCGTATATTGCTTTTTTCGACTTCGGGCTGCAGTGACAAGCGACATCGAGTCCACTCCCGACGGCGCTCAAGCGCAGACTGAGATCTCATTGCAGAATTTGGATATACACCACTATTTTTTAATTAGTACAAAAAATTTAACAGGGCTCTAAGTATCTTTAACTGATCATATTTGTGTAGGTAAAAAATAAAAACACTAAGTCCCAAAATTGTCTCAAAACTGTCCACAAAAATACATAATAATTGGTAAATGCATAACCAAAACTATGAGTAGTAGTAGTAAACCACACCATTGATAAATTTCCCCCCCTGTCCCTCTGCGCCCGCGCCGCGCCGCGCCCCGATGCGACAAACAGTGCTAAATCAGAACCGGTAGTGATCGCATCCTTTTTTCGATGGCTTATGTAGCTATGCTTCGTGCGTACTTTTTGAGTGGATAAAACGCGAGTGCAGCTGTGTGTTTGTACAGGGAAGAGTTTGGAAGCCAGTGGATTGGTCGAGGCGGCCCTGTAGCTCCTTGCTCACCTGACCTAACGGCCATGGACTTCTTTTTGTGGGTGTACAAAAGTGAGCCGGTTAGTGTCGCGCATATTGGACGCTTTTGACGAAGTGAAAAGACAAAAGCGTACTTCTCTCGTTAAAAAACAAATTAATAAAACGTTCCCGTTTGTGTATTGTCAATAGTGGTGGACATTTCAAAGGACAATTGAAATACTTGTAAGTAAAAATTACCTACCTACGTAAATAATAATTTGATGCGGGCGGCTCAAAATCGGTCTGTGTGGAGAACCTTGGGGGAGTCCTATATCCAGCAGTGGATGTCTCTCGGCTGACATGATGATGATGAAATTTGTAAATAGCAGCTGATTCTAACTTCATAAATATGCCAAAATTACTATTTTCTTATAGTCCAGAACACCTGCTTTTATTTTGATATTTGTTTGCTTTCTAATTACATACCTCCGAATTTAATTACTTGTTAAACGATAAATTTTACCGGTCCTAAGCCCGGATGAAGTATGAAGGAGAGGGTAGAATTAACAAAATTAAAAAATAACGAAAAAAGACTGCACTGTTGGCGTAGTGGTTTAAGCAGGCGCCTCACCGCTTGTTACTGTACCGAAGTGTTGTGGGTTCGATCCCCACACGAGACAACACTTTGTGTGATTCATAAATTGTTGTTTCGAGTCTGGGTGTTCATTGTGTCCGTTAGTTGTATGTTTGTAAAGTTCCCCGCGACACAGGATTTAGTCCTAATGCGGGAGTTGTCTTTTCAGAAGAAAGAAAAACAAAAAAAAACTACCTATACTTATTATTTTGCTTCATTTTATTTTCTATGGCTACCCACATCATAAGTGCGACAGAGAGAATGCGAATGAGCAGGATGGAATATTATCAATGAATTAGTGAATGGATTGTAAAATATGACTATGATTTAAGTGAGATTTTCTACAAAAAACAAATTATAATAACTTTGCTCTTTATTGATATTATGAAATTTTTACGTCACATATATGATAATAATGTCTTCGCTAATCTGTCCTTAAAGTTTTTGTACTAATTAAAAAATAGTGGTATATAAATAAAAAAAGTGGCTAAATAAATTGACCCTTATTGCCACGACACACGTATGCGAGCAAAATAGAAGAAAAATGTAAGATAATTTTTTCCTTTTTTTGAGTCAATTTACAATATTTTGAAAAATATTTTGTGATTGTTTTTCAGTTGACTATATTTACTACCCTATTCTAACTTTGAAAATCGTAATAAATGTAACAATAGAGAGAAAATCGTAGCCAAAAATAGCAGTATATGCCTATTTTTGATTTAGAGGCAGTTTCGAATCGATTTTACATTAATAATAATTAAATATTTTTTATTTATTTTCGGATTGATTTATAGATAAAAAGTAATCAATTTATCGCAATCATTAGTTTTATTAGTTATTATCTAAAATTGTCGTAAAATGTACCGGAAATATGTGGTTTTTTGATACGCATGTAAACGCGTCCTATTACAATTTACCTTAGAGATTGCATTTAGGTTTAACTATAATAATTAATTCTGTAACACGAAGATATACTACACTACGACTATATACTAACGACAAGACGCTCACACACACACATACTTCGTCTACGCACGGACGCGTCATCGAGTCAAGCGAGACACCGGCGGCGGGGCGTCCGTTAGTGGGAGAACCGTCTATATAAGCCCAGCGCGGCTGAACATCGTCGTCACGTACGCTCCCGGCTCACCTACGCCGCCCCCGCCTGGTTCGCGCTTACGAGCGAGACGAACCGGGCCCGCCTCCGCGCGCAGCAATCACTCACGCTGCGCGCCATTGTAGGTGCCCCCCCGCACTATACGAAACGCCGTGATCCAGCGGGACACGTGAATAGAGGGCCTGGACGCCTACATCCGCCGTCTGTCCGTGAGGATATTCGAGCGAGCCGACGCCTCGGCCTGGGACCACGTCCTACACCTGGCCCCCTGGCACGCACGCCCCCCGGACAAGAAGAAGCTGCCGCGAGACCTGCTCACCACCCCCGATGACTCCGAGGACACTACGGTCACCCCCAGGTAACCGCCACCTCTAACCGGGTAGAATCCAATTACCCCACTGTTGCAGGTGACCGCCCCTTTCCGCACGACATCTGTGCGTATGACCACACATACCTGCATCATGTGCGCGCGCGGGCGACCACCGCAACAGCGGACGCCTACACAACAACAACACGACGAAGACACCACAACACCACTAACTCACCACACAGAGGCCGCACGTAAGTCGCCGTCCGCGTCGCTGGCTACACGGAGCTGGGCCTCCCTCGGTTCGCCGGGGGTCTCACCTGGCTCGTGCTGACCGCCCGGACGGCGTAAAGTGTGCACGGCTCTGTGAAATACATGTTGACGACGACACTGTAGGGCATACAGCCCGCCCCAACTACCTGCCCTTTATTGAAGGGACAGCGTCCAGAGACCGCTGCAGAAGGACACAGGTCCTGTACCAGCCTCCGCCAACCCTTTAAGGGGTTGCGTGAAGACCCGACTGTGCGGCATTATCATCACTTAGCTAGCGACCGACTAGAGCGATAGCCACCTGCAGTCCACTAGCTTGGTCGGGGTCATTAGAGCGCGGCAGCCACTTGCAGCCAGTTCTAATCCCAGTTGAGGTTACGAGTGCGATAGCCGCCTGCAGTTCACTCTTCCACCTCTTGCCTAGGTCACCTATGTATATGCCTATATGTATGATAATATTATTCTGTATGTCAACAATTGATTGATTGAGTTGTCACACGTTGTACATGTAAGTTGTTCATAGATTGGCATTTTACTTCTACCCGCCCTTACAATTCTTTTTTTGCCTTATTTGATAAGTAGTGACGATGATTGAACCCTTTGTCCTTTAAAATGTTTACTTAAAAATTACGCTATCACCGTCTCCTTTTAAAAATTCGCCATGTATAAATCTCCTCTTCATCCCACAGAAATCTGAAACAACCCTAAAATCTCGTTGATTATGTCAGCATTTAGAATTTTACTACATTTAGAATATATAAAATATGCACGTATTGGAGATAAGGTGGTAATTGTGACGCGTTGCACGTCTCTCCGTATTTATCAGTAGCGGGAGTATCAGTACGCCATTATGTGAAAGCGATACGTCAATAGCGACATCCCACGTACCTTCCACGAGAAGCTTACGAAATAAAACGCCTTTTAGCTGTTAGTGCCTGTTTTGAATTAACATGAGGTCATTTGGGCCTAGGTTTTATTGGTACGTTAGACAAAATAAATTTTAAAATTATTATTTTTTATTTTCACAAAAAAATTGAAACCTAAAATTAAAATAAGTATTATTTTAATTTTAGGTTTCAATTTTTTTTTATATCGACCGGCAAGTGATTATATATTCTTATTGCCGAAATATATATTATGTATTTTTATAAAAAATCATATTGTGTATTCGTGGCAAGTCTAGATTGTGTTTATATTTACTTCGTACATTTGGCTTAGAATCGCACTTTCGATTAAAGAACTGCATGTTATTTTGAACAAAAATACATATCTCTAATATATACATACATGTGAGAGTAAGGAAACCCTTTTCTTTAAAAGTTAGGCGTAATGAATCAGTATTGTACATATTATAGATTATACGTAAACACCTTTTTTGTAAAATAAATGTAGATTGGATCTCACAAGAGTTTCCCCAGTAAGTAATTCCATAGGTCAGCAACAGATACACATAACCAAAATAAGCGGCTTTTGCGGTACATACAGATGTAGTTTCTACAAGTATAGATAATACATATGTGTTATTTGAAATTTCTTGTTTACTTTTGTTATGTGACTTTTCCAATTTAGATTGTGATGAATTGTAACACCAAGAAAATTTATTTGCTCCACCTCTTCAATATTTGTATTTGATTCATATATATTAAGCGGTGATGGCTTATTATTATAATTCCTAAATTGCATGAGCTTCGTTTTGGAGAAGTTTACACTTAAGTTAATGGATTTTAACCAGTTTGTTACATTTTTAAGTGTATCATTTATTTTTATTTTATATTCAACTTCATTTAAACCATCATTACATATGAAAATTGTTGCATCATCTGCATACATAACACACAGATGAATAATGACATGAGGAAGCTCATTTATGTAAATTAAAAACAAAAGCGGACCTTATATATTTCCCTGTGGGATGCCTAGAAGAACTTTTTTAAATGTGGACTGTACACGGGCTATTGTTTTAGTTGCTTTATCGAAACTTTCTATTTCAGTGGCCTGCATCCTGTTATTTAAATAGGATTGGATTAATTTTTGTCCCATACCTCTTATACCTATATTGTCAAGTTGATTTAGCAGTATGTCATGTTTTACACGATCAAATGCCTTTGACATCTTCTTTCTCTTAGCGTTATCCCAGTTTCAGTCTGGGGTCCGCTTTCTAGTCTAACCGGATTTGGCTGAATATTAGCTTTTCCACGGAGCGACTGCCTGTCTGACCTCCGCAACCCGAAGGGATAGCGATATTCCATGGTTTAGACTAGTGTCAGTTTATTTAGAAGGTACTGACGCCCTGTAACGACTGTCAAAGATCTTCATGACAACCGGGACCGACGGCTTAACGTGCTCTCCGAGGCACGGGACAAGCGATAATTAACAATTCAATACGCACATAACTCCGAAAAGTCATTGGTGCGCGCCGTGGATTCGAACCTGATACCCTCTGCATGGCAGTCTGTTGGTATATCCACTCGGCTATCGCTGCCTACTCGGCTATCGCTGCCTTTGACATATCTAAGAAAAAAGCAGTACATTTATTTTTATTATTCATATTTTCCTATATGTTTTTAAAAAGTTTGAAAATTGCTTACGAAGTTGGTTTGTTTTTTTTTTTGAAAACCAAACTGATTGGGATTTAGTACATTATTTTTATTCAGGAAGGATCTTAATCTTCTGTGTATAATTTTCTCAAATATTTTTGAAAAACTCGGTAGTAAGGCAATGGGTTGGTAGTTATTCATGTTATCTTCAGTACCTTTTTTGAAAGGTACTGAAGATAACAGCTGTTTTTAAGTTATCAGAAAATACACTTGTTTCCAACATACGATTTATTATATAGACGAGGGCATCAGCAGTAAATTTAATACTATCTTTTACAATTAGTACTGGTATGTTATCAATTCCGCAACTAGTTTTACTTTTAAGGGATTTTGTAACATTTTTTATTTCGCATCTATCTGTGGGGTAACGAAATATGGAATTTGATATTTTTTCTGAAATAAACCTGAGGTTCGATAGCTGACATGGATTGTTGTTTTGTGTAATATAGTGATTATTAAATGAGTTTACTATTTTCCTAAGTGAATTTATTCTATTGTTATTATGAATTATATAATCAATATTAGGTTTCAATGTGTGTGTGCATTGAGTTTGTTGCTTAATTAAGTTTCATGTAGCTTTTGTTATGTTGGCGCTATCTTGTATATATTTTTCATTGCACATCTTTTTTTAAGCTATTATAACGCGTTTCATAATTCTACAATATTTTTTTCAATTATTTTATTTTATTTTATTATTTTCGGAAAACTTACAGCTAATTGGTACTGTGAACAGATTTATAGCAAAATATGGCCAGTTACAAGTTTTCACAGATAGGTAACATTATTAGGTAGTTTATTATATTCTATAGAACTCTTTATATAAGAACTATTTTTGTAATTGATTTTCTGGATTTATAAATACATCAACCTTTTATTTTTACTTGAGATGACAATACCCGGGGATTTCCACTGCTTTTTTCTAATGTGACTTATTTTAATATTTTTTATTGGAAAACATAAGTCAAATATGAGCATAAGAAGTTCAATAAATATATTATAAGCCAAATTTGCATCAGACTCCATGTAAACATCATGGAATTTGATATTTGATATGTATTTTAAAATATTTCTCTATTTTCTTTTATGTTTCTTCTATTTGCAAACCAAAACCCTTCTTTAAAGCTGATACTGCAGGGTATTTTAATAATTTGGCCAGTATAATCTGATATCCTTAAATCAAGAACTTTAGTTTTACATGTATTGTAATTTGTTATTATTTTATCAATGCATGTTGCAGAATGACAAGTTATTCTAGTGGGTTCTTGAATTAATATTTTTAAGTAAAATGTATGTACTGTATCTAAAAACGTCTTACTTTTTGTGCTTATTTGAAGAGTGTCTATATTGAAATCAAAATTTATCTAATATAAAAATTTTCTTGCGTAAGCTTCTAGAGCGAATAGTTAGTTTATACAGTAACATTTCAAATTTCACAATAAAGATATCAAAATTACTGCTGGGTGTTCTATACAGGCATATTACATACCAGTTTGTATTTGGTACATAAATACCACAGCATTCAAAATGAAGCTCGGTTGACAGTTCTGATATTCAATCTAATTTATTACAGCTAATAGAATTTCTGACATATATACATACTCCTCCTCTGCGATTGCTTCTTGAGTAGTCGTAGTAGTAATTAGCAGTCTTATAGCCGGGCAATTGCAATATTTGTCCTTGTTTCTGCGTTATTGTTTTGAAAAAAGGTCTCACTCACACAAAAGACATCAATATTTAAATTATGTAATACAATTTCTAATTCATTTAATTTTGATCTCATACCTTGAACATTTAGGTGGAGTATAGTGAGTATATTACTGATGTTCGGCTCGTAAAAAACTAAGTTCACTTTGGATGGGGTCTAATGATGTGTTTGGTATTGAGGTCTGTTCTGTTTGAGTACTAGTTGATACAAATTTTGCACAACTATGACTTATTTTTACTTTAACATTATTACTGATATATTGCTGGACTGCTCAGGCAGACAGGGTGTGTATGACAGGCGTTTGAGTCTGCCCCACAAAAACCACTAAGAGTTTGTCGATTGCCCACAGTGGCGTACAAAATGTTAGAATAATATTGATTTTCAACATATTGTCAATATTTTCATTTATTTTGAAACGATAATTCCTACACGAAGTGTGCATTCCGTGTCGAAGAAGACTTTATAAATATTATTCAACGGACACGAAGTACATCCAATCTCGAAACAACAATCAGTCTCGTGTAGGGATCGTATGAACAGGACTCGCAGCTCTAAACGGCAAGGCGACCGCTCAAACCATTGCGCCATACATGCAGCGTATTAATGCAACTAAATATCTGTTTATCTTATGGAAGTACTGCACGACAATCTGTTAAAAAACGTCAGTCGGTAAAAAAACGGTTGACCGTACCACATTGTTTATTTACTCGGTAAAGCTGACGCAGCTATTTTGAGTTTGGTTTACATGTCGTTCTGTCAGATTATGTCAACTGAGACAAATAAATTGTTCAGCTACTGCTGAATCCACATTTTATCATACGATGTTTTATAGTGAACATTTGCTCGTATTTTTCTTTTTCTACTGTTTTCAACAATAAATATTTTTTTGTTGAGTACGTTGCATAAATTTCGCGTATGTGGAAATCATCGTTTTATGAATATCCAATTCTGATCGGGTCGTAAATATATACAGATATTATTTAAGTTTTCTGTTAATAATCTGAGTACTGTATCTGGAAATTTGCCAGTGACAGATCTGCTTAGTATGAATTCTCTCCTATATATACCAATACGTAAGTCATTCTATTTCTGATTACCATAAGACTTGCTAAGGAATGCATCTTATTATTGGCACTTTGAATGATTAATCTAAATATATTTTGAGATACCGCGACGATATTGTTTAAGAGGGTTCTTAAAAAATATCGACGTAAAATTCCACTATTGCGATAACTGCGGTTCGTGATGAGAGAAAAGTGTTAAATCCTCGAATATAAGATTTTCTACTTTAAAGTTTGGAGTAGAGCTGAGCGAGAATAGTTTAGTAGCTCTTAGGTTAAATCTGACTACAGTTGACCGCGAGTTAAATATCTCGAAAGCGTGGCGAGGACCGCAATATCTCAAAAGAAATATGTAACATTTTATTTCTTTCAGAACTTTATATGGCGTCAGGATAACAATCTGATGAGCGTTGTTAAAAAACTATTGCACCATCGATGCGATTAATGTTTATCTCATACCCAAGCCTTACATATGTACAATGATATGATAAGGTTATCGTGTAATGTTTAAGTGGGACTACGTTCTTAAGCCTTACGCTGCATATCTAAAAGGCATTGTCCGTTTTCTTTAAAACTTAAAGGTCATTGATGTGAAATATAGATTTACATAATTATAGTATGGCTCTTTCTTATATTAAGAAAAATATTACAACGTCTTAGAAAACAGTGTCGAAATATTGGATGTCTGAAATGTGATGATTGAACTTTAATCTTCAACTTTTGTTTGACGATTTGTGACGGTCGCATACTTAGCTACAAAGATCAAAAAATTGTTTGCGAGTCAGCTTGTTAGATATATATGCGTGCTCCAATAACAAAAAATACTGTATCTGATTACAACGCAAAGGCAAAAAAAGCGTTCAAAAAGTCACCACCAGTCATTCAGACGCCCTAAAACTCCTCCACTAAAAATAAAACTGGCACACTCAATATTAAATCCACAAAAGAGTATCAAATGCGCAACAAATTCCGTATAAAACTACCCTTTGAGACACGTTACACAATAACCAAATCAGCCACAAAGGGTCGCGGGTTCAGCTTAAAAACGAAACTTTTTGCACGGAACGGATAAAGATCTCGCCTCGTAAAAACTAAGTAAATACAACGAAGCTCTGGAGTTGAGTCTGCACTGCATAAATTGCCCCCTATCTGACCATCGCCTGACCCTTAATGGCCACAAGGTGGGACATGATCGTTATCGAGAAAATGGGAATTCTGGTCGCAGCTACTTTGTCGATACAAAGAAATTTTGTAGCTCGTTTGCGCGCGACTAATGTTACCAAACTTGGTGACTGCTTTTCCTGATAAAAGTACGAATGATTTATTGTGTTGACGTTTCAAGTTGTTTTTGTTGACTTTACGGAAGCGCAGGCATTGTAGTTTTAATAAAAACATGCCGTTTAATTTATCACGAGACGAATAATTTGACGGCTATCTAAAACTTCTCTTGTTTAAAAACTTTTAGTTACATATGTAGTTTAATCTAATTCTGTTTAATTTAGACCTACAGTATCTGTTCACTGGTTGATGTTTAGTTGAAAATTAGTTTAATCTTCAAAGACAAAATATGAATTTAGAAATAACAAAATTGATAAGAAAGCTCATAGGCTGTTATCGATGTCTGTAACATAACAGAGTTTACAACTTTAACTATAATAAAGGAACCTATTTATAAAGTGAAACCCAAAAAGTCATACTAAGTTACATAGGCAGATTCCCAGCGAGTCTTAAATGTGCTGTTGCCGGAGGAAATATCGATATCCAACTGCTATAAAAACTGCGATTGTCAAAGTTTATACCGCTATCGAATAAAAGCTGCAGAAACGGTCCGTAAGTTACTTAAAGTCTATTGAAATAGAGAGAGGCATCTTCAAGCTATCGTTCGCAGTAGAA
Organism: Euclidia mi; assembly: GCA_944739405.2. NCBI lineage: Eukaryota > Metazoa > Arthropoda > Insecta > Lepidoptera > Erebidae > Euclidia > Euclidia mi. The sequence goes on from OX123181.2 coordinate 79,029,200, forward strand.
AACTTAAGAGGTTTTCCATGCAATTTCTCACGATATAAGTAAGAACTGAAATCGGTAGTGACACAAACCGAAATAAAATGCAAACTTTGCTATTACAAACTTTTTGTTACAGAGCTTTCCGTACACAGGATATACGAAAACTTTCATAGTCGTGACGTTTTATGAAGCTTTTTGTGTTTATGTCTAAACAGTAAAAAATGTAGAATAGTGGAACAGATATTTGGCCAAACGAATATGACAAAATTGTTTGAATTCGTTGGAGAGATGCCACACGAAACGACCTCTACTGTGCTAGTTCAGCACTAAGATTAACTTTACGGCGACGAAAATGGCCTAATTGGGAACACGTATGTTTCATTGAATCTCTCTCATGAAATAATATTAACGAACTTCACAATTAGAATCCAGGTCTCTGAAAATTACGTGAAAGTCCATTTCCACCCAAATGTCGCGTCGGCTATGGTATAGAGCCTCCGCCGCTAAAGTGATTGTTTAAATAGGAAAACTTTGAGTAGTAGATATGAGAGGCAGTGAGGCTTCAATAAATCAAAATTATTGGCAAAGTTTCGGGCTAGCTAGGCACCTGTTATATTAATTCCCCCATATTTCATTACAATTGAAACATTTCTCCATTACTTACGGATAGTTTGGTAGGTATACTTCCGCTCCGAAACAAAGCATTGGATGTTTTCATCAAATATGCATTACACGATTTAACCAAACTAGGAGTGTGTTTGCGTCATGACTACGTAACGGTCTCGTAAATGATATGAGAGCCAAGTAACTAGATAATCAAAACACATCATTAACGCACACTCGCTTTAATTATTTCCATATTAGTGAATAAACCACGGTATAAATCTGATATTGAATGACAGGCAGACTAGTTAGTTTAGTCTATTAAGTGTAATAATAATAATGGCGAAACCGGTGCCGCACCGCTCGACACTTCTAGCTGCTCACACCGGTGTTGCCCTCTTGTTGCCTTTATGGTAGAGCTTGTTTGCCTTGGCGGCTATTTAGAGAGGGCCCATCTAGTGAGTTGGCGAGTCACCGTGTGCCCCTTTTCGACGTACTATATGAGTACTTAGGGCAGGCGCTGGCATTCATCTATAGTTTTCATCTAAACCAATCAATTTAACACTCATCCCAATAGCCCAGAGTAATAAGTTTCCAAAAAAGTAGCAATAGTCCCTCACCTGCTGCCGCTAACCCGTGACTGAACTTGGGAACAGATATTAACACTGCGCCAAATTATAGAAAAGGCAAGAGACAACCCAGTGTATATCTGCTTCGTCGATTTCCGCAAAACTTTCGACACAGTAAAGTGGCACAAACTTTGGGATGCGCTTGTGCAAATGGGTGTCCCCCAGCATCTAGTGAGCCTTATCCGCAATTCATACCAGAAAGGTACTGCAACAGTCCAAATAGATGGGGTTCAATCTGAAACATTCCAGACGCAAGCAGGAGTCAGACAGGGTTGTATATTATCTCCACTTCTGTTTAACATATACACCGAACACATCATGCGCATAGTTCTGGAGGAATGGAGAGGTGGATTTACAGTCGGAGGTCGTAAAATTTGCAATTTGAGATATGCTGATGACACTACAGTTCTCACGCGGTCAAAAGCTGGAAGCTTTATTGACGTCACTCGAAACAGTAAGCCTCTCCTTCGGATTAGCAATTAACAGGGAGAAAACCAAAATGATGATAGTTGATCGAGCTAAACTTAATCATGCTGAAATCACGTCAGCAGCTAACTGTGAAGTAGTTCAGAGCTACGTATACCTCGGCTCAACTATATCCAATGATGGTGGATGTGAAAACGAGATTCGGAGGAGATGTGCCATAACAAGATCTGCCGTATGCAAACTTGATAGAGTCTGGAGCAACCATAAAATCACGAAAAGAACAAAAGTCCGTCTCATGAATAGCCTAGTGTTTCCAGTCCTCCTTTATGTTTCCGAAACCTGAACAATCCGACTTCAGGAACGCCGAAAAATTGACGCCCTTGAAATGTGGTGCTGGAGACGGCTACTTAAAATACCCTGGATCGCACGCCGCACAAACGTTTCCATCCTTAAAGAACTAGAAATAAAAGAGAGATTGTCATCCACTGTGCAACTACGAATCCTCAAATATTTCGGGCACATAATCCGCAACGAAAACTCCATCGAGCGTCTTGTCGTCCAGGGCCGCGACGAGGGGAAACGGTCCCGAGGAAGGTCACCCACTCGTTGGACTGACCTAATAAAAACTGTGACGCATAAATCGGTGGTAGAGTGCTGCCGGGATACACGGAATAGAAGCCGATGGAGACACTTAGCGAAGTCTGCCTGCAAACAAAATCAAGAGACCACGACCACTCTGTCAAGAGTGAACGACTCAAGAAGAAGAGAACTTAATAGTGCAGCTATGGAGACTGCTCAGTAGGTGTCCCATCACATTCTAGATTAAAACTCTCAAAGGGCCTCTGCGCGTTGGACATATGTCTCCTAGTACGCCTGCCAAAGGGCCGGGTATTGTTCTTACAAATTAGAATAATACCCGTGAAAGATAAATAATAAATATAGAATTTAGTGGGCTTTTGCTGTTAGTTGTGGAGGTTTGATCTCTAGGCAGAAAGTTGTATTTTCTGTACAGATATTTGCCACAATCAATTATTATGTGCAATAACGTCTAGTATTGTAATCAGTAAATGTAGTGACAAATAATAATATGATTCTGATTTACATATACTTTGGACACCTGCAGGCTTGATCATTATTGGTATAATTTCGTAAATAAATCGGACTCAGTGGCGTGCCATTGGATGGACCTAAATATATCTAGCAGTGGACTATGGCAGGCAGATGATGATGATATATAGTTATGTATCATCATCATCAGCCTTGTGGAGTTCCTCAAACTCCATTTTATAGATACTTCCTCTATAGTATTTGTAGCGAATCTGTTGGCGGTTCTATTTATATTCACAGACTTTTCCCTGGCCTTATGTCAGGTACTGATACAAATCCAATAACTTTAGAGTGGATGTCACCGTAACCACATTTGTGTGCTGTATCCGAGATATTTCAGCGTTTAAAGCATCAGAACTTTTGCCTAGAAGTAAAATAGCTTTACAAAATTCTAAAAGTCTAGTTAGAACATAATAATATAGCCATATATATAGATTCTACATAAATAGAGTCGTTTGATGCCTTTCATGGATTATTATTATTTTATAACTATGTAAACTTATTAAAAATAAATTATTTCTCCTATCAAAACACTGGCGAAAAGTGGGCGTTTAATATGCCTCTGCCTACCCCTTCGGGGAAACAGGCGTGAGTCTATGTATGTATGTATGTATTTCTCCTTTCGTAGAATCAGACTTGGAACCTAGTAATGATTGTTATGTCAGAAAGGTGATACATACATAAATATAAGTAGTACTTGCGAGCTTTGAAATTCAATATGAGTTTACTAAGGTTAAAAAAGAATGTTTCACACATCAAAGTTACATGTCGCATCCAGTATTTTTACAAAATTTGTTTCTGGGTCAAGAGGTTTGTTGTTTTTGTAAATGTATCTTGGCAATCTTTTCGGAAGCCGAGACATCTCCTCAATTGTAATGTGAGTGGACAATAAAAGAGAAGGCTCTACGAACTCGTGGCGTACAGACCGGCGACACGCCACAACTAAGCGTTGTAAATTTAGCGAAAATTTCTTTCGCGAAGAAAAACAAAAAGGGACTTTATCCCGGGGTTGATATTTATGAGATGCGCTGCAGATTAAAAATGTTTGCCGTGCCCTCCGGCTCGGGCTTGGCTTCATAAGACCGTGTTCCTGGAATATTTTGATTAATATTTACCATCCACTTCTTACGGCTTGTAGTTTATTAACCTTTTGTCTAGGTGCTCTGCAACCAAATTAGGTGCGCTGAATATATTTGAATAAACTTAATTGTAGAAAAGAAATTTCGCCCTAGTGTAAATCAAATTGCTAGGTAGTCAATCTAGAAATATTGCACTTGATATAGTGGAGTAATCAGAACTCAAATTGGATTTTATTTATTCTCATTTATATTTAACTTACTTTTACACGGTGTCAAAATACCCATCACCAAGCTCTTTTTGCACATGATGCCAAATATTACCTGGGAAACGATATTTTATAAGCCGCTGTGTAAAGTGCGTGCGTGCAATGCTCGAGATACCTACCTATCTATGGACCTATATATGCATTACGGCCCTGTCACGACCTATAGCGGCGGGCGGCAGCGGCGAGCGTTTTCGATGTACATAGCGCGCGTTACTCCATTGCGGCCGCGCGCCGCGAGAATAAACGCGCCATGCACATCGGCCCTGTCGCGCCGCTCGCCGCTTAGACTGATCTCGTGAACAGGCCCAACATCTATAGAACAGCCTCAATGTCTATATTAAAACAATGAATCCAAAACCCTTGCATCGTAAAGTCATGTCTCATATGTCGGTATTATTTTGAGATACTAAAATGTATGCAAGAACAGATCAGACCTTATTTGTAAAAAAATCAAATTTTGACCTAAAGACAATGCTCACACTGAATCCTGATGACCAACGGACACTAAGAACACCTAGCCTCGAGCTAATATCTTGTGCCTGACACAAAGAATTGTCCCGTCCCATCCAACCTGCCACGGCTACCCATCGAGTCAGCGGCGTTGCGGCCGCTTACCACTAAGCCTATTCATTCAATTTTATAAAATTATTAGCACCAATGATCAATTTAGTAGCGCTACCGAGATATGAAATGAACATATGTTATTGTACCTATTCCATAATAAATGGTACTTATAAACGACTAATTCAGTTAGGGACCCAATCCACATTCACAATGAATTATTAGAGTAATGATCAAAAGCGTAATAGATTACACAATGTTATTAGTAGAGTCTATCGGGGTCGTATGACTCAGGCTGACGATAATTAATACTGTCCAGTGCCTTTTAGACATTACTCAAGCCGGGATCGCTATCGACCTTATCGGGTTCGCCCGCCTCCCACAACTTATATATACTTGCGTAAAAATATTACTAGGACGAAATAACACCAAAGTTTTATTGCGACAGTGGAATCAAATTCTTAACAAAAACGTGTGGATGGCATAATAGTTTACAATGTTGTTCTCATACCGTTATTGCGCCGACTTTAGTCCGTGCGATCCGCGCATCAGCCCTTTATACTGTCCCACTGCTGGGCACAGGCCTTATGTCACTATGAGAAGAGTAAGGTCATAGTCCTCCACGCTGGCCAAGTGCGGGTTGGCAGACTTCACATGTCTTTCGAGAACATTATGGAGAACTCTCAGACATGCAGGTTTCCTCACGATGTTTTCTTTCACCGATAAGCAAGCGATAATTTCCAATTTCATACGCACGTAACTTCGAAAAGACATTGGTGCGTGCCTTGGATTCGAACCCGAGACCCTCTGCGTAGCAGTTCGTCGGTCTCTCCACTCGGCTATTGCAGCTTCCGTAGCGCACGCTAGGTGCGATCCGGGCATTACAAGATTATTGCTTATTGTAAACTACACATAGTCTTAGTCTAAGTGTTACTAGACTATTGGTGTTGGGGCTGTTGTCTTTCCAACATTTAATACTATAGTTTTATGTAGTAAAACCACAGTTGTTCTGTTGTCGAGTGTTTATTGTTTACACACTAAAAGTATTACATATTGTACTCAATATATAGCGCGCGCCAACGCCAGTTTAGCCTACGCTGCATATGAAAACTACGGTAAATATGTATGTATGTACGTGCTCATACAATTGGTATACACCATACCAACCTCAAGTTAATTTTAAAGGAAGCCCAATTAGGCTTACATGGATCTTTCGTAGGTATTTTTAGTAAAGGGCTAACTTCTTAGATTCTTAGATCTTTTCTTCTGGGAAATATCCGAAATGTTCTGGGATTCACATTTGTGTGCATGAACATGGATGTTTGTCTTGGTCTGGGTGTTTGTATGTATAATTTGTATGTATTTACAAAACAAATAGTATATATGTATGTTTATCCATATATACTATTTTCTATATCTAGTACCCATAGTACAAGCTCTGCTTAGTTTGGGACTAGATGGTGTTGTGTGAATATGGTAGAATATTATTATTATATATCCGAAATCACAAAAAGGAAATCAGCTGTTCAATAATAAAATTGAACTTTGACCTCTATAAAATGTATGGATCAATCGGAAGGTTAGTTCACATTGACGGCTCTTTGGCCACTGCGCCAAAATAGGCGTTACCGCCACTGAAGCATCTTTAACCGCTTGACCGCTAGCGCCAATTCGCCGAATACCCTCGACCACTCACGTTCTAAACAAAATGTCGCGCCGCCGCTCGCCAGATGGGCGCGCTAACTTAAACATTTATTGTTGTTAAGTCGGTAACATGAGTAAGTTGAAGTGATGTTTTTCTTCAACCTTATGAATGCCTAGTTCAAGTCGTATGAATTCTTTGTTGATATTTAGTTTCTAATTTATTATACTAAGCAGCGAACATTGACTATCGATGAAAAAACACTTTGTGTATTTTAAACAGGATTATTTTAAAAAGTATCGATGACACACATATTTTATGAGTTTTCACTGTAGAGGGATTCTATCTACAGCGACTTAAATACAAAAAAACATGTATCATAGTATAAAAATATTTAATGACACGCATACGATTAGCACGTAATCACGGAGCGCGCGAAACAAAGAGTGGCATTTGACATTATTTTTTCGTTCCGGGTTAACGATTTTAAGACTCGCTTCGTATTTTTAGCATGAAGAAATGTTCAATGATTTGAATATAACAGAGAAAAAGGATTTAAAACATTACGCAATAGAAAGAAACAGTAAATTCAGACCGAGTATAGCGCTGTAACTAAAAAGGGAAAATAGTCACTTGTCCGCGGTCTACGGAATTTCGAAAAAAGGAGAATAGTCACTTGTGCGCGGTCAAGCGGTTAACCAGGTTTTAATTTGTTTCGAATGTTATATACTTTTTTATATTATAGTTGAATAGAAAAGACCAACTGCTTTTCTATTTTCGGTTATTTTCAGTTTGGTTGTCCAATAGTTCCAAGTCGTCATATGTTTATAACCCAACGGACTCATAAGTAAAAAGCTTTTTTGACATTGAAGAGATTTATGATCCTTTTTAGGAATAAAACTGATATCAAATCCAAAAAGTACAGTACTATAAATATAACCTGTTAGTAACATTGTGTACTGTATGAGTATGAATAGAGCGACCACTTCGAAATTTACTCATTCTGTATAGTGTATAGATAACTAGATTTTAGAGCAATGCCCGTGCACACACAGCTTGATCGACCCAAACTGTCCTAGAAGGGTCTCATATTGAGGTTTTACCTTGGCCAGCTAACAGTCCGGATTTAAATCCAATCGAGCAATTGTGGGACCAATTAAAACGAACCTCCTGGCAACACCGCCGGTCTCTTCGAAGCGATTCCATAGATTTTGGACAGCTCTACGAGAAAACCCCAACTACAAACCCACGTAACGCTGAGAACGTCCTTCTTGAATCATAGTTATGGCTCTGGATGCTGTAATTGTACCCATGTGCCTTCGTACTGGTGGCATGATTAACGCGAGATGATAAATGAATCAATTAAAATTGAAAAAGTAAAACGTTTTTCTTAAAATAACCGAAACGAGTTAAGAAGATAATCGAAGAAAAACTTAAAAATAACATCATTTTTTTTTTAAATGATGGCCAATACTTTTCAAATTAGGAACACAAACACCAGCATAAAAGATATCAAACACCAAAGAGTTCGTAATATCAATATAATGTTACTTATCAGTTACTTTCAGTTTACAAAATGCACCTAAATGTAAATAAACTAGTGGCCCTTATTTTGTTTTGAGTAGTATATATATAATGATATCATCGACACAACATTTTATTATAAAAACCAGAAACACATACAAAATAAATAGGAATTTAAAAGATTGACTATTTCCATGTAGCTTGAACAAGCCATAACCAGAAAATACAGCCAATTCATGCTGACTTCAAATTTGCATCAGCAGCATTATGCAGATTAAAAAATATTCAAATAAATTATTTTAAGCTATTGCATAGATTTTATCGCGGGCCTTGAGCGTGGAGACCGAATCCAGAAATTCCGTAACGAATAGAATAAAATAGAATACAATAGAATAAAATAAAATGAAATAAAATAAAATAAAATAAAATAAAATAAAATAAAATAAAATAAAATAAAATAAAATAAAATAAAATAAAATAAAATAAAATAAAATAAAATAAAATAAAATAAAATAAAATAAAATAAAATAAAATAAAATAAAATAAAATAAAATAAAATAAAATAAAATAAAATAAAATAAAATAAAATAAAATAAAATAAAATAAAATAAAATAAAATAAAATAAAATAAAATAAAATAAAATAAAATAAAATAAAATAAAATAAAATAAAATAAAATAAAATAAAATAAAATAAAATAAAATAAAATAAAATAAAATAAAATAAAATAAAATAAAATAAAATAAAATAAAATAAAATAAAATAAAATAAAATAAAATAAAATAAAATAAAATAAAATAAAATAAAATAAAATAAAATAAAATAAAACAAAATAAAACAAAATACAAAACCCTTATATTTATTTTTAATCGGTTTTTGACGAACGAATACATATTGGCATTTATTACCCCGTAATAAATACAATAAAAATATAAAACGCTTTAAGTAATTTATTGCAAAAAAACAAGAATCATACTAACTTTTTTGCAAGAAGGTTTTATGATCATCATCATTCTGTCAATAAAAAGACATCCACTGCTGGACATAGGCCTCCCAAAAGCTCTCCACATTGATCCGCATCCGACACCTTGCGGGAGGCGTGCCTCTGCTGCTGCCAGACGGATTACAAATACATAATTAAATTGTCATTGGCCTCTATACAAAGCGTAAGTTAACGTGGTATTTCAAATGTTTTAATATCATAATTATATGTATAACGAAATAAAAACCACATAAAAAATACAATTATAACACGCAGTATCCTTATCTGTACACTCGCTCGATGAAGAAATTAGCGTTTCCATAATTAAAATTAATCAAACAGCATCTTCTTGACTCATCTTCTTATGTATCTTATGTATCTGTGCTTGCGTATGTATGACATCACCGATACATAACTTTAGAAGAATCTTTTATTATTATCGTAAGGTAACAAAGTGAATTATTTTCTCAAGACTTGCCAGTGAAGTGGCAAGTTCTTTGCTACGCAGCAGTATTGTATATGAGCTTACGAGGGTGCAGCCCAGTGCAAGGAAGCGACCGAGCGGCTGAAAAGTGCAATTGTACGATACGAGATAGGCCAAGCACGTTCCGCTGTTAACATTTCCCTAGCACGCCACTGAACACTGACCCTTTTGCGAACAAACAACGTTTATTAGCTTATTTTCACCCAAAACTGCCTGTTATTTTGATATTCGGAAATAGACGGGGATTTGTTATTCTGTTGCTGTGCGGTTGGACTGTTAAGTCAAAGCCCTTTGTTTATATGGTGTAATAAACTCCCTTTTGTTTATTTGTTTATAGGCTCCTAATAACAAAAAATCTGCAGAAAGATGTGAGTCAATGCAGCATACATATTTTGATTGATACAATAATATAATGTGGGTGTAATATTACGCCTCTGCCTACCCCTTCGAGAATACAGGCGTGAGTCTATAAAAAAAAAAAAAATATAATAAAATGAGGAAATAGTTCAAATAACGTTTTTATTTCTGCTAACGTTGTAATGCTAATTACGAACTTATGGAAAATGATATAATGATAGAGAGCATATGCGGCGCGGTTGTTGACCAGTGTTGGACAACATTTTATATAAATCCAAAGAATCCTGGATACACAATACACAATATACGGTTGCACCGTACAATTAGCTTACGAGTATAGCATAACCAATGGCTTCTGCCGAGGAGAATTGGGTTTCAATTCGTCGGATAGCTATACTCGGTGATGTGTTTTTGGTATATAAGCACAAAGGAAAGAAGAGTTACTTTTAAATTTATAATAATCTGGCGTTTGAATAATGAATATCAATTGTGTAGCTAGGTTTCATCATAATAAAGCTAAACTTTTATAGGTAATTTTTACGGGATAAGTGTAAATAGTACTAAATGTTTAAAGAAAAAGAGGTTTTAAAATTAATGTTCACGAAGCTTTGTATTCGTTTAGGTTTACACTAAAATACTTATTATAGGCACCAAATTTTCGTGTAAGTGTTTGTTGGGGTAGAGTATAAAATAAACCGCAGTCTTACTCTACGCGACTTGTCATCAACTGTAAAAAAACGTTTAATTCTGACATTAATTTTTGTTGGTAGGTACAAAAAACACTGTTAAAATATGTTAAATAGTTCTTTGAAATTATGCACACAACATAATTTACGTTTGTAAAGATATTTTTATCTAGCAAGACACGATATTCCGGGCGATTTATTACCTTTGCTTACGTCTTACACCGGATACCATCACTAGCGGGCGGAAACGCGTACTTTGCACCAACAACTGCGGTGCACACCATAAAAAGTGTAGAAAATTAGAGAAAAAATCTTGCACCCAGTGTTTGCTTTTGTATATAAAATTCTGTTTGCAATAAAGTTAAAAGTTTTATAAAGCGTTACAATGTTTGTGTTACATTACGGGTATTTTTTTAAGTCTAATTACTCTACCTTTTTAAACGTTTAGCATAAATTTATGTTACATATTCTGTATTTGATTATTACAACTCTCGCACTGGGAGTATTTCCACTCTGGGAGGTTTTCTGCTAGGCATCCAATAGCATAAAACCTATTCCAAGGTAAAAAGCTTTCAAGCTAAGTAGTTCCTAAGACGTAAGACTTGTCATGGTGCTTATGAAAACTCTTCTGACAAACCTTCACCGTTACCAGCGCTGCTATGACTTAACAAGATTACTATCGGGCGCGAGATTAACGTTCATGTATCATACTAAGGGTCAACGAAACACAAAGCTGGTGCAATATATCTCCACGCTTTATTTATGTATCTCTCGAGCACAGCAGCCCACAGCAACAATTTCCACAGGTTTATCTGCAATCTAATCTGTTTTTCATATTGGCACGTAACGTGCATAAACTGACATGTGCAAACACGATTTAATTAGGGATATGGGACTAAAAGCCGAGCGAATTCATCACACTCGTCAAAATTGTCATTTGAACAGTACTTGCTCATATTTGTACGAGAAACAGTGAATAAAAAGGGACCGACTATCTGTGCATTACATCTAATACCTACCAAATTCCAGTTTTAATTTACTCGCCTTGAACAAAATTTTCTCTGGCTCGGCACTGTGGCCATTTTAGTTTACACGCAGAATGTAAAGTTACACTGAAGAGATTGAAATTAATTTAAAATGGGATGATGCATTCGCATTGTTGAAAGTTGAATTTAGAATTCAGGTTCTTCATTTGAATTAAAATGCAATTTTATGAAAGAATCAACGAGAGCTACAAAAAGGTTTCGTTTACGTTAACTTTTTTATAATTTGATGTTCCGCCGCCCACTATTTTCGTAGTCAATTTCAAAGTTGTTCATTCCACGCTATAAGCCTCGATTACTAGACTACTATAATTTCTTAAAATGTATCGCAGTCTATTGAAAATATCACACGATCTTTGATCATGGGACACATCGCGTCTCAAACTTACAAAAAAGTAAATTTTAAACAATGTTTAAGGGATGTCTGAGAAATCGGAAACTGATTTTATATGTAGAAACTTTTAAACACTCGCGTTGCATGTTTAAGAATATATATATAGACGGGAATTAACGCGAACATGCATTAGCGCCTTTTCTTCAAAGTGTTCCATCCAGATATTAGCCAGTACCGGGGCTACTGGACTCCCCATTGCGACGCCATCGATCTGGAGGTAATATTGGCCTTGGTTGAAGTAGTTGCCATCTAAGCAGTGTTTTAGTAGATCAATATAGTTGTGAGGCATATCGTTGTCACTCAGTCTGTCCCTCACTACGTCCAGACTTACTGGCTAATATCTGGATGGAACACTTTGAAGAAAAGGCGCTTAGCAGCGGGCCCAAGACCATCAGGCTTTGGAAAAGATACGTTGACGACATCTTCAGTATCGTAAAAGGAGGTAAGCAGGAAGTAGATCAATATGTGCAACACCTTAACTCCATTCATCCGAAAATGAGGTTCACCTACGAAATGGAAACTGACAGATCGTTGTCATTCTTGGATGTCAAAGTGACTGTGAGACCAGATGGGTCCTTAACACATTGCGTATACCGGAAGCCTACGCACACAGATAGATACCTGCAGGCCATGTCGCACCACCACCCTCGACACCTGCAATCCGTTGTGACGTCACTCAAAAACAGAGCACATGACCTCTGTGACCCTGAGCATTTGAAGCTAGAGCTAGACCATGTTCAGGAGGTACTTAGGAAGAACGGATACCAGGTACAACGACGAATGACGCGGCCTATCAAACGCGATAAACATCCGGCGGTAAATAGACAACCGACCTACATGCCCTACATTAGAGGTGTTACGGATAAAATAGGAGACAAGTTAAAAAACTACTCCATTCCGACAGTATTTACACCAGGGGCCAAAGTATACAACATGGTGGGCACACCAAAGGATGTTCTACCGCTACAAACCCCAGGTGTCTATAAAATCAACTGCAGCTGCGGAAGCTCTTACATAGGGCAAACGAAGCGGACTATCGCTGAACGTATAAAGGAGCACATCGCAGCTGTAAAGAACCTTCAAACGAACAAATCGGCGATTGCGGAACATTTACTTCAATCGGGCACCAATCACTGGATTGAATTTCATCGTCCCCAAGTCCTCTTCACGGAACGCCACTTTTACCCAAGAGTTGTGCGTGAAGCGATTGAAATCAGAAAACATAAAAATTTCAATCGGGAAGAGGGCTTCAAATTGTCATCGGCGTGGAATCCTGTGATTCGGCTAACAACACCACACTTTAACGCGCAGTCGGCGAATGTTCAATATACAGATACGGTTAGTGTGTTTTGCGCCGGTACTTCGAATATCAATGACCCGGGGGTAGAAATAGAATCTTCTACCTCGCACTCGCAGACGTGACATCGCCACACCAGTCAGCTTGCGACCACGGGACGTGCAACCGTCTCGAAACGTCAAGCAAAATAAGGTATGTAAATACCTAATTTGCATGTTCGCGTTAATTCCCGTCTATATATATGATTTTATATGTATCCAGTCGCTTATAATATTTTCACTTCTTAACTATTAAGTGTATTTCCTTCCTTATAATTACTGTAGGTATGACCGGTGAAATAAGCATGACGAAAAACGTTTACTAAGTACTTACCTTCCTACCATTTGAATAAGACATTATGTAAATGAACACTTTAAAACCTTTTAGAGAACTATTTCAAGTCAAGGCTGGTAAATAAAAAATCAGTTCTCGCCCCTATAATTAGCGGGCGTGGCCATGTTGTACAATTCATCTAACAGTTGTTAAATTCTGTTATGACTGCTTCGTTGCTCCGGAGTAGTGTTGTAAAAATACCGTATAATACCAAAAGGCTATGTATTAAACCGGTATTTTATTATAACTTACGGTATTATTGGTATTTTATGTATTTTATATTCTGATTCAGTTTACAAGACCCTGCAATATTGCGACGAGTTCTAGTTTAAAACATTAAATATATTTTAAGTTTCGATTGTATTCTTTGTTTTAGAATTACCTACTAATTAATAATTTTGGAATATTAACTTTTGGAAAAATTCATTGCAAAGCCCGAAATTCGTATCGTCGAAACACGTAGATAAATCACGTGTTTCTAAATTGGTCTCGATTTAGGTACACAAATCTTGGTGTTCCTGACAGCAAATTCGAAGTTAAAGAAAGTGGTGATGAAGACGATTTAGCTGAAAGTATGTTGCTAGAATGCATTACTGCGTCGTCATCTACCGAGAACGTAGCAACACAAGAGGATTGAGATATGGAGGTAGAAGATCCTCTAAATCTCGGGTTTTCGAACTAGGAAGACAAAAAGCGTGGGCCACGTCTGTGCTTTTCTTATGGATCTTGTATTAAGGTTCGGGCTTTACGTGTCTCCACGCAGAGAGGAACATAATGTAATTTAGAATAAATAGAGAGATGATTCAAATAACTTTAAGGACCCCTTTGCTCTAACGTACCTTAAAATGTTAGGTACGTGTTTTTCTTTAAATCATATTTTGACCTTGTTTTTATGGTAATATTGTTGTAGCTAATAGTAATTATGGGTCGGGTTTCGAAACGCGTCGCCCGAATTTGAGGGTACTGGTGGTGTAGGGGGCTTAAGGGAGTTAGTTTTAATCCCCTAAAACTAATATTGGCTGCCGGAGTTGCGTCTAAATATTTTTAAACAATTTCCAAAAACTCTTCATTCAAATATGAAAAATGGAACGTAATTTTAGGTTTTATGTGAAAGTAACTAAATAGGTTGTGTTAGGTTCTCTTTTGACCCTCAACCCGAAAATAGGAGCCCTGCTAAGCAGGGCTCCGTCAACCTCAGTTTATTAAACTAGTGGAATCAATAAAAGCGATATTTAGGTTTTATGAAAAACATGAAACGAAACGCAACCGCCATCTTGTATGAATTATATTGACAGCTAATGTCAAATTTGTGCCTCATTGCTTTCGAGTACCTAGGGTTAGGTGCGAGTGTGCGACTGTAATAAGTAACTAAATAGGTTATGTTAGGTTCTCTTTAAACCCTTAATCCGAAAATAGGTTTACAACCTTAGTTTATTAAACTAGTGTGAAGAATGTGGAAGTTGGCAATGCCATACACACCGATGTCTGGAGTTTTTTTATTTTTTCCAGAGGAAACCAAGTATTTTCGGCAAGTGAAAATGGTGAGGGGTGGTTCCGAGACCTTCCCCCCTCCCCCTCCAATCACTCACAACCCCTAAAAACGGTGACGTATTTCGAAACCTTAACCGTAATTATTAATAATACAAACTTAAAATATAATTTCTTGCTTTATTCCTGTGCAATTCTACCGTATTCAGTATTTTTCATGATTTCTATGATCATTTACTTCAAAAATATAGAAGAATTGATTTATACATAAAATACCTTAACCGTAATTATTAATAATACAAACTTAAAATATAATTTCTTGCTTTATTCCTGTGCAATTCTACCGTATTCAGTATTTTTAATGATTTCTATGATCATTTACTTCAAAAATATAGAAGAATTGATTTATACATAAAATACCGTAGTAAATGGTATAATACCGTATTTTACGGTATTTTTCGTTTTATACATTTCAGTACAAATGGTATAATACCGCACTTACATCTCTACTCCGGAGGCGTGTGTGTGTAATCTTGCGACAGTTCGAAATATCACGTTTGTTCTGACAATGTTATTGGTTTTCTTATCAATAGTAATATGGAATTTATAACTGCGCTTGGTAGACGACGACAGCACATAGTCATATTTACGAGTAGTTACATAGCTTACACTATTTTATTTCGTTTAGTATTGGGGTTAAATATAATGACCACCATAAAATGCTTTGATACCCTTAGTTCTTTAACCAAAATAATGTACTTACCACCAGAAAAATAAAGTCTAAAATTACAATAGTACTAGCTATTTTAGTCACGACTGCACTTCAAATTGTATTAGAACACCAAATGTAGTAAATGATCACCAAATAAATAGGTTATGTTTGGTTCTCTTGTGCCCATTAATTCAAAAATAGGAGCCCTGCGAAGCAGGGCTCCGTCAACTTAATTTATTAAAGTAGGTGGTGTAACCAAATCCAATTTATGTGTTGGTATTTATACAACTAACAAAAAAACTTTGGTTATAATTTTATATTAAAGTGCTGGTTTAATTTTGGTGCACATTTACTACTTTAGGGTTAACAATGATTTATTTGGAGTAATTTTGCTTTAATAGGATAGCGAAATGTTAAAACTTTGGTTATAATTTAACATTAAAATGCGGGTTTCATTTTGGTGATCATTTACTATTTTAATCGATTTTAAACTTTCGCGATTTGTATACATCATACAATATTATTAAGCGGGTCTTAGTCGCGATAATTTACTTATTTATAGGCATAAATACCTCTGTTATTCTCCTACGTTTCTACCGGCTTGCAACGGTTGTGGTCGCGGAGGGACTGATGTCAGCTCAGCGCCGTCCTTGTGAAGCGCGGGTTTTGGCAGCTACCCTCACTTGTTTTATATTTTTGATTTTATCCGCACTGTCGGTACTTCGACAAACTACACTTATGACGTCTACACACTGATGATTTGTGTTACTGCGGCGTTGTTTGCATTTGTTAATGACTGGGTTCCAAGTGGTCGATAGTTTGTATCGCGACTAAGACCCGCTTAATAATATTGTATGATTTACTATTTTGTCTGTTATTATATGTTACTATATCTGGTTGTAAGTTAAACATAAGCCTTAAGTATTTACGTTCTTAGTTTCCTTTTTCGCGACTTGAAATTGCATTTAATTTATTAGCATCTAGAGAATATTGGAACAAATTAGGGATATTTGCGGGGTTGTTCGGAGCAAGGTTTGCTAGTGATATTAAAATATTCATCTTTTGTCAACGAACTATCGTGACAATATATTATATTAGGACTTGAAGAAACGATAGAAAAGAAGATTTTTGAGACAGTTTTTTTATATTCTTTTTATTTCTTCATAAATCTGACAAAAATATGTATTTGGGTTATCCTTTTTGATGGGATTTAGACTGGTCTCTCACTTAAACCCTTTGAAGTAACTCATACCTGAATAAATGTAATAAGCAAGTCATTCAAGTAATTTACATTCCATACATGTTTTGTTCTGATCAGTTTATCTATTATTATAAGAAAGTATTTATCTCAAGTACGATCTCGCATAAATTCAAAGAAGTCACTGCTGCTGCCTAGATATTTTTTTTTGGTGACAAGTTTCTAAATTCCGTCAGTAAGTTAATATTTTACATGTAATGTAACCCGGCTCCGGGACACCTGTTTCTTTCGTTAGGTGTCATCGGAGTAACTCTTGTCCGGCGCGTCCACGTCGCGGGGGTGGGCACCTCTTGTCTAGGCTAGAACAGGATGGTGGCAAAGTTCGGATAAGGACCCTATGTCTACGGGGTATAATGTGGATCCCTTGCCCAGGGTCATGGGTAAAGACCTTAACGGCTTAGTTGTTGGAGTTAGAGTCCATCAGTACGGTAATTAAGGCGGATGAGGCACGTCGTATCAGAAGCGGTGAGAGAGACTCTCAAACCGGTTTTGTAAAGACACCATTAAGTCTTCACCGGTACAAAGGGCGAGCAGTGTCGATAGACAAAGGAATTCGGCCTTTGTGGCGGCGAGGCAAGGCACACGGTGGTGTGCCTTAAAGGGCGCAATTCATATTTTATAGTGAATTGCGGCCAACCGCCTGCATTCTCAATTTCCTGCTGATCGTATCGGCTGCCCGGTCTATCGGACTTTGAGAACGAGAGAGTGGATCTGCAACAGCGCAACTGCTTATCCACTTAAATATATTCACGCGCGGATGACCCTGGCTATATTTTTGATTGACTTGCGAACTGTGAAAGCCCTGCGGCGATCGAGAACTGGTGGTGGGGTTGGGATCTTGGTGGATCACCGGCCTTAGCTGGGACTCGGCACGTAGGCGGTCAGACGAGAGTGGTCGCTCCTGGCCTTGACTGAGACGGAGGGACAGGTTCGGCAGCACGACTGACGACAAAGCAGCCCTATTTAGGATCGCTCTGCTTTCCCCAATCCGGGGAGGGGCCTAGAAAAGGTGGCCTAAACATAGTCCGTCTCTCATTCCAATCGGTTGGCAAACCGCAGTCAACCGAGCACCAACCTTTAGCGGTCGCAAGAAACAAAAAAGGAATATGGCAAAAAACTTTATAATAGGAGCATGGAATGTTCGAACGCTCTTAGATGACGACTCCAACCTGTGTCCCGAGAGGGAGACTGCAATCGTAGCAAGAGAGTTATTAAGATACAACGTGGATATAGCTGCTTTGAGCGAAACTCATCTTAGTGATAATGGTAGCCTATGTGAGCAGATGGGAGGATATACATATTACTGGATTGGTAAACCATCAGAGGAGCGTGCGGCTAGTGGTGTTGGCTTCGCAGTGCGTAACAAAACAGCATCAACTTTATATGAACTTCCAAAAGGAATAAATGACCGCATAATGACTTTGCGTCTCCCTGTCAACGACACTAAATACGCACACCTTATTAGTATTTATGCACCCACTTTAACAGCTAATGATGACGACAAAACCAAATTCTACCACGATTTGTCTCGTGTTCTCGCTGGAATTCCTCCACAAGACAAAATAATTTTGCTCGGTGACTTCAATGCTCGCGTTGGTACTGACTACGTAGCATGGAGTGGTGTCATTGGTCGTCATGGAGTTGGCAACTGTAATTCAAATAGCTTGGAGCTGCTTACACTGTGTGCAGAGTTTGACCTGTGTCTGACCAATACCTTCTTTCGCTTACCGGAAAAATATAAGACCTCCTGGATGCACCCTCGATCGAAGCATTGGCATCTTTTGGATTACATAATTGTGCGCAAGAAAGACCTTAGCGACGTTTTAGTAACTAGAGCTATGCGGGGTGCAGAGTGTTGGTCGGACCACCGTCTCATTCGTTCAAGGATGCGCTTAAAATTTAAGCCTACTCGTCGTGCAGGACATAAAAGGTCAGTAAGTGCATTTTTTGCTCCACTTGTTCAGTCCGAAAACCTCAGACGTGACCTAGACAATCATTTTGGCACCAAAATCATACAGGATGGTGACAACCCAGACGAAGCATGGCGCTCATATGCAAAACACCTTCAGGACAGCGTCTCATGCACCATACCAAAGCCGCAGAAGAAAAATCAGGACTGGTTTGACAATTCGGACGACGAAATTCGATCATTACTGGCAAGTCACAGAAGAGAATTAAGATCTGTTACAAGTACCGATAGACGGAGATCTATACACCGAGAGCTAAAATCCTAAATCCGTGGGCTCAAAAATCAATGGTGGCTGGACAAAGCGAAAGATCTACAGCTTTTAGCTGACACAAATCAAACAGGAAAATTTTTCGAAGGCCTAAAATCCATCTTCGGACCCAAGACGAGAAAAACTGCACCAATATTATCTCGTAATGACAGCTGCAGACTAACAGATCATAAACAGATCCTGGAAAGATGGGCTGAACATTTCAATGACGTTCTGAATCCCTGCGGGCAGACAACTGACATAGCGTACATTGAAAATCTAGAAAGTCGACCTCTTATGAAAGACCTCGCTGATCCGCCATTTTTGATGAGTTTATATCAGCCATCAAGAGATTAAAGAATGCCAAAACACCAGGTACTGATCATTTAGCATCGGAAATCTACAGATACGGCGATCCTTACATACAAAATAGGCCGTTCAGTATAGTTCTTAGGGTATGGGAAACCGAAATGGTACCTCAAGATTGGAAGGATGCCCTCATCTGCAAACTTTATCAAGGTAAAGGTGAAGTCTCTAGATGTAGTTCTTACAGGGGTATCTCCCTTCTATCTTCGGCTGGGAAGATAATGGCCCATATTATAAATCGGCGCTTGGTGAATCTTGCTGAAACAATGCTTCCTGAGTCGCAATGTGGCTTTAGGCCTGGCAGAGGAACAGTTGATAGCATATTCGTGGTCAAACAAATCCAGGAGAAAAGCCTCGAACAAAACCGGCCCTTGTACATGTGCTTTGTCGATCTAGAAAAGGCCTTTGATCGCGTGCCACGTGATGCTCTCTGGCTTGTATTGAAAAAGGTTGGATGTCCTGAGAAATTCATCAACATAATTCGCCAGTTTCACGACGGTATGATGGCGCGTGTTCAACACGAAAATGATTTCTCGGACCCGATTCAAGTAACCAGTGGTGTGAAGCAGGGTTGCGTCATGGCTCCGACGCTATTTGCGCTATACTTTTCGGCAGTAATGAATGATGCGCTCAAGCATAGTGTGGGAAAAATCGAGCTTAACGTCCGCTCTGACAAAAGTGTTTTCGATATATCACGCTTTAAGGCAAAGTCTAGGATGTCTAAGGTCCCCATAGTTGAGGTTCTCTATGCCGACGATGTGTGCCTATTAGCAGATCGTATAGATACACTTCAGGATTACATGAATGCACTTCAGAGCGCCTGTCGCAGATTTGGTCTGGTTATCAGTGTGGAAAAGACCCAAATCCTTAAACAACCACCAAGGGGATGTTCGGCTGACAGCGGTTCAATAGAGCTCCTTTCTGAGCCACTAGTAGAGGTAGCCAAATTTAACTACCTCGGAAGGCAAGTCTGCAAAGACAAAAAGCTGACTACTGAAATTCCAGCACGGATCGCTAAGGCAGCTGCTACATTTGGGAAGCTTAAGCAAAGGGTATGGACATGTCACGACCTCAAATTGCAAACTAAAATATGCGTTTACAAAGCGTTGGTCCTACCTATACTCACCTACGCCGCGGAAACCTGGTGTCTCTACAAAGGTGATATTAAAAAGCTCGACAAGTTTCACTTACGATGTCTGCGGTCGATACTGAACATAAAATGGCAGGACTATGTTCCCAACACGGAAGTTCTAAGACGCACTGGTATGATGGGTATGGAGGCAATACTAATGAAGATCCAGCTGAGATGGTGTGGTCACGTACAGCGCATGGGATCCGATAGATTGCCTAAAACCGTTTTCTACGCGGAGCTAGCCCAAGGCAAGCGAACACAGGGCGGGCAATACCTGCGGTACAAGGATGTCTTTAAGCGACACCTTGTTGCCTGTGGACTTCCCTTTGATCGATGGCAAGTGCTGGCTCAGAATCGCGAAAACTGGCGAACTTCAACCTATAAGGCAACCGAACGTTTTGAGGAAAGTCGTCTAGCAGATCTGGACAGGAAGCGTCACCTAGTCAAAAGCCGTCCGAAACCTACTTATGACTACACTCTCAATGATGCCGGTCAACTTTTCTGTCCACAGTGTGACCGGGTTTTCAAAACCAAGTTTGGATTTGCTAGTCATCTAAGAACTCACAACAGAAGGGAGAATTAGTCTGGGTCGCTGTCACCGGACACGGTGAAGAGGACTATATATTTTACATGTGATTGTCATTGTCTCTAGCTTATTGCATGCCAATCTGGCACCCAAACTATTACAAAATATGTATTTATGCCCATCATTTTCACGGCAAAAAGCACAATGCATTCACTTAATAA
This sequence comes from Euclidia mi, assembly GCA_944739405.2. NCBI lineage: Eukaryota > Metazoa > Arthropoda > Insecta > Lepidoptera > Erebidae > Euclidia > Euclidia mi. The sequence continues at coordinate 79,050,547 of OX123181.2, forward strand.
AATAATATTCATTCACAATGCTATTTTGTTTATGGGCAACAAATGTCGGCGGTAAAATACTTGCATATAAAATACTTTAGTTTATTGACATTATAAAGATACTACATTTGTAAAAAATATATATTTCAGAAATTTTTATTGTTATTATTATTTTAGTCCTATGCAATGCTGAATTTAGAGCAAAATTCTAATATAATTTATTTTTTTGTATATTTTGTAAAATAAATATTATAATAGGTAGCTTCTATATCATGGGCTGAGTACATACTTTACGGGAAAACACTGACTTAAAAAATACGGTGTATGTCTCCTAATCACTTAAAGAGTACGGTTAGACTAGACACAGGTACAGTGATTCAGTGCAGTATTGCCGATTCAGCGAACGCGCAAAGTTACGAGGGACATTTATTATGTAACCTAATTTTGTGGGCCGATTATCAGTCTAATGAACGAACAGCATTTTGGCGATTCACTTGGAAAGGCTGTTGTAATCTATGTTTTATGTTTCTATGTTTCGCCGCAAAAACAGTTTCATTTCAACGTGTTCTCTTTACAGTTAAAAAGCCTGGCGACATGACGGTTTTGTTGATTGGTAACTGTTACGACCTAATTACGATGTTTGTAAAACTAAGAGGCAGTTTAAAGAGCTTCTGATAAGTTCTGTATAAATTATTTTGCAGGTTAAACCATACGATACGTATTCCTTGCTACCGTCCGTGTGGTGACGGATTAAGAATACGGCATGTCACCACCCCATATCATCCCATGGGTGTCGTAAGAGCCGACAGAGGGACCATACTATGCAGAGAACAGTACTGTAAGAGAAGGAAAACTTGATACAAACCCTATACCAACCCGTTTGGCCAGCGTGGTATAGTAGGCCAATTCCTCCTTTCAAAGGAGAGGCCTAGTCCAGTAGTGGACTGTTAAAGGTTGATGATGATGACGTATGGCTTTGAATTTAATTTTATCTCGACGAAGTTGTTCTAGGAGGTGAACTCAGTCATTAGTATTCTTTAGTATTTCATAATTATACTATCAAAACAGCACGAAGGTCACATGAACAGAGTACTTTTTAACAGGCACTGATCATTCTTCATACTGCCTTCGCAGTTCATTGCTAAACATAGAAATTACCTAATTTCAGGAACAGTTTCATTTCAAAAACAGTTTCATTTCATCGTGTTCTCTTTACGGTTAAAGAGCCTGGCGACATGACGGTTTTGTTGATTGGTAACTGTTACGACCTAATAACGATGTTTGTAAGTCTAAGAGGCACTTCAAAGAGCTTCTGATAAGTTCTGTATAAATAATTTTGTAGGTAAAACCATATGATACGTATTGCTTTGAATTAAATTTTATCTCAATGAAGTTGTTCTAGGAGGTGAACTCAGTCCTTAGTATTCTTTAGTATTTCATAATTATACTATCATAACTGCACGAAGGTCACATGAACAGAGTAGATTTTAACAGGCACAGCTGATCATTCTTCATACTGCCTTCGCAGTTCATTAGTAGACATGGACATTACCTAATTTCTGTCACAATAGCACTGCGAGTCAGCAGGAGGATTTGGCCTACTATGCCATGCTGGCCAGACGGGTTCGTGCAGAGTTTATTGTCGAGGTTTCCGTCTCTTGCCAAATATATCTTCTATTTACTTGGTGTATTTTCCTTACTTCGCCTTTTACAAGATCCACGGAATTAAATGGCGTGTTGACACTTTATTACGTATTTTTAATATGGCACCACACGGACCATGACACAATCTAAACTGTGTAAAAAAGTGCATTACAAATAAAAAATCGTATTATAACTTCAAAGTATGAGAGCTAGAACATTTCTGCAGCACTTCTGACCGCACTCATAATATTCTGACCATTCGTTGGTTCAAAATAGTGTACACGGTACAGCACTTACTTCGAATGACGCGGTACATATTACCATTAGCTTTGGAAGGTAAATATTTCCGTGGACTAAGCAAATATTTTGCAACCCAACAAAAAATGACCAGGTAGTCTGTCAAAATTATCCCGTGGTATAACATTATTGCCACCTGTTTTGGCATAATCGAGTTCGTAACAAGGATTTGTTGCTCTTTTGTGAAGTTTCAAGTAAAAATTTGGTCGAATGTGCCGCACGTTTCTGCAGTATATTTTTTAAGGTATGCAGACAAGTAGGTACAAATAAAATTCAAACACTGTATGTGGGTAAAGTTGTTTCAGTTGCACCGATCTCATGGTGGTGGCCGCTTCGCCATTTAAAATTGCGCTGAGATTATTTCATGGGTTCAATTCTCACACGAGACAAAAATAAGAACTTTTCTTATTTTGCGCCGAAGATATGGCTCTTGAAATTGCTAGTATTGCATGAAGTTGATTTATCCTAATGCACTCCATGGACACGACACATATACATAATTGCTTTGTGGACTCTCTTGTTCATTCAGAGTAGTTGGAGGGTTAAATTTACAGTGAACACACTTATAGAAGGATTTTAAGAGACCGGTGCGTTTAGACACGGCAAAGGCTTTCACGGTCGTATTGAACGAACGGTCTGCCGACTATTCGAGTCTGTCAAATGTGTTTGCACATCGACGGATTGGAATTACGGTGGTTTTATTTGGTTGGGAAAACTGTGTTTCTAGGATACTAAGATAAATTTAACGACCAAATAAAGATAGTCAGTAATTTGTGTTGCCTTAATTGTAAGATGTATAGGACATTTCACACAAAAGTTTAATTCAATTGAATTTAAATCATTTATTTCAGACTTTTCAGTCCATAAAATGTAAGTAGTACATCGAGATAACTTAAAACTATTTTAGTAGCTTACACATACAGCACACAAACAAAAAATAAAAAGAAACTAAACAAGTACCAACCCACGATCTGTGTATCCTTATCCAAGGCCTCCAGATTGGACTATGGATGTATTCTGCAATGACTCTCAGGTAGCTGTTGGGACTGCCCCTCACCCTTCGCATCAGCGATGCTGCTCTTTTACGTAAAATAGCATGAAAACCATCCACTCGTGCTTCAGCAAACATCGCTGATGCACTACAGTGGCGAGGCAACCCCATTAGCAACCTGAAAGCATTGTTATATTGAACCCGCAGGGCACTGACGAACCGTTGCGTATAGCTAGTCCATAAACTACACGCATATAAAGATTGACAATATGCTCGACAGTGTCGTCTTTATAGCTTTAGAGAATCGGGAAAATCTGCGTGCTAACATATTACAACGGATCGTCAGCCCCCTACGCTCACTTCTATGTCTAGTTCATCTGTCAGATCCTCGTTTACGACATGACCTAGGTACACATTTTTTTTTACTGTATTTAGAGCAACCCCTGATAGTGTCACAGGCGGTACGCAAGAGGGACTCTTACACCGCGCCCTAAACACCAGCAGTTCACTCTTTTTAACGTTGTACATCAAGCCATGTGCACCTGCATATATCTCACACATGCGTATTAATTTCCTTAAAGCGCTGATCGATGAGCTCAACAGCACCAGTTCATCAGCGTAACTAATGTTGTTGAATATTTTACCATCTTTTGATCCTACCTTGGTGCTTCTAAGCTCACGGATCAGCCGATTCACATAAATATTAAAGAGTGCAGGAGAGCTCAATCCGCCCTGCCTAACTCCACACATTAATGGAAAGGGATCTGAAAAGGAGCCCGACCACTTGACATGGTTGGTTTGATGGTTGTACCAGTGCGTAAAGATGTTAATAATTTGGTCAGGTACTCCCCTATTCCGCAGCTTATCCCATAGGATCCTATATTGGACCCCATCAAACGCCTTAGAGAGGTCCAGAAAGGCTGCATATACCGGCGTTTTGCGATCCGTGTAGTATTAGACGGTGTGCTTAAGAACTAATATTGCACTCTCAGTCGAAAGACCAGGCCTAAACCCAAATTAGGCGTCTTCAAGATTAACGAATTGCGCGAGATAGTAATTCAACACACCGTCCAAGACCTTAGCGGTTACAGTAGCTAACGTAATAGGTCTATAGTTATTTATTTCGCTGATGTCACCTGTTTTGTTTTTTACGATAGGTATGTACTACAACCGCCCGGGAAAGATTATCCAGCAACTACTTAATGTCGTTGCAATTTTTTGTTAAATTCAATTGAATGGCCATGAGTTAAAGTATAGTATAAATAATGCTTCCTGAGATAAATATTAAAAATATAAAATATTCGCGGCACGCAGCGACCGCACGCGATTTCATAGAGATTCATAGGAAATAATGGTGTCGCTTGCAGTCTGCGGTTGCAGTTTGCGGTCTGCAGCCCATCTCGGACTTGCACTTTTAATGTGCGTGACTGCGCTCTTCGGAAAATTATAGAATGACTCTATAACACAATTAGTCTTAACTAAAATCAAATTTAAATTCTGATGATGCGAGTGCGGTTAAACTGAACAGCATTTTACACAATAATGCATTTGCATCTCCATTTTAACTGATTTTAGCAACGTCTGGTTTCAGTTTTTCCTATTTCCTTGTCTTCAGTTTATGTATAACTGAAAACAGTATTTAGGTAACCTGCTTATGCATACCACGATAAGTAATTTCTTTCCTTGAAAATTCTGGTGAAACAGAACGCGTGCTAAACGTTCTCAAAATAAATAACAATAAAGCTAACCTTATTTCTTTAGACCTTTAGACAATCTCAATGTTTGCTTTGGAAACACAGGGAATAACTCAGTAGCCATCAGAAAGTAACACAGCATGCAAATTAAAGCACAGCTGAGTACTGTGTTGCGTACAAACGGTTCGTTTGTTACTGCCTCTTGTAATTTACGGAAACGTCACTGAAATGATTGGAGGTTAGCGATTTGTACGGGGAATCAATTTGACGCAAGCAATACTCTCGTGGTAGTATTTAATTAAATTAAATTGAGTATTATGGTTTTATTTGTGTAGTAAGGCATGAAGTTTTACTATGATTATGATTACATACAAAGTATGCAGATACTCATGAAATCCCTCCCCCCCCGCCGTGGGATCTCCAGCTTGTCGTGGTGGGGGGGCTCAGTAATCGTGGGTTTGAGGTACACCCACGATGAAGCTAAGTGGGATCCCGGGAGGGGACGCTCCACGTGGGCTTGCGTGAGGCCTGCGTAGGATGCGTCCCAATGTGCGGGTGCGGCGGACAGTTCTTCTGTCCCTCGCAGGCGGGCGCGGTCGCGGGAGGAGAGGCGTGTCGGTGTTGCGTTCCCGCCGCCCTATCTCCTGCGACCAAATGGGGGCGCACCATCGTTGCGTCGCGGTGGGGCCGCAGAGGAAGAGGAGATGCGGTGTTGCGTTGCCGTCCTCCCTATCTTCTGCGTTCGCTGGGTGTTTTGGCGGCGGAGCCCAACACCTTCATCCGCCGCCAGGGGAGTTACGTTCGGGGCCCGCCTGACCATCTGGCGGGCCAATGCCCGTCAAGGGGTAGTGAAGAATGCTTCGGTGAAACCCTACCCTCCGACACATGGGTACATGAAGAGCACAGGTTGGTTTTTAGTCAGTAAGAGTCTGACAGTCCCCTTCTGCCTTCCCCCACAGGGCGGAGGGACTCCATGAGGATTTTCCAACCCAACACCAAAAAAAAGATACTTATGAAATAAAGGATTTTATTAAAATGATGCCACTTTTACTAAGACAAAGGTTTCTTAAGGTTCTATATTGTGGCAAAAATATATAATTAAATCCTTGAAAAACTTTCCAGCAATGGACACAAAAAGAATCCGGAATCTAAACAAATACGTATTTATGCATTCATAATGTTTGTGCCCGTGTAAGCTTCGAATATTACAAGAAAAAGCGTATTTACATAGTACTATTAGATCTTCTGTGGCGTAGCGGGAAGCGGCAAAGTGACTGCTTAAATTAATTCACCATCGGTGCTGTCAAATTCAATTTTATTTTTATTAAACGTAGTGATTTTAGATAAAGTATTATATTACGAACTCAGTGTCTAAATGTCCAAGGTGGCGATTTAAAATATTTAAAAAAATTATGTTCTGATACAAAGTATTTCGTGTTAAATCCAAATAAAGATAGACCAAAACACATAATCCCTTCTAGCTCCTTTAATAATACGGTGAAGATCCTGTAACAAAGCTTATCCGCGTTGACCGATTGCTCGTCGATCGGTCACTCACCCCTCGTATCAGATTAGACGACACCGACAATCGACACCGTCCAAACGATTTTTTGTCAGCTTCAACTTAGATAAAAGCAGACAGAATGGTAGGAAACAAAGAAAAGTAAAATATTTCTTAAAATAAGTATAAATATTTATTTCGAAGACTCGCTTCTGTTTTCCAGAAGGTTTAGAATATCAATTTTAATTAGCCATTAAATGTCTATTTACCGACTACTGAATATCTCGCAGTCTCTCGCTGCTAATGGAGCATTGAATACATATGAAAATCATCATCCCTATTGGAACATAATCTCTGCTGTAAACAAAAGCAAAGATAGATGTCATGACAGTCATAGTCAAGCTTACGGTTCTTCAAATATTTAGGTGTAGCGATCACAACATAATTTGACTTAGGTACCGTTCTTAATATATTGGCAAAGTTAAGCAACGTTGGCAAAGGCTAACGCTTGAATAAGCGATCGCTTAAACTATAATTTACATCAGATCGCCGTCCCTCGGAGGCTACAGAACTATGTAGGTTCCAGTTGCTGTCCCAGGACAAGAATGATTTGCAAAAATGCAAGAGCCCTTCAGCCCGGTCTCTCAACTTTGACATCAGAGTTTACTACATACTCACCCGAATGAAAAAAGAAGAGTATTTAGTTGCTTGCCTAGTTATACATAAAACGATGGAACAAACTAACACACACATACGTACACATGATGGAACTCCGCCGCTAACATATTAGAATAAATTGGTTATAATGAGGTGGTTGATCCCAACTACATCGCTACTATATTCCCATTTAGATGTACCTCGGTGATTTCCGCACCAATTTCCAAGCGAATGGTATTTTCACGTATTCTATTTCCATAAGTTTATAACTTAGCGGCGTGTAAAAATTAAGGGTACTGTTGCACTTAGTTATTCTGCTTTTAGAATTGATTGCGTGACATAACCTATCCGTCTAATTATGGTGTACTAAAGATGAAATGATTAAGCTGCCAATATGTAACGATGATTGTTTTGTCACACTCCCATCTGACATTAATAATCGTTTTCTTTGAGTCTGTTTCTCAATTTCAGTAAAAAAAAAACAAGTTATTTCATAGTTTAAATTATAAAAATAAGAATCAAATCATCGTCTCGATCGGTGTAGGGATGGCCCTTCTATTCTCCTCATAGTTGCTAGTGCGTTTATCAATTAGATTTACTAATTATTTTAAAAAATATTTGCAAAGATATTTGTTCCGAGTTTGGTCATGTGGACATTTCCATGTTTTAATATTACTTAATCTTATCTAAGAGCAACATATGCGCATTTGCGTACATAATGGTTCATAGTCCGTCATTCAGCGCGTGCATAACGAATTGCAGCGGAGAGTATTTTTCATTGCCATATATTGAATTAGATTAAAGTCAATTATATTTAACACAACTAACTTCAATATTAAAACAAGTAAAATACGTGCTGCGCTGCGTTTCGCTATATGTGCATCGGCCCTAAGGCATAAGAAAAGTGTTGACCCAGTCTCGATTATTTCCAGATTGGCTATTAAGAAGTAGGACTTTTTCTATTAGATATTTTCTAAGGTATTTTATGATGCACAGAAAATGGTAAAAGTATTTTTCTGTCCATCATGAAGAAGCTAAGTTACTTTGACGTGCTGATTGCTTTTATATATATTATGCTGTATATTACCATTTACTACTATTATAAATATTAAATTGTGTAAGGCTGTTTGTCAATCTTTTACGAAAATACTACTGAAGGGATTTTGATGGAACTTTGCATGAGAATATAGCTTACAGTATATCACGCGCTAGTTTTTGTCCCGATATCCGACCCCTACGCAAAAGCGTATCAGCGATGCGAGGAGCAACGAATGAGATACATATATACAGTAAATAAAGTGAAACGACAAAGTAAATTATGCAAATCAATTTGATCAACGAGAATATTTGTATTATTTCATAATGTGCGGGGTGCTATGCGAGGGTGTTTAGTGAATATCAAAGATCTAGATTTGAGACTAAAATGTTTATTGCATGTTTTTACAAGGTCAAAGTTTGTCCTTAATGATTATGTTATAAACCTACGTAAATGTTAAAAGAAATGTTGAATGTTAGGAATGCACCCGGTCCGTACGACACACGTTTATGCACTAAGTTGTAACTTGTGTAAGTTGCAATGGTTTTATAAATTGCTGCGTTAGCAAGTGTTCGGTTGCTTGGACCGAACATATTCCGGGGCGGCAAAGATGACAATGAGATGATAATGAGATGTCTCAGTTTCATATCTAACACTATTGTGCTATACAATAGTGTTAGATATGAAACTGAGATGATATTAAAGTAATGTTAGATATGATTACAAAGTACATAATAAAAACAATACAAAAGTTTACTTAAAATTAAAATTCTAAAAAATAGGTATAGGTCTTTAATATTTGTTAAAGATAGGCGAACACGCTTTGTTTTGTTTTTCAACAACGCACACTTGCACCTCACTATGAGCACTGGGCTGTCGGTCAGCCTTGTTACGTTTTCGCGCACAGGCACTACCACTGGCGTAATCGTTAACACTTTGGAGTTCGATGTCTGGCGATATGTGCGCGCGTCGCATGCGACGGCGTCGCCAGCGCCACAGCAACGCGGCCGCGCCCGCCGCCGCCACTGCCACGAGGATGTAGCTTATCGCGTAATGATGGATGTCATGAGGAGTTAATGACTCATCCACATTGCTGTTTCTCAGCTGCTCGATTTGTTTGTATATTTTCAGTAAGTCGTCATTCAACTCGACTTCGTAGGTCTGATTGTCGTGAGTAACCTCTACTGGCATGCTCAAATTTATAATGTTGTTTAATTGGTCAATCTTAGGTACATAGGTATTTGGCTGTACAGTTATATTGTTTTCCCATTTTGTGTTGGCATGCAAAGTGAAATCATGTCCTTTGATGACACAACCCTGTCCGAGATATATCACTCCTGCTTGGCTAAGCGTTTCTGCTGCAACTTGTTCCTCACATATGTCCTTGATTGTATAATTGTTGCAGCAATAAAATAAATATTCAGAAGGATTGTTTAACGGTATCCACATATTTGTACATGAGCTCTGTTCAACCTTGCATTGGTTAGTTTCGAGTTTGATTGAAACTGCAATAGCTATTGTCATCATTGCCGAGATGGTAAACAGGTTTCTTTAGCAGGCACAGGTAACTCTCGTCTTGAGGAAGACATGTAGATAACTCGTTATTATCTTTAGGTATGTAGGAGGCCTTTCTCAGGTTTACTCCTATGTAATCTGATTTTGGTCGTATGCTTGTCATATTCTTCTGAAATTGTTTGGGAATTGGTTTAACTAGATATAATTTGTAGCAATTTCTGCTGATCAGTGGGAATGTAATTTGGAATAACAAATATTGTTCGGTAAGTTTTGCCTTTATTTGCAACAGGTGATAGAGTTTTCTCACATCAGCTTGATCAACGGGCAGCGTAATGTCGTCAGATAGCTGGCCAGCAATCACGTTGAGCTCTTCTTGTAGTTGGTCAGGCGTCAACAAATGTATATTGAACTGGACATGGCGAATGTCAGTCAAAGCATCCAATAAAGTATCTTGATTTCCCCGTAATGTTTTCAGCAACGTACTAGCGGTGAATGCAGTTACTATTTGTCCTTGAAGCTGGCTTATATTAGACACCACGCGTTGTATTGCTTCAGATTGTTTCTCTATTTTTCTAAATGTTGTTTTATGTGCATATGCTGGGTATGTATGATATTTTCAGTGCGTTTCAATATGTTGTATTCCTACTCAACGATAGATGTTTGCTTTTTCCATAAATTTGCCAAATGGTTCTGGTTTTGTTTTAAAAGTTCAATATCCTTGGTATATTGTTGAGCAAAACTTTCGTCCAACAATCCAAAAAGATAATTAGCTGCATATACCATTGATAAGGCCCCGCCGCTGTCTGGAGTGCGCGAGGAATTGTTGATTCATCAGCAGTGTGTTATAGTATTTGAGTTCCGAGAACTCGTACTGTAGTTGCGGCACTATCATGTTACAAACGTCGCTATCTGCATTACATGTGTTGTATAAATAAGATAATAATTTCTTAAGCGCCGCTGTTCCTTTCCAGTAGGGCGACATATCATAATACACAATTAAGTTCCATTTGTTACGAATATGATTCATTTTGGCAACAGGGTCAAAATACAATGACTGATCCTTTCTTAGTTTTGTTATATTGTACATGCCATAGGCAGTAGTCATGAAAACCGACAAAAATAATGTTAATGTTAAAGCCAAAGATATAAAGTTTGTAAATCCAAATTTATTTGGCGGTCTACGTCTTCTTGTTTTGTTTTCATGGTTTTGATTTAGTTGTGTTTGTTCTGCATCCGTGTTTCGAGTGTTAATAGGTAATAGGGAAAGTTTTATAATCGGTCTCTTCACAATTCCATTCTTCGTTCTTAAAGATACTACCCGGACAAGGCCATCTCGGCCCGGGTGTACCTCTATAACCCTGCCTAAAGCCCATTTGCCAGCCGGTATGTTATTTTCTTGAATGACTACCAAATCACCTATTTATAAGTTTTGTTGGGGTCGTAACCATTTATTTCTCGCTGTTAATTGGGAAAGGTACTCGGAATTAATTTTTTTTCAAATATCGTCTGATAGTTTCCTTACTAAATACCAACGTGTCCTTGCATCGTTTTCAGTTTCAATGACCGTCAATCCCGAACGGCCTGTTAAAAAATGTGCCGGGGTTAATAATTCAAGGTCTTCGATGTTTTTTGTTATTGAGCATAGAGGTCTTGTATTTAAACAAGCTTCGAGTTGAGCAAGAATGGTTGAATATTCTTCAAATGTGAGCTTCTGCTCCCCGATCACTCGCTTGAGGTGAAACTTGAGACTTCTCACTGCTCTCTCCGACAAGCCTCCGGCACTTGGCCAAGATTGAGCGTTGAAGTGCCACTCGATCTTCATTTCTGTCACTTCTGCGAAGAAACTATCGCTGAAAATATTTTCGAAGGTTGAAGCCGCCTGTTTTTAGTAAAGCAATTAAATCGATGATTAATTTCTTCCCTGGCTCCAGAAAATGGCATCCATGAACTACATCGTCAACGAAGAAATTGTTTTCTAATACCTGGGACGCATCAGGATATTGTTTCCTTTCATCTGCTGCCAATTTATTCAAGGTCATTAAAGCTAAAAATGGTGCAGCTTTCGTTCTATATGTGACCGTCGTAAGTTGATAAGTATGTATAGGCTGTTGAGGGTTGCTGCGCCAAATAATTTTCTGAAGGTGTTGATCTAATTCGTTTACATGGATCTGCCTATACATTTTTTCAATGTCGGCGGTATATGCATATCTATATTGCCTCCACTGTAGTAATAGTGATTGGAGATCTTGTTTAAGATTGGGTCCTTTATGCATCATATCGTTAAGACTATATCCAGAAGATGTCCTTGCTGATGCACTGAAGACCACCCTGTATTTAGTTGTGAGGGATTCCTCGCGCTGAACGCCATGGTGCGGTAAATAGCATTCCGGAGTCATGTTACTGACCAATGCACGCTTCATATGTTTAAGTTGTAAATATTCATCCATGAATATTTTGTAATGGTTGGCCAAGGTCTTTTGTTTTTGGAATTTGCGCTCCAAATTACGGAATTGGGCTAAAGCCATTTGTTTTGAGGAACCCAACTTGTTTTCTATATTTTCTTTTAACGGCAATCGAACTTTATAGCGCCCGTTTTCTTTTCGGCTAGTAGTGTTCAAATAATGTGTAATGCATTCCTGATCTTCCAAAGATAGACTGGACTGGTCGCTAATTTCCTCTACCTCACAAAATTTTTGTATACTTTCCATGTTGTTCAATACTACATTACACTGGTATACTGAAGAAGAACCGCCGCACAATATCCACCCCAGATGGGTTTGTTGAGCGACAGGCTGCGATATGTTTGACCCTTTTATAATTCCTTCCATTATAATGTTTGCGTAAACCTCTGCTCCGAGTAACAAGTCTACAGGTTTACTAACGTAGTACTCTGGGTCCGCCAAACTAATGTTGTCTGTAAATGAGCATGAAGGCTTGGTAAATGTATGGTTGGGGAGATTTTTAAGGAGATTGTTCATGATTAAAACGTCTGTTGTAAAGGTGAAGTAATTGTTTATAGACTTGCATGTTATGTTAATCCTTCCTTTGCAGTTATTCTCTTTTTCGCCTACGCCTAGAACAATTCCTTTGCATTTCTGACGTTTAATTTTCAATAATTGAGCGGCTCTTTCGGTGATTAGTGTCAGATAGTGTGATCTGTGAGCCCTGGTCGATAAGAGCGCGCATATTATAGTAAGTTCCGTCGGCTGCCAAAACCTTCACGAGAGTAGTTGCAAGTAAAATTTCCGCTGTGTAATCTTGCGACGCATTCGAAACTTTTACCGCGTGTCCGGTACGTCTGGTAACCTGAGAGTTCGGCGTATTTGTACTTGTCGGCTTTACAAACGCGTCAAGTAATATCGTACTATGATAGGCTGTACATTTGCATCATCATTTTGTAGATGTAGACTGATTCCCGTTATGGCTAAACAAACAATTGATGCACACTTGCAAGTCTTGCGCAGTTGCAAGTCTTTGTTCTGCCGGCAATTCAAGGAAAGTTTTGCAATTGTATAGCCCATGTTCGCCGCCGCAACGTGGACATTTGATCTTGGACACGTGTAAAGTCTTTTTCAAGTTTCCGTTGTTCTCACTGTTATGATAATTATAAGGTTTTTTAAAACTTGTTGATGTTTGTTGTTGCGAATTAGATGTTTTTTGTTGAGGGTTGTCTTGTTTGAAACTGATGAATTTTGATTCCAGGAAATCCAAAAAATCTTGAAGGATGGGCAACTCACGCGAGTTTTTTAAGGACTCTATGTAGTCGCTATATGACTCAGAGTCGAGTTTTTGGGATAAAATGTGTACTACCATTGGATCCCACGATGTTGTGTCAACCCCTAAATTACGTACGGCATGTAGACACTCCAATGTTGTGTCGTGTAGCTTGTTGATTTGTAGCAAAGACTGATTGTGAGTGCCACATTATATTGTATTTTGCTGAGAACACATTTTGTGTTTCCCCCGCACCGATCGCCCATAGCCACGCCAGTCGTCCCTTAGCCTTCTAACTAGTTTAACGTGTTAGCGTAAGAACTATTGTGAAAGCGAATAGACCTTGTGTTTGACCAGACTCTACGTTTCATTTATCTCCAAAATATACCCTCGCCACCGTAGCACAGTGAACACGCAGTAGACAGTCAGATAGTAAATTCATACACCACAGTGAACACGCAACCTTGACGCTCACCCAATAATAGACATTTACTTAACATTGGTGACCCCGACGTGATTTGCGTTTTTGTTGCATGTTAGGCAGGCCTAAAAGTATGTTCATATGGGAAGAGAATATAGCCCTCTTATTGTTATAGCGATGTTGTACAATCTCCCGGCATACGACGTTTGATTTGTAAATGTTGAATGAGGCGCTCCGCTTCCCTTTAACTTTTCCCTTTAAAAATTGCATTTTCTGGGCACTCGAAAGCGATGAATTGTTATGTATTGCTTCTTCGGAACAAATCTTTGAATGATGTCCACTAGTTATAATGTCCATGAAAAACTGGTATTTCGAGAGTAGGCGTAGTTTTCTCTCTGTGGGAGACCGACCACATTTTGGTGTTGATCGCCTTCTTTAAATTGTTATACTGTTGTTCGTGACTTAGCAAAACTTCAGACAAGTCTTATGAATATCTGACTTTGACGACCGGTTGGCGCCGCGGTAGTGTAAGCGACTGCTACGCCGAAGGTCGCGGGTTCGATTCCCGCTCAAGTCAAACATTTGTGTGCATATACATGGATGTTTGTCTTGGTATGGGTGTTTCTATGTATAATATGTATGTATTTACAAAAAAAAAGTATATATATATGTATGTTTATCCATTATCTAGTACCCATAGTACAAGCTTCTGCTTAGTTTGGGACTAGATGGTGTTGTGTGAATGTGGTAGAATATTATATTATTATTATTATATGATATATACACCACTATTTTTTTATTAGTACAAAAAATTTAACGGGGCACTAAGTATCTTTAACTGATCATATTTATGTAGTTAAAAAATAAAAACACTTAGTCCCAAAACTGTCCACAAAAATATGTAATAATTGGTTGATGCATAGCTAGTAACAGTTGTAAACTATTCCATTGATAAATTCCCCCCTGTCCCTCTGCGCGCGCGCCGCGCTTCGATGCTACAAACAGTACTAAATTGCTAGCGGCCGTGAGCGTATTGATTGTTTTCGCTGCAACAGTTAATTGTTTGTCTACGTTTTCCCGTCGCGATGGCTTATCAGTTCATAATATCACGGGATTATGTATGTAGCTACGCTTCGTGCGTACTTTTTGAGTGGAGGAATCGCGAGTGCAGCTGTGTACCCATGGGCATCATTTTGTGAGTGTACAAAAGTAAGCCGGTTAGTGTAAGTCGGTGTAGTGAAAATACTGTGATCTGTGTATTGACAATGAAAACAGGACAACGGAAATACTTGTAAGTTTAGTAAATAATACCTACTTAAGTAAATAATAATTTGAGACGGGTGGCTCAAAATCGGTCTGTGTGGATAACCTTGAGGGAGGCCTATGTCCAGCAGTGGCCGTCTCTAGGCTGACATAATGATGATAAAATAATTTGTAAATAGCAGATGATTCTAACTTCATAAATACGCCAAAATTACTCTTTTCTTTTATTACAGAATACCTTCTTTTATTTTGATATGTGTTTGCTTTCTAATTACATACCTTCGTATTTAATTACTTGTAAAACGGTAAATTTTGCCGGTCCTAAGCCCGGATAAACTATGAAGGAGAGGGTAGAATTAAGAAAATTAAAAAGTAACTACCTACACTGATTATTTTATTGTCTAAGGCTACCTACATTAATAAGTGCGGCGGAAAGAATGCGTAAGAGTAGGACGGAAAGTAAGTACTATCAATGAAGTAGTGAATGGATTGTAAAATATTTCTATGATTTAGGTGAGATTTTATACAAAAAACAAATGATTATAACTTGGCTATTTATAGATATTATGAAATTATTATGTTACATATATGATAATAATGTCTTCGCTAATATGTCCTTAAAATTTTTGTATTAATTAAAAAATAGTGGTGTATATTATTATATCTTTTGTTCGATATAAACCGTACATAATACCAATGATTTACAAAAGGCTGAATGTATACCTACGTATATAAAGGAAGGATAAAACTTTTACGAAGCAAAAAACGAGACATATCGAAAATCTGTGGTCGTAAAACATGGGTCCGTCTACACGGATTACCGTTGCAATATATATCATCTACCGCACCTTCAATATGGCCACTCTAGCCACCACGGTCAGTAAGGCCGATATCGCTACTGATCGGTTTTGTTAATCCCCGCGGACGGTATTGACAAATCTAATAACATTACCATTATCTGAATTAAGGTATAATTTATTCATTCGTATTGGGAAATTGATATTCTGTCTTCAAGTGGGACTTAATATTGGGAGCGGTAACGTAACATATTTTATGTAGTATACATTTGTAATTCGTCTACACATTACGATTATTAAATTATGCATTACATATTGGTATACAAACGAAGTGGTTTTGCGATATTACTAGCGAACTAAACTGTTTAATTAATAAGCGATAATAAGCCTGGTTCGTATGCAAATACCTTTTATTATAAACGGATTTGACACTAACCGAATGTCATCACATCATATTATATGAATAACTTCTTTTATATATCATACTTACGAAAAGAAAAATAAATAGGGATGTATTTATTTACCAATTATTGGAAATAAATAATAACTACAAATGTCCGAGTGGTGACGGATTAAGAATACGGAATGTCACCACCCCATATCATCCCATGGGTGTCGTAAGAGCCGACAGAGGGAGCATATGATGCAGAGGACAGCACTGTAAGAGAAGGAAAACTTGATACAAACCCTACACCAACCCGCTTGTTTGTAACGTCCACTAGAACAACTTGTTCTAGTGGACGTTACAAACAATTTTTGTATGGAACCACAATCGAGTGGCGTGCGGACCGTAACTTATTGTACTAAATTGTTTGTCTATATAATTAAATATTATTATAAGATCCAATAAATTTTTGGGTTTTAAATATTTTTTATATAATATCGATATCACTCAGGCTTGTAATTGCTACAGTATTGGGCTCTTCATACAAGATTAAGAGGGCTGAAACCAATAGTAATAAAAAACTATTACCTACTACAATAAGAGCCCAATATTGTAGTAATATACTAGTTCGTCACACTCGCTCTACGTACTTAAGGAATTTTGAGAACAAGCACCATTTATTGTTCTGTGGGTAATTGTTATAGTTAATATATGTACTTAATATTTTATAACTATGTGGCACAATAGTGTGTTTTCTATATCTAAAGTATAAGTACTTCACAGTTATGCTAGATGTCTGAAAAGCATAATATTAATAATAGTTTAGGACAGTTTAGTTATATAATTAGTTTTATTTTATTGTACATAATTGTTACTCCTACTTTTCTGAATAAATGTTTATATTAAAAACGAAGTAATTTAATCGATTCATCACTATCGTCATCACCCTAACTTTGTCCCAGTTGCATCCAAAACTGGAGCTTGAGATCTACTTATTAGTCTAGCCAGATATGACAATATGCGCTTCAAAATAATTTAATACATTATATTTTGCTCTTTAAATGACTTCGGACTCCATTGAAGCAAGGTACATAGAGTAAGAATAATAACCCTATATAAAGTAAAAATAAAAGGCTACTTATACCTACCATTGTTCTATGTGCTTACAGGCTACACTCAAAATTTGTTTATATCTTGCGACCAAACTAAAAGCCACTTATTTTAAAAGCATAACCAAAAGTACAAAGATTTGCTCCAAAAATGTCTTTAGCCAGCAGTGTCTAATTAATTATGTTCAATATTTACCTTAGTTATGTTATTACAAAAGCATTAAACTAATCTAATTGAAAAAAAAACTATTTGGAAAGCTCATCCGATATATATCCAAAAACTATTTGTATTACTAAACTATAATTTTATTAACTAACGAAGTTTATGCGCAATATGTAAGTGCTTAGACATTGAAATATTATTGAATTCCACGATTGAAAACCTAAGTTAAATGCCCATTCTTTGAATGCCACTTGATGGCATAAATTTAATATCGTAACCGAGAGCCATCCAATGGAACTTTTGTAACAAAGGTCATTGGGCATATCTGACCCGCTTTGCGAACAGTGGCGGACATTAACCAAAATAGTTTTAAACAAAGGGGAATAATATGACCTTTCATTGCAAACAATTCTTGGATTAAAATCGTCGGAGAAAAATGTACAGGATCCTTTAAAAAAGAAAACAAACGGTATGAAAGGTTTTTATTTCATCTTATAAAGGCATAAAAATAATATCGAAACCGTACAGCGTGGTGCATGGATGAGCTAATGTGTAGAGATATGTTATACGATGTGTCTTTCGCACATTGAACAGGTTTTTTTCGCACATTAAATAGCTGCGCCCATATCGCTAGCATTATTTATTATCTGTCTTGAGCCATACACCAGGAAGCAACAGACGCACCCGCTGCTTTTTTAAATGATCTTATGATTGCTTTGGATCAAATTGAATAAAAAATATGTTAATGAATTAGCATTTTATTTTTCTTGCCTAAATCAATTAATTAGCGGACGCCCGCGACTTCTTCGGCCTCATTCGGTGATCCCGCGTGAATATCGGGATAAAAAGTAGCCTATAGCCTTACTCATGAATGTCGCTATGACACACAAAAAAAAATTTCATATCAGATCAGTAATTTCAGAGATAAAGAGTATGGATATATACATAGATAACACTTGAATTTTTTGAGATTCCCGTAGCTCACATTAATGCGACTAATACCATAGTAAATGAGAGCCATAGATATATACAATCTGCTATATTTCGTTTGTGTCCGCCATGGGTATAGTTTCCATACCAAGGTGCCCAATGACATTTCATTTATCTCCTCCCAAAGAATTTCATAAAATCGATTGTTATCAAGATGATTTAAAATTTTAATTATATGGAATTTATTATAATAATATACTTAATTTATCTTTACAATGATGATAGTTTGAACATGGTAAAATTACAGATTTGCTACAATTATAGTGGGTGCAGTTCTGATCTCCTAACTAGGTTATAGTATAACCTGTATGAAGGAGTGATAGTTCCGATCCCCCATGGATTGAGGAATATGTATTTTACAATTTACATACTTATGTATTACTGCTACAAAATTATAGTAAAACTAAAAGTAAACTAAGGTAAGAGCCAAAGGAAAAATAATACATCTTAAACTAGGTATTTTTTAATGTGCCTCAAAGCTACTATGCGTGTGTGTATATATGTATGTGTGTGTATGTAAGTGTGTGTGTGTGTGTGTGTGTGTGTGTGTGTGTGTGCGTGCGTGCGTACAGGCGTAGGTGCGTGCGTGCGCGCGTGCGCCTGCCCGTGTGTGTGTATGTAAGTATGTGTGTGTGTGCTCGTGTTGTGTAACAGATCATGTTAATTGAACTAGGCTCTATTTTACTTATCCTAAATTTGCATTTTTTCCGTTTCTTCGTATGTGTAGTCTAGAAGAAATGAGTAGACATTTTTTGCATTTATAATGTGACTATCCGTATACTGGAAGATGTTTATTTATTTTATTATATAAAGAAGGACCAAGGAAATAAAAGAATCTTTTAATGAATTTAGAACGTGTTTGTGGGACAGTATAAATCAAATCTTTTCTACGCTTATCGATTGACCTGTAGTGCGTTTTTTTTTGTGTTGTAAGAGAACTGTTTTCATGATAAACTGTTGTCTAACGTTTAGAATATTCCACTTCTGGTATAATTCATTAGTAGGGAAGATAATCGGGTGAAAAGTAGCGACTTTTAATACTGCGCTATGTGCTATCTCTAAAGGTTTCAAAATCGTTTTAGCAGCACCACCTCAACACGTGATGCAATATATGACAATAGATTGGCATAATGCATAATAAACATTGCGTATGACAATTTGATTAGCAACTGTCCGATCTGTGTTCATTGAGCCAGTCTAGGGCAGTGCTGATTGCGAGTTGCGCTCTGATATCCAAATGTTTCAGCAACCACTGTTATCGCAGTATCATTTGCAAATGATATTCTTTTACCATTCTGGATGTTGATGTCGCATAACTCATTGATGAAAATAAGAAAAAGGGTTGGTCCTAGTATACTTCCCTGGGGTACACCATAATGAATAAAAAGTTGATTACCACTGTAACGGTTTATTTTGACAAATTGCGATCTATTTGTTAGGTAGCTCTTGAAAATTTCTAATTTAATTTACTTTTTTGTTAGTTAGTTGTTATCAGTATTCGCTTCAATCAGTTTTTAGATTTTGAACAGGTATGATTGACATGTGTCAATGAACAAAAAAAGCATTTTTTTAAATTGAATATTATACAATAGAAATAAACCGAAAGAGACGTGTACCTTTTTTTTGTTTTACGAGGTGGAAAATCCCTTCGGATCTCCGACTCTTGAGGAAATGGGAGCCGGAGTATGTGGTGTAACCGCTAAAAACCACCTCGACTTTCTCATGTACCCGTGTGTCGGAGGGTAGGGAATCGCATAAGCATTCGTCGCTACCCCCCGACGGGTATTGGCCCGCCAGATGGTCAGGCGGGCCCCGAACAAAACCCCCTTGGCGGCGCAATAAGGTGTTGGGCTCCGCCGCTAAAACACACAGCGGCCGCAGAAGATAGGGAGGACGGCAACGCAACACCGCATCTCCTCTTCCTCTGCGGCCCCACCGCGACGCATCGAATGGTGCACCCCCATTTGGTCGCGGGAGATAGGGCGCGCGGCAACGCAACACCGACACGCCTCACCTCCCGCGACCGCGCCCGACTGCGAGGGACAGACAAAACCGTCCCCCGCGCCCGCACCGTTGGACGCATTCTGCGCTGGCCCCTCCAAGCCCACGCGGAGGAGTGGACAACTCCTGGGATCTCTCTTAGCTTCACCGCGGGTGTCCAATCCACGGTTACTCAGCCCCCCACCACGACAAGGTGGAGATCCTACGGGGGGAAGAGACGTGTACCTGATAACTTGTTGTGATTGATATATTGTAGAAATATTTCAACTATTGACATGAATTCACACTTTTTGTATATTGCATTTAAATGTTTTGACGTAACAACGATTTGTATTTAGTTATAGTTTCATTCAATATCCATTACTTTTATAACAAATTGAAAAATAGCACTACCAAAATCCATATATCTATATATATTTATTTTCATCAATTAATTAAATGCAGCTAACTTAACAAAATCATGCAATACATCCAATAAAATGTATACGTCACGAAAGTTAAGGGACAAATGCCTAAAATTATAACGCTCCAGTTGCATGTTCATTATACGTGAACATAGTATGTATATATATATATATATAACTTCCCAACACCTTATTAAAACTTACAACATTCGAATCTCAAAATGTGTAGTTTAGTTTGTTTTTGCCTTCCGAAACAATAGTTGTATTTTCATTCTGTTATAGTTTAGAAGCCCTGTATAGTATTTGCGTAGGTACATGTTGATCAATCGGTTTACAAATCCGGTGAAAAGCAAGTGGGGAGATTGGGGTGGGGTGGGGTATGGGTGACTTACGGGACTTTATTGCCTTTCTCGTGACAAACGATTACTATGAAGACGGCTCACTTTCCACACGTTTGGCTTTTGATTAACTTCACTGAATTTGCATTATATTTTTCACATTGTGTAATTTTGTATAAAGAGGTTATTTGATAAAAAGTAAAAGATAATACTTGTATAGGTTGCGAGTACACTTAATTATTATTTGCTACTACGAAATTGGACTTAGTTTTATTAATTTCCATTTGACAGTAACTTTGACAATGATTTATGATTTAAATCTAACATTTATGTACTCACATATGTTTCAAATTTTACGTTAACTATAAATTACTACTCTAATTCGAGTCATACTATAACTTAATTCATACTTAGTTGTTAGTTCCACAAATTTATTTTCCTTATCAATATAAAGTTTGTGTTGCTAAAATAGTGAAACAAAATTGGCACCGTTGTAAGAATTTATTGTTTTACTTTGAGATTTTTTGTACACTTCTTAAACCAGTATTGCTTACTTACTCATGGCATGAACTCTACATGAATAGTTTAATGAATCCATAACCAACTTAGTTGAGAACTTGAAAAATGTTACGCATTCCTTCTGTAACGAAGTATATGATTAATCACTTTCGTTAACTACTAAGTTTCGAGAAAGTCTTCTTCTATGTCTACATTATATTAAATCTCCCGCTTACGTAATTCTAAGACCGAGCAATTACTAAGTTAAATGTTGTAATGAAAGAATTCCAATTAAGACATATTTTTAGACACGCAATCTGACCTACGTGTTCATTTTCACGTACAAGCGAGCACTTAAATACTTAAAACGTCTGTATTTAGAGGTGCTACGCAAGAGTAAATTTTCTCAAAGATTTGTCAAAAGGAACAGAGCACTAAGAATGTTGAAATAATTAGAAGCTGGAGTCAGCAGTAAAGTAGAGCCTACTGAATAATGAGGGGCGGGGGAGGTGACGCCGTCGCTTCTCCTCAGTACCCGGCCTGCACCTACGTAAACAACTTTATATAAATTACTTTGAAGGTAACTCAAAATCTGTAATTATTTTGTTCAAGTACTCCTCTTGGATCACTTGCGAAATTTTTAAAAGAGCACACAATTATGTCATTAGGTATCTGAGTATGTGAACACACAATTATATATGAAGTTTGCCTATTTTAGACTGAGATACTTAATTATGTAGTAAGTACTAATTTATTTTATTTATTTATTTATTAATTTATACACCTGATTGTGTAAAGGTTGACTTAATGCCTTGGGCATTATCTGCCAGTCTACCTTTGAGTGGTGCTGAGAAACGTAGTAGGTGTATTAAATATTTATACTACAATTACAATATTACAAATAATAGACATAATATGTATAATAATATATACTTAAATAAGTAGGCAAACATACATACACTATACACATATACTATCTATATACAATATATATACAATAAATACATACATACTATAATATAATATGGAAATTAAAGATAGGATACATAAAGCCGCCATACAGTAACTACGTAATGATAAATAATGTAAATAGAAATAAAGATACAAATCCTATGACACATCCGCTGGTCTTGCCAACAAGAGCTCCTTCACTTTTGCCTTAAATTTGTATTTGGTATTGCACATCCTGATTTCTAGAGGGAGGGCATTCCAGAGGAGAATAGACTGAACGAGAAAGGAAGAGTGAATAAGAGATGTGTTATGGGAACGGATAGTAAGAAGAAGATTATTAGACGATCGCAAGTTTCGGTCGTGGTTGGAACACAGATACTGATATTGATAAGTTAAATAATTCGGGGAAGAAGGAGACATAAGAATAGAATATAGGGTAGTGAGAGCACGCAAATTGCGACGATGACGGATAGGAAGCCACTTCAATTCGGAACGATAAGTAGACACATGGTCATACTTGCGAAGATTGAAAACGAATCGAATGCAGTTATTGAGAAGACGGTCGAGTTTGTTGAGAAGATCTGCATTCAGGTCATAGTAACATACATCACCATAGTCGATTAAGGGAAATATCAAGGTCTGCACAAGCATTGTCTTGGTCTTGGATGGGAGTATGTTCTTGAGGCGGTAAAGAGTCCGTAGAGTGCCGGTGACCTTTTGGCTCACCTGGGTCACTTGAGTTTGCCAATTAAGTGTAGCATCCATATACAGCCCAAGATTTTTAACCACAGGGTGCCAATCTATGTCCATACCGTTGTATATGATTGTTGGCAAAGATGTTGTTTTTAATTTTCGTATCAGGCCTTGGCTGCCCAAGACAATAGCCTGACTTTTATTTGGATTTACAGTCAGCCCGAACTTTGTAGTCCAATTCTGTATTTCAGCCAAATCCTCATTTACCATTTCAACTGCCGTAGACAACGACTCTACATTTACCTGTGTATATATCTGCAAGTCGTCGGCATACAAATGGTGAGAACACTGAAGATTTTTAGTTATGAGATTTATAAAAATAGAAAATAACAAGGGAGAGAGAATACCGCCTTGAGGGACTCCAGCTTTTATGTCGGCCCATCTTGAGTAAGACTCATCATGTTGTACCGACTGCTGACGCCCTCGAAGATATGTTGAGAACCAATCCAGAGCCTTAGGTGAAACCTTAAGATAGGAGAGGACGGATAAAAGGAGGTCGTGACTGACGGTATTGAAGGCATTGGAGAAGTCAATTAGAACCAAAACTGTTACTTTGGAGTTATCAAAATATAAATTTACTTCTTAGAAAAAACCATACTTATCTTTATTGTGTTATTGAGAAAAATTATATATACGTAGACAATTTTTTTTAATGTCGCGGTCACGGATTATGTCATATTATCATCATTGTGCCTTGCCTTAAAGAGCGGCAGTTTAAAATAAATACCAGTGCATTAATTTCTATGATATATTTATTTGATTAAACTTGTATACAAATACAGTGGAATAGTGACATTTCCATTATATTATATTTATTTGCCAATAAAAGTAAACTGCTAGTGACGTACCTATTCGCGGTCAGTCGCAACTACTCGGAGAGCAACATATCATGACGTAAACGGCAATTTATGTGACGTCGGCCTTCCATTAAAAGGTTGGTTCAGCAAAAATTTGTTAGGACATACATACGACTTGCGTGAATTTACAGCGCAGTCAGACCAAAGTTAGTCGAAAAGCGGTGCTCACGTCCCATTTATATTGTTTTATGGTTCCTTTCCTTCCCACACTGGTTCTAACTCAGCTAGAAAATGTGGATCCGTTTCCTCGTTGCGGTTTTTATTATCCCGTTGGATACACCGACGTATCTATCACGGACGCCGATCGGCCCTAATGTGAGTGACCGATGACACGCATTTTTTAATACGAGAGAGATCTCTACTTGAAATGTGAATGTTTTAATAATGTTCGTCCGCACCACATGGACGCGAACATTCCTTATATTATATTGAAATGGATCGCGTAATTTATGAAAATAAACATTTGAATTTGTCCCTTATATTTGTAGAATACAAGAAAAATTGCATTCCACAAATCGATTGAATTCTTTTTAATCAAAGTGATATCAAATCAAAGGGGTCCGAAATATATTGCTCTAAGGGAGCATGTTAAGTCAGGTGAATGAAATCAGGTATTTTTATAACAAAAATATGATCAGAAAGTTATATCAATTGATTTCTCTCCACGAAAAACTTATTCGAAGGTAAACATAGGTAAAGTTATGAGGGAGCTCCGCTTTTCTATTCTTTCAAACTTGAATTGATTTCATCGGATCCGCTTCGAGTCTTGCTGAACTTAACGAAACTTCCAGTAAACTTGCGGTTCGAAAATAGGTTTAACAAAAGATGAAAGAAGTAGTTTTTAACTGGAATCATTCTTTACGGAGGCCGGATCCCGGTTATGGAAAATGACATTGATTCATAACGTTACACTCGGTTCTTTCATAAAAGTGATATTTTGATTTATTACTTTGTAAACTTACTTTGTGTAGGAGTTTGATCAAATAAAAGCGTGAACCACGCGGCAGAAGTTAGTTTAGGTTTAGGCGAATAATATTCGATGCGAGGTATATTACTTGAGATCGTTTTTATTTAGTAGAATAATTATACTATAAATTAATGTAACGGCTGCTTATCTCCAAATTATAACAAATGCCCTGAATTCAACGACTTTAATAAATTAGCTATGAGCATAAGAATGAGGTAAACAAAGCAAAATGTTAAGGCTGGCTGGAAAACATCGCCCGGTTCTTAATGATGGGCGATCTCTTTGTTTTTTTTGGCGAAAATAAACTTTACTTTTTTGTCTTTGAACCTTTTGGGCCCATGTGTGGATTGAATCATAAATCGAAGTCCTCTCAATAAATCTCGACTTCGTGAGAATTTGCCAAAGACGTTTTGAAGTTTTTAAGCTCCAATAACATGTCACCTCACTAATACCTTTCTGATACTGATTCCACAAAAAATATTTAGTCATGTTCGAGATATCAACCGCCACATTTCATTGTCAAATAAATTATATTAAAAACCTATAAATACAGTTCTGTTGATATGTTGGGTGTATTGTGCAAATGTATCAAATGACATTAAAAGCTTTAGGTGCGAGATTTATGTATTGCTGAGCTGTCAAACAAGTCTGTACGTTAAGCGTATTACAAAAACACAGTGAGCGTGAGATATTTTTGGCGTGCTCCTCTTTGATATATACGTTGTTCTTGAAATAGCGTCGCACTTTAATCGTGTAAGAATGCCTTAATCTTACTCAACGATATTAAACCATTTGTAAACGTTACGCGACACGCTACAAAGTAGTGGAGGGGTTGGAAGAGGGGTTAAGTAAATCAATCTATACATTGAATTAGTTGATGTTGAACGGTCGATTTGGGCAATATTTTAGGGGAGACGGCACTAGAATGAGGCACTTCGCACTCAGAGCACGTTGTGGCCTATTCATCAAGTCGCTGAAGCCATTACCGCTCACGCCACCTGCACGATCCCTAGCTTGTATTACGTTAGGTTATTCTATGACTTTCATTTACCTATAACGTGTTGGATTATAATTAATGTTTTTGTTTTGAACGGTCGCTGTAGTAGTGCGTTTGAAGTGCTTTCTGTGATTTAAAATTGAACGAGTACAGAATTTAATTTGTGAAAATTTGTTTTCGGATTTATTATAGGTGAGTAAAGCGGCCTTTATTTACTGACACGTTGTTGGCCCGTTGTTATTGGATTTTTTATATAATTGACTAAATGAATATTGGAGCAGTATAAGCAGCGGTCTTAATTTATCACCATTTCTAAAGTGGTTAAATGATTATTTTGTGCAGATAAATATTTAATTTAATTCAATAAACTTGATTGGCGTGGCAAATAATCAAAGGGCTGTCTTTAACATCACTGTTGATAGCAAATATTCCGGTTAAATTATAAAATCTACCTCGATCTCTAAGGCGGTACTCTTGGATGTAATCGGGATAATCTCTAGGACGAAGGTGATGATTATGATGATTTTGAAATCATGAAATCCCAACATCACCGACCAACATCTAGTCAGCCGTGCTTGAGCACGGCTGACTAGATGTTGGTCTAAATCATATAAGTTTTGTACAACCACAAAGGTGTGGTTATACAAAAGTAAGTCTATATACAATAAGACGTCGTGCATTTGTTTTGTAGATATGCGATCTAGTCGTTAGCTGGCATTCGCTCGACAGAAGTATTCGTTTGTGCTGGTGTTCGTGTTAGATTCCATTCTCACCAGCCGTTTGCGTGCCAGCTTTTAGGCAAGTTGTCTAGCTAACTACTTGTATAAGTAACTGTAGCGTTAGATACTGAAACCTAAATATAAGTCATATGTGATGGTTTAATATTTATATAGACTTATGCCTGTCTGAACCAGAAATGTTATGCTGAAATATTGGCCGATGAATTGGATACAAATATGGATAAAGAACTAGCAAATTCAAGCACGTTACCAAATTTATGAAAATATTACCGTAATTTCCTGTTTTAATATATATAGTATGCAGAAACGATCCCTAACGCAAAATAAGTTTTCCAAATATTGCTTAAGATCTTCTAAAAATATCTGCACACTTAGTTATCTCAGCGAAAAATGTATAAAATGTGAGATTATTTTCGATAGAATTATGCCATTTTATTTGACTAGACTAAGACTTGTTCGATTTTGCTAGTAACCTTTTAGTAGAAAATTGAGCAAATTTTTGCCGTTGGGATTACTCTTAGTGAGAGGCTTAAAGTTTAAATTGAGGGACAAAATGGCGTTTGCACCTGATCGTAGATCATGTAGAGGGTCATAGAAAGCCAGCTTGCATCCTTGCTGAGCTATATATCAGCGAGCGGGAAGGCCATTAGTGAGGTTTCCGCGCGCCAGATTAAAATGTTAACTTACCGCCCTTTGTCTTCGCCACGTTTACTTACAATGGGAAGCTGTTATTTTGCTTTCAAATGTTTACTGCGATCTCAGCCACTGATTGTTGCTCCTCGCGTGCTGCTATGTTTTAAACGATTTTGGTACGTTCATGTTTTATCGCTACCTTCCTCTTTAAGGAAAATAAAGGATCGCTTGGCTCTACAAAGTATGTGTAGTAACGCGGGTACTATAATTATTAGTTAGTTTCCAAGTGCGTCTTAAACGTACTAACTGAGAATAATACCTATTCATTTTGTACATTTTTCACTATGGTTGCTACAGTAATCATGATCGGTCTTTACAAATAACATTGGGGTGTGCGTCTGTGATATTTTACTAACTTTATTTTGACTATCAGCTCCTCGCAGAATATTTTTTGTCATTGATATAAATTGTACAGTTCAATAATAAGACCATCGATAAAACATAATTGTTAAGTTGATTGAATCAGGCGTTACTTGGCAGAACTCCATTGTAACCTAATGGAAGGAAAGAGGAACCCACCACGCGCAACGGGCAACGACTGAGCCTCAGTCCTTATCCTTTTAGAGGAGTTCGGTATTGTCAACCTTTTTCTATTGCAATAGTTGGGTTGGTCAATCCGAGGGTGCGTGGTGGGTTCCTCTTTCCTTCCATTAGGTTATACGTGTTAAGCTCAACATTTTCACAAAAAATATATACAGCATGCAATAAATTGACATCTATTAAAAAATTAACTGCAGTAACACCTTTTCAGATCGTTTTTACATCCATAGATAGTTGCATTGTTTTTAGATATAAATCCTTGTGTTTGTAATACTTTTGTCGCGAGCAGATTTTTTTAAGCTGCTGAAAATATTATCCTAACCTCAAGCGTTTCTTAGACAATTCTAGTTATAGTACTTAGCATATAAAGTTATATTCGTATTATCTTTGAAGCAAGTCCCCAGTTTGTTAGCACCGAGAGTATATGTAATATATAACATACATAACTATACGCCCGGGAAATGTAGAGTACCTGAAATGTAGGATTTTAGCTAAAATGAAATGCAAAGAATATAAACGTATGTGTATATTTAGTTTAGTACTGTAGTAGAGCAATGATAAGTTTTATATCGACAGTTGAAAGGCTAATTGGTACAAGCGACAATTTCTGCGATATTGAGTTATATACAAATTCGGAATCAGCAAATTTTTCTCCGTCGTTTGAGTCAGATTTCTTTTTTTTTTTTGACTACTTTATGGCGCTTAGCGCCTACAGCAAAACAGACCTCATTTCTAAGCTCATTGATCTATACGACACAAAATTAGACAAATTTGAGGACTCGATGACTAAGCTACTTTGATTTTCGAACTTTTATAACGAGTGTCGATTAAGGCATTTGGCTTTTTCGCCGTAGTTGTGGTTTTGTCGTTTGGCCTATTTTGCATTAAACCAAAACAGGAAGCTGTGTCGTTTGGCCCATTTTGCATTCAACTACATTAAAATCTTATGGATGTAGCTGAATGATGGCCTAAGCTTCTATATATACTAATAATCTAATAAGGGGTCATTTTGTTTCATCCTGCAGTCCCTCTAATGGGCATCAGCATCAAACTACTTCACTCTGCTGTAACACCATCATGTTGCTTTCAATCATTGTGCTTATTCAACTGTCGCATAAACATTTATTGTTGATAAGTCGGTAACATGAGTAAGTTGAAGTGATGTTTTTCTTCAACCTTATGATTGACTTGTTCAATTCGTATGAATTCTTTGTTGATATTTAGTTTTTAATTTATTATACTTAGCAGCGAACATTGACTATCGTTGAAAAAAACACTTTGTGTATTTTAAACAGGATTATTTTAAAAAGTAAATCGATGACATACATATTTTACGAGTTTTCACTGTAGAGGGATTCTATCTACCTACACCGAATTATATATAAAAAAAAAAACATGCATCATAGTTGTAACGAAGGTCGCCTTTGGGTGTGTTTAAACGAGAATCGTGGTTAAATGTTACAATAAAAATTGCTTTATTTCTCAAATAAATTTAAACATAATTTAGCAAGCGTTTCACTAGCGAAAAAATTACTATTTAAATGTTATTAAAAAAAGATATAAACAGGGTCGCGTGATTCGGCGATGGTAAAGGTTTTGTTGAGGGTCCTGCTTCCGGTTCGTCCAGGAGAGGTGGTCAGTTAGCTCGTCGTGCTGCAGCCGCCAAAAAAGGACCGTGAGTTCAATATTTGTTGTCCGTTGCAGGGCGCGGGCGGCGGGGTCGACCAGGCCGAGTGATGCGTCAAGGATTGACGTCACACACTCCCCCCTTTAGGCCAGAATTTTCCCGGAGGGAAAAGTCTGTGGCTGGTAGGTGGCAGTAGCATTCCGGGACCCTGAAACAGATGAGTGGTGGTGGTGTCAGTAGGTTAAATACAAGGCAACTACTAACCCTAAAAGAGTAAAAAAAAACAAGTATAACCCTCGACCATTCATACGTCACCAAGCTTTGAACGTTCCTATTACCTGACATACATCACATTCAAAAGGCCCACACACAATCATACGTATGAACAAGCCAGCATTCATTCCCGATGCGAGTCGTATTCATTATAATACACGACTCGCGAAGAGGTATTATACGTGAGTTTTATGGCAAATAGCCACCCAGTCCATGTTGGGAGGCACCACCTGACAAACCGTATTCGATAAGTGAAATTAATTGAAAATGTATAAGTCATAAACCAATATTACGATCTTACTATATTACGATACTAACAATATTACGATCAGTTGGCAGTATCACAAACAAATTGCTCATTAACGCGCTCGATGCGAATTGTAAAAGCATAAAAAAGTGTTCATTATAATTAAGTATAAAGTATAATACAATGTTTTGAGCCGAGTGATCGGCTGACGTAAATAAGTGAGTCATAACTGCGCAGCTGCGCCGCATTCCATTGCCGAGAGTCATTATCTAGTTTCTGAACACGATACAAATTAATTAAAAACAAATGCACAATTCTTTGCAAGATGTAATGAACAAGACATCATCGAAGGAGACAGTCGATGATATAGTACACACTACCATTGTTAAAAAACACAAAAAAAATGTTCGGAGCCAGATGTAATGATACACACGAACGATGATACATCGTCGAAGGAGACGGTCGACGACACAGTATACACTACCATAGTTAAAAAAACACAAAAACAAAAATCGCAGCAAGATGTAATGTATAATACATCGTCGAAGGAGACGGTCGACGACATAGTATACACTACCATAGTTAAAAAAAACACAAAAAAAACACAATCGAGAATCGAACCACAGACCAATCCGACAACAACCTTTCAGCCACTGAGCCATAAGGGAAAAAATATTTTATTATATTTCGATCAGTCATTACTAAAGCTATATATAACAAGATATTTGGGTACATGATTTAGCTGTAATCGGAAGTTAAAGATTTTATATTATTTGTAACAAAGTGTTAAGTTATTTTAGTGATTAGATCATTAGTGATGAGCATTAATCATTACATTCTTAAACTTTGTAGTGAGTTAATTTAAGATATTTTATATGGAAATCACCAAGAGAAACATGTCTGATATTTATATAGTTATGTGAAATTAGATAGTCATCAGATAGTTGGATAATTAGTTAGATAAATAACAGATTGTGCAACAATATTAAGTTTAGCAAACCTCTTCGACAATTTATAACAGTAATATTTATTCATGTTTTATGTTAGCATGTTTATATATATCGTTAACACAACAATGCGTTATCTTGTGACTTGTGAGCTCCAACTCGAAAACAATAGCACTATTGTTGGCCTTCACAAATAATTATGTAGGTAATTATAACTTCGCATACATATGCGTCTTACATTGTTGCTAATGACACTGTACCCAATCGTTTATAAACTTATTTATGCTGTAATAACATAAGATTCAGTTATTTTATTCAGCTTTTAGGTTTAAAATACTTGATTGTAAAATACGAAAGGGTATTTTTAAACTTGTACATCAATTAATTTGCTTTAGTTATTAAAGTATATAAATAATTGATTTATGTATAAGTACCAACTTTAGTTATTTAAGTATTGAAATTATTTATTTAATTTGTGTGTAAAAAGCCACTTTAGTTATTTAATGAGGTATACACATTACTTATTTGATTCATATTTAAATAGCCACTTAGTTATTCAAGAATAGAAGTTATTGATTAAATTTATGTGCAAATACCCACTTTAGTTAAAGTTAGTTTAGTTCAATTATGTTTGATATAATAACATTTGCGTAAACACAAGAACACATTATAACCAGCACTACTTAAATAGATGCATAGCATTTTGTA
This sequence comes from Euclidia mi, assembly GCA_944739405.2. Taxonomy (NCBI): domain Eukaryota; kingdom Metazoa; phylum Arthropoda; class Insecta; order Lepidoptera; family Erebidae; genus Euclidia; species Euclidia mi. The sequence continues at coordinate 79,082,244 of OX123181.2, forward strand.
TAAAGGAAACAAGATACATATTGATAATTAAGTATTTATCCGGCTGTCAACAGTTTAATTTTATCATTTTTTCAACATTATATGTTTTATATATTTCAATAGAAACCAGACATTGAAAGAAACAATCCTAGCGACACAAAACATTACAAAAAATATAATTCAATAATTGCGACGCAGGAATTTTATGTTTGAGTTCACAATTAACAGTAAATGCATAAATAGATGCATTTTCAAATAACATACCGATAGGCAGTAACAAGAAGATAGAATCGAAGACCAAAAACAACGATTGTAGCATAATAAACACCTAATAATTCTACGATGATATTCGTATTTCTATACCAAATAGACAAAGATTAAACTTTTTCATTATTGTTAGTGAGCAACCTGCATGTTACACGTGCACATTTAATTAATAAATGAACGCGGAATTCTAGCTAAATACCTAGTATATAATACGCTAGCATCTTTAGGTACGTTCATTCTCAGCCAGTATAATTATGGTAGGTACACGTGGTATAATAAAGATGCAACTTTCTTAGTAAGAAAGAAAAGAATAGTTAACTTTAAAAGATAATCGCCGTAGTAGGCGGTAAAAGTATTTAATAATATCTACTACATAGAAATATATCGCTGTACAAAATCACTAGCAGAAGGTTATAGTAGAAAAATGAGAAGAAATGAAAAAGAGAAGGGTGTGAATTCGTTCCATAAGTCAGCCAAAGCAGTAATTATTAGCAATAATTACCATTAGCAATTAATTAACGTAGTGGGCATTTCAAAAAGCTAATCGCGAAGCATACGATTAAAGAAGGTGACCTTAGCACGTCGTTAGAGGACGTGAGGCCTTAAATCGCAATACAAAGAATGCGATCAAAGAATGTAACCACAGCGCGTCATTTAGTTGACACGTGGTCGCAAGCAAAACGATTATAACTTGTTACTTATGCGGTTGATACAAAATTAATTATGACACGCGGCAACAGAAATAGTTATAATATATATGCTTACCAAGCGTAGTAAGCAAAAATTTGTCTGTTGTGACCGGTTCAACACGCCCGACCTTCCGAGCACAACAGAGCAAAAAGAGAAAATGTCTATTGTGACCGGCATAACACCACCGACTTCCCGTCCACAATAAAACAAGCAAAAAGAAACAATATATGCCACTAAAATAATTACACACTGCTTTGGAACAATTTCACACATACACAGTTAAAAAAATAAAAAAAAAGACTCACCGGGCAGCGGATTCTCAACAAAACCCTACCTATATATTCCCGTGGGCGCCACTGTAACGAAGAATCGCCCTTTGGGTGTAGTTTAGAATGAAAAATATGAGTTGAGTGTTATAATAGAAATTGATTTATTTCTCAAATAAATTTAAACATCATTTAGCAAGCGTTTCACTAGCGAAAAAATTACTATTTAAATGTTATAAAAAAAAGATATAAACAGGGTCGCGCGATTCGGCGATGGTAAAGGTTTTGTTGAGGGTCCTGCTGCCGGTTCGTCCAGGAGAGGTGGTCACTTAGCTCGTCGTGCTGCAGCCGCCAAAAAAGGACCGTGCGCAGCCAGCGCTTCAATATTTATAGTCCGTTGCAGGGTGCGGGCGGCGGGGTCGACCGGGCCGAGTGATGCGTCAAGGATTGACGTCACATAGTATAAAAATATTTAATTACACGCATACGATTAGCACGTAATCACGGAGCGCGCGAAACAAAAAGTGGCATTTGACATTATTTTTTCGTTCCGGGTTAACGATTTTAAGACTCGCTTCGTATTTTTAGCATGAAGAAATTTTCAATGATTTGAATAGAACAGAGAAAAAGGATTTAAAACATTACGTAATAGAAAGAAACAGTAAATTCAGACCGAGTATAGCGCTGTAACCAAAAAGGGAAAATAGTCACTTGTGCGCGGTCTACCGAATTTCGAAAAAGGGAGAATAGTCACTTGTACGCGGTCAAGCGGGTATAGTGATTAAGAAAATTTTATGTTTTAACTTCGTCTATTCGTGCTGTGTATTGTGAAAATTATACAGAGACTTTAAGTGATACTTTTAAACATGCCCTTTATTTGTAATTTTATGAAATAATTTTATTTTACAATATGATATGGAAGTAGAATACACCTCAATATTTATTCAATTAAAGCTTTTAAGAGAAAGCATTGTCAAATTAGGCCCATCAAGAAGGCAGGGAGAAAATTTTAATAAAAAGATTAGCGAAGCGCGAGCCAACAAGTTTAAATCCTTGATTGCAAATTGTGAAAAAAATTCGGACGAACTTACAGAGTAATAGATAAAATAGATAGATTATACCAAAGTATTATTAGTTTTGACATAGTAACCGAAAAACTAAAAAATGGGCACCGAAAATTTTTGTTTGAAAACAGCTGTTAGCTTGTTACCCGAAATGAATGGAGACGAGCAGGTGACCCAAGATTTGATAGACAGCGTTAACTTTTATAGCTCTATGTTAGACCAGGCCAACTGCCAACTTTTGATTAAATTCGTGCTAACTACACGACTCAGCCAGGGAGCTAGGTTATGTCTGGCATCGAATTATGACTCTATAGCAAATTTATTGACTGACATGAAAAACCATCTGTGGTCTCCAAAATCCGATGTAGTGATACAGGCTCGGTTTGCACGGGCTAGACAAAATAATAAGACTATTTCGGATTTTGGGGCAGAAATTAAGAAGTTGATGGTAGACCTGACCATCTCTCAGGCTGGTGACGATGAGGAATCACATAAAATGTTGCGTCCACCAAATGAAAAATACGCAATAAAAAGGTTGGCGGATGGCCTACGAAACCAAAAAATTGGTACTATAATAGCTGCGCGTAATTTTACGTCGTTGAAAGATGCGATAAGGGTGGCGGAAGACGAAAGTTCCACTTCCCCAGACCAAATAATGAGCTTTCAGCGACGACCAAAATATCATAAAAATCAGGGGAACGCAAAATATGTGAATTTCCAACATTATCGCGGCGGTTCGAATAATCACGTGCAGCAACAATCAGCTGTGTTTGACAAGCATTGCGCGTGTCAAAGGGGTAAAAATGCTAACGCATGGCATAACAGTGGTACGCGCGGTACTAGCAGACATTACAACTATCGCGGTCAGCAGAAACAACATGTAGCATATTTAGACCGCACTTCGCCGAAAAATAATGAGTCAATGGCAAGGGCAAGAGTAAACGATGACGAACAACAAACAACGAGTCAGTTTTTTCGTTAGTAAACATATTTTAGCGTGTGATAGCATTAACTGGGTTATTTTTAGAATAAATAATATTGAATCAGAATGGTAAGTCGATACAGGAGCGTCGTTATCGGCTATAAAAAATAGTTTTAGTGTAAGATATGGGTTGTGTAATAACATTTATAGAGATAGGCTCGTGGTTAATGGTGTAGGAGGTAGTTAACCTATTGAGGTTACATATATTTAAATTTAAAATACGAGAAATATACATTTTCATATAAGTTTTACGTTTTCGATAAGTTACCTTGTAAGGCAATCGGTATATTAGGTCGAGACTTTTTGCAAAAATATAATGGAATAGTGGATTTTCCGAAGAATATTTTATCTTTAACAGAATGTCGAGGGACAATGGTTTCGATTCCATTAAATTTGTATGATTATTTATTGACCGTTTCCCCGCGTTGTGAAGTTATTAAATATTTGACTGTTAATAAAACAGAAGATTGTGTAGTATTTAGGAAAGAATTATGTAAAGGTATGGTTTTCGCTAATGTGATAGCTAGGCCTAAAAATGGTATGATACCGATTAGGATATTAAACACAACCTCTGAGGAAGTTTTTTGTAGCCTGTCTGACATAGAAATTAGTCCATTAAGTGATTATGAGTATTGTAGTTTTGCGGAACCAGAGATAAACGTTGAACGCGTTAAGAAAATATTTTCTTTGCTTAAATTAGATTATTTGAATAAGGAGGAACGGTTATTGATCGAGCAAATATGTGCAAAATTCCCAGATATATTTCATATTCCGGGAGATAAATTAACTGTCACGAATATTTATAAACAGGAGATTAGACTAAAGGATAATGTCACGCCAGTATATAGGAGACAGTATAGGATACCTCACGCTCAGAACAAAGAACTTGATCGGCAGGTTCAAGAGATGCTTGATAATAATATTATTGAGGAGACAGTTAGTGAGTGGTCTAGTCCTGTGTTAATTGTTCCAAAAAAGGCACATCGTAACGGAGAAAAGAAATGGCGCGTAGTTATAGACTATAGACAGTTGAATGAAAAAATACAAGACGATAAATTTCCTTTACCTAATATTAATGAGATTTTAGAGTCCTTGTCAAGCGCTATGTATTACAGTCATTGCGATTTATCCCAGTCGTATTTTCATTGCTGTCTCGCGAAAAACAGTAGAAACTGTACAGCGTTTACAACAGACAAGGGGCAATACCAAATGTGCAGATTACCGATGGGATTAAAGGTAAGTCCAAGTTCATTTAGTACAATGATAATTTATGGCTGTAGCCATGTCAGGGTTAAATTATGACAAATGCTTAGTTTATTTAGATGATTTAATCATTTTCGGACGAAACCTTGAAATTCATATTCGAAATCTCATGTCAGTTTTTTCGCAACTAAGAAAAGTCAATCTAAAATTAAGTCCGTCAAAATGTGAGTTTTTGAAAAAGCAGATACTTTATTTAGGACATATTATATCGTCAGATGGTATTTTGCCAGACCCAGAAAAAGATGCAGTTATAAAAAAAATATCCGCGTCCTTCTAGTAGCGATGAAGTAAAAGGTTTTGCAGTTTTTGCAACCTATTACAGAAAGTTTATTCCCAATTTTGCAAGTATAGTTCTGCCTATGAATAAGTTATGTAGAAGAAATATAGTATTTAACTGGACAGATGAATGCGAGAAAGCATTTGTATCACTAAAAGAAATGTTGATAAACCCTCCAGTATTAGATTATCCAAGCTTTTCAGACAGTAACACTTTTATATTACAGACAGACAGTTCGGGATTTGCTATAGATAGTGTGCTATGTAATGGAAATGGGAAACCGGTGGCATATGCCAGTAGATCTTTGAATAAGAGTGAGTTAAATTATCCTATTATTGAAAGGGAACTATTGGCTATAGTTTGGTCAGTAAAATATTTCAGACCATATTTGTACGGAAGAAAATTCATCATAAAAACTGATCAAAGACCGTTACTATATTTATTTAACATGACGGATCCGTCAAGAAGGTTAACGAAATTCCGACTATGTTTGGAAGAATACGACTTCGAGGTCGAATAAGTAAAAGGAAAAGATAATGTGTTAGCAGATGCATTGTCCAGAATAGTTTTATCGAGTGATGATATAAAAAACATGCATAAAAAGACTTTATGTGTACTTACGAGGGCACAAAATAAACGTCTATTAGAGTCGAAAAAATCGGATACTGATAAGGAAGATTCTACGGTTAGTAGGCTTGATCACTCTAGGATCGAAGAAATTCTTAAAAAACACGGACATGATATTGAATAAGTTCAAATAAGATTAGATTCATGGAATAAGTTATTACGTAACAAGAAGAATAACATATTTTCAAAGTCACGCAATTTGTTATATTTGCCAGAATACTCGAATATTTATATAAACTATGATTCTTTATCGGCATCTTCGCGAGACAAGTTGTTGAAAGACATAGTAAGTTTTATACCGAAAGAGATATTAAAGAAATTATTATATTAAAAAACTGTTTTGACGGCGAGTTAATTAAAAATATGGCACGATATTTAAAACACAATGCTAAAATATTATATCAAGATTTTAGAGTATGCGTAATGAAAGATGTACAAAGAGTCGAAGATAAAGACGAAAAAAGGGTTATAATGAACGACTTTCATATTGTACCGAGTAGTGGTCATGCCGGAACTCGTAGTATGGTTAACAACATAAAAAAGTATTATTATTGGCCGTCCATTGAAAAAGATATTGTGGAATACGTACGAAAATGTGAAAAATGTCAAAAACAAAAATATCATAGAAATACAAAACGTAACATTGCTTTATTGTACAAACATTTGCACAATAAAGCAATTATCTATCTATATATCTATCTATCTACAAAAGAACCGTTGACGATCACTACGACTGCATCGTCATCTTTTGAAAAGATTTATTTAGACATTGTGGGTTCTCTTGACAAAGATAATTATGGAAATGTGTATATCCTGACACTTCAATGTGAACTCACAAAATTCGTGGAAGCATATCCGTTAAATACTAAGTCGGCTAATAAAGTAGCCAAAACTTTAGTCGAAAATTTTATTTTGAGATATGGGATACCTAATAGAATTGTTACAGATCGGGGTTCATAATTTATTTCTTAAGTAATGACAGAATTATGTAACGTTTTAGGAATTACTAAAATTTTATCAACGGCATATCATCATGAGAGCATAGATTCTTTAGAAAATGTCCATAAAACTTTAGGCGCATATTTATGTATACAAACTAATAATAATTCTTCTGAATGGAGTTCGTGGATAACGTATTGGTGTTTTTCCTATAATACAACAGTTAATGTAGTGACTCAATATACTCCGTACGAGTTAATCTTTAGAAAGCTATGTAGATTGCCGAATAATTTAAAAGATAATAGCGTCGAGCCTTTATATAATTTTGATAACTACCCATTAGAATTTAAATAGTGGGCGTTTAATATGCCTCTGCCTACCCCTTCGGGGAAACAGGCGTGAGTCTATGTATGTATGTATGTATGTAGAATTTAAATACAGATTGCAGAGGGCTCACGTTGACGCTAAAGAAAATTTAATGAGAAGTAAATGTGTTAGAAAATATAAGTATGACAAAAAGATAAATCCAATTACGTATAAGGAAGGTCATTTAGTCTTAGTAAAAAATGAAACGGGCACTAAGTTCGATTGTATATATGAAGGTCCGTTTCAGGTCATAAAAGACGAATCGCCTAATGTCGTAATTAAATGTAAAAATAAAATAGATGTTGTACATAAGAATAGAACTAGGTTATATAACAATAAAAATGATTTGAAAAAATATTTAAATTATATTTATTTATTTTTTCTTTTGGGATGGGTGATGCGGTGTGTGTCACGTCCATCACATATCATTAGATATTTGATAGATAAGTAGAGTAGTAGTAGATAAGTATATGATAAGTTATTTAGCATATAAGCACGTGTTAGTTATGTATATAAACTAAGGCAACTATTGTAAGAGCAGATTAAAAGAACATTAAAGTGTATGTGTCTCGATAGCGAGTGCGTTCTTTAATTTCGAACCACCTTCAACACCACATCGGCATTGGTAAGGCGACCACTACGCCAAACGGATACTAAGCAATATACTGAATAAACATAGCGTACTTGTGTGGCTTCATACCGCCTCTAGTAGTTGTAAAAATTTAGTATAATATAATTTGGATACGTACATTAGACTTAATTGTATCTACATTTTTATTTATTTTTTTGTAGTCTCGCGCCTGTATCCCCGAAGGAGTAGGAAGAGGTGTAAATATTACACCCACATTTCGCCACGAATTTTTAGGTCCCACGTAATAGAGGCGAGCCTATTGCCGTTACCCGGCACATCACCAGACACCGGGCTGCTACTGACTATTCGGAAAATCCCAGTAACACTTTTGCCCGACCCGGAAATAAAACCCGGGACCTCCGTTCAGCAGTCGCATACGCTATCCACTGGACCACGGAGGCAGTCTCAGTCAGGAGTATCTACATGTTTTACTCTATTTTTTTGCTATCTGAAACATTCTTTTGACAACGATGCCTGAGTGTGAAACGAAGCTAATTATTTGTAGCCTCGAGTGTTTTCGCACCCTGCCGTTTAACACCGGTTTCTTGACTGCGCGACCACGAATGTGAAGATATTTAATATCTTTATTTAAAAAATGAGGTGTATAATAATATGTATACTTTTACTAGTATATAAGTATAATACGTACTCGTACTGTGTTAGTTTAGAGCCTCATTATGAGTGGTATCTACTTTTCAATTGTCCACATACAGCTCACCTATAAATATTGCTTATAAATGTATGGCTTTTTTTATTGATACAAAAATAGAAAGAAATGTCACTTAATTTCCTATGTATTTATAAAAGAAATAAACACATTTCTATATAATATAGGTACAAGAAATATAGGCACAAGCACGTTATTGAATCTCTGTTCAAATATATTCATAAAATATGTAGAACCATACGTTGACAGCGTGCTCTAGTAATAAATTAAGTATTTATAGAAGTAAAGTTGTTTGAATTTCTTGAAATTATTATAACTAAGTCCATTCACAATGAATACAAAAATACCTACCCTAGTCATTTTTTAGACGACGTAAACAAAGCTTGTTACAGAAATTGTGTGTTATTTTCACTAACTTATAAATACAGTAAAAAAAATAAGTTTTGAAGCCGACATAATAAAGCATAAACACAACTAGATAAAACATAACATAATCTCCTTCCAGATTATCCTTCAGGGTAATTTTTTGTTCACATTGACACAAAGAGAATGCATTAAAACAATGGAAACAGCATGCATATTAATGTAAGCCCACACAATACACATTTTCTCATACAAGTATTATATTCCGTTTGAGGTAAAATGAAAATTCCAATATTTTCAATATAACAGGTATAGAAACACCTCATTTTGTATAAAGTAGACATTCGTGTCGAAATAGTCGTTTACTTTATTAGTTTGGTAGTGGCGATCTTTACCCTTATTTTCTAGGCTAGTTGGCAACCGTTCCACGTACTAACCTATTCATCGCGAACCAAGGCTAACGAAAATATTCAGTGGATACCTGCCCCAACAATTTCTCACACCGACTTAATATCGCCTGTGGTTTGCAAATATTTTTCTAATACTATATTTCTAGGCACCACGTAAAGGTTTATTAAAATTTTATTGCTACGTAAAACATTCGCTTTTAACGTAGAATGCTTTTGATATTAGATGAAAGGAACCTAAAATATTTACGTAAACATGTCTAGAGAATTATAACACAAGGTTAAAAATAGTTATATCCTCAATTACGAATAATATAATAAAATAATTGAATGAATAGTTAACATCTGTTAATATTTATTTAACGGTAGTGCTGTAGCGCTTAAAAGTGCTTAAAATAATGGATATATTTGTGAGTTAAAAATAAAATAACAAAATACACCATAATATATTTCAATTTAAATATTCATGAAAGTTTTGACTGTGCCGCAACGTGTTGTGCAAATGTCTATGTAACTATATTCATATTTAAATCTAACCCTATTAAAAAGCTATACATTGTAAAAAGACACAAACCGTTGCACATTTACATTCAAGAAGTTATTTGTATTGCATAAAATATTCATTACTTCGCTTTATGTGTATAAGAAAACGTATTTGGATATACGCCCGCACGTTTCAGACTCATTATAATGTAAATGACCCGATGGGTCGACTTTACGTCACTCCCGAAATGTGGCCTTCGAATTTCATTTCGCATTTCTAGTTTAACATCCTGGGGGCATTTGATGGCTTACCTATCAAATTAATCGTCTATTAATGTACTTACGATTAAGTTCACCCTACGTGATGTCAACTACTAAAATGTAGTATTGTATTCACGATTCGATAATAGCTTTCTACCGACGAAGTTTATTTCTTACACAAAGGCTTGTGACAACAATATATTTCAGTGCTATCACGGAAGCGCTATACTATGACGAATGCAGCTATTTTTCCGGCGTTATCACGTATGTACGTCCGATTTTTATTACTTTTTGTACGGCAGTTACAAATCGATTTGGCTTAAAGCCAATGACGTCATTTTAATAGTTTCTCTGTGCGGCTGACAGTAACATTCACATACTTTAGCATTACGGATGTACACATCCATCAAATGAATAATGAAAGGTTACTACGCAATCTCTTTGGGGAAATTCTTAATCGGAAACGAGGGAAAAAATTTAATATTCATTCATTCCTCAGATATGTGCACGGTATCGCAATTTGATTGTACGAATATTTATGATGAATTTCGTTTTCATACAGTGAAGTATTTATGATTCAATATGTAACATTTTTCAACAGACACATGGCATTTACGTAACAATAATGTAATATATAATTTGTTCAATAAATATATAATTTACGCTAATATGTTTGTCTTGACGTTGATTTTATACAGTAGATACTTGTTATTGCCAACATTTTTCCGATTTTCAAATATAATTTCAATATTACTCCCTTGAAGTGAAATTAAGATAGAAACTACGTTGTGGTTGCCTTTGTTGTAAAAGGAACCCACTGTCCAAACTTCATGTTTCCAGTTCCATTAGTTTGGCGCTGCAATATGTCAGTCAGGAGAAGTGATTTCTTTTTTTTCTCACTGATGTATAAACAATTTATAATTTTAAATGCATAAAACAACACCATAGCATTATTTATGATACATTAATATAGGTAAGCTGTCCCTTATCCGGCTAAATCCAATTTCGTAGGCACTATAGCTTGATATTTCCTCTTACTGGGTATGTACAACGATCCGATAAAAGGGGCGATTTGTAAGAGAGATACAATAGCTGGGATAAAAGGGAACCCCTTTACAATCATCTCTATTCATTGGCAAATCATGAAATACAATTCCTTATCCTTATTGAATGGTTTACCATATTGGGAGGTTACCTGGGAAGTAGCTTATATTATAATAGCTATACTCGTGTTTATTGTACGAAAAGTTTTCGGTCCAATGTTTGAACTTGAATTAAAGATTCGGACCGATATGATTAGGAAAAATGTTTATTTTATGTTTAGGAATATTCTCGTTTTGCTGTTGAGCTTCTCTATTGTATATCTGATTTGTAAATGTAAGATAAGGTTGAAGCACTCTTCAACCTTATCTTACATTTACGAATCAGATTTCCTTATAGTGAAATTATGTGAAACCTTTATGTATTGCTTTTAACAACAAAGATAGTGTATGTGTGTGTGAACTCATATTACAAACTAAGACCGGTTTTCTTCTGGTAGAAAATAATACATTCGAAATATATCCACATCGAAAAAACATGCAAGATTTCTACCGTACCACGTCATTTTGTGAAACGCCGCGGCGTTTATAGGCGGCAAGTATAGTGATTCGCATTTGTACGGCGCGCCGTACAAATGCGAATCACTATACTTGCCAGACATATAAATATTCTATTCTATTCCATTCGAGGTAATGGAGCATATAACGTAAACAATGTAAAAAATGTTACCACAGTTCTATATAAAGTTGTTGCACTCTAAAAGAAATTTACTTTGAAAACAAACGGCGCAAATTATCAAAAGATTTGCCGCTTTGGAGTACATCTTGATTGTGTTTATTTCGATCGATGGTTGATGTCAGCTGTAAAGCAATTATGCCATCATAATTTTGAGGAAAATACGTGAAATTGTGTAATCTTTTGTGTCGATCGAGAGAAAAACTTTGAAGGTCGTTCCGCGAAAATTTAATTTGAAGTTGAATAAGTTCATTTCTACAACTGGAATCTCTGGCTTTGGTGTGTTTTGTCCGTCTATCAACACAAGTAACAAATACTAATTCGATAGAGAAGTTACACAATTTTTCTTATTGTTCTAACACAAAAATTACATTAATACATCGTTACTAACTACACAATAAGTGGCCATAGTGAAATTGTTCATCGAACACAGAAACAAGTCGGTGCGTTCAGTGACGTTGTTAAGGGTGCGCAAAGCTTGAGTTAACGGAGCTTGTTGTAACAAGTTTGTGCGCGCAGTTGGTACTGGCAGTAGCCGCGGGCGCCGCCGCCGTCCCACAAACTCATCCGGAATGCTAAACCTAAGCTCACTAAGTATTGTCGAATTATGGATGGACCGTCTCACTTCCAACTTGTAGTATCCTACCATGCCAAGTAAAAACAATGTTAGATAGATTAAAGGATACGCTGGATAAACTCCATATAACTTGAGGTACAAAAATCTTACAAATTTATTCTGAATTATTTCCAACATTGCTTTATACTTGGCCTCATTCGGATTCCAAATAGCTGCATTACATTCCAGGTGACTTTTTACTAATGCTTCATACAAAGATTTTATGGCGCTAATATTAGTAAAGTCATTCGCCTGTCGCAATAAGAACCCAAGATTACGATATGCCCTTTGTCCAATATCTACAATATGATTTCCGAAATTTAGGTTTGCGCTGAAACGAACACCGAGATCCTTTATTTCCGTGGCTCACTGCAACAAATGCCCTTCCATCTGGTACGGATAGTAACTTGGGCTGCGCACTCGTGTGTATGATACTAATGAACACTTGTCTATATTCAATTTTAATTTATTTTCTTTACTCCACCTGTTAACGTTGTCGATGTATTATTGAAGCAAGCAATGATCTTCAACTTCTTTTACTATTATGCTAAGCTTAATATCATCAGCAAAAAGAAGACATGTAGCCTGTTCTATAACTTTCGGAAGGCCGTTGATCATAACAATGAAAAGAAAAGCCCCAAATTACTCCCCTGACTTACTCCCGACCACGTGTAGTAGGGTTTAGAGTAACATCCGTTACAGTCGACAAACTGACGCCGATTACGTAGATAGTTGAAAAAAAACATTAACGTTTGGGGTGTAAACCCTATGCAAGCTAATTTCTGAAGTAGAAAATCATTGTCGACTATTTCAAATGCTTTTCTGAAGTCCAGATAGGCAACATCCACCTGTAGTCCACTATCAACTGCTGGTGTCATCATTGTCATTTGATGCAGCAGATTACCCGTTGTTCCCCTTCCCGGCCGGAAGCCGTGTTGTGCATCAGACAAATGTGCGCTAACTTTTGTATATAAACATTAATGGATGGTCGTCTCAAACACTTTAGCAGGAGCGCAAAGAATCGCTACTGGTCTGTAACAGCTTGCTTCCTTACCACCCTTACCTTTCGGAACCGGTACTACTCGCGTTACTTTCCAACGATCTGGAAATTTAGCAGACGAAATAAAAATATTAAACAAATGTAACAAAGGTTCAACCAATACTACTCGACAGTCCCTCAGTATAAAAGGTGGAATGCCATCTGGCCCCACTGACCGTTTGGCTGGAAGACGAGCGAGTGCGCGCCACACGTCTGACACTGCGCACGCCGCCGCTACATCGAGCGCCGCTGGCGTTGAGCTATATACTGAGTGAAAATATTGTGCAAACTCCTCAGCACATGCTATATCTGACAGGGCACCTCCATTTTTTATAATTTTTTGCTGGTTAGAGTTACCTTTTTTTGATCTTACATAGTTCCAGAAAGCTTTTGGATCAGGCGCTAGATGACTGTGTACGCGGTCCCGATAGCAGTCATGTGCTAATTTAGTCTCCGCCTTAACTCTCGCCTGGCATCGAGAAAACGCATCGTGATCAGCACGCGACTTTGTTTTTTATACAGCTTATGTAAATTGTATTTAAGGTTTATATTTTTTATAATATCTGGTGTATACCATACAGGGTAGTTACGTGACATATTATTATTTTTCTTATTTTTAATAGGAACGCAGACATCAAAGATTTCGGTAATTTTCTGATAAAAAAAAATCTAATGCTAAATCAGGCTCTTCAATACTATAAATTTCATTCCAATCTATTATTGTAATTAAATTATACATGGGGTTAAAATCGGCTTTGTTAAAGTTCCACTGTTTAAACGGTAAGTGTTGGTGATCCTCTGTAATGTCCATAGGTGAGGATGTGGCAGGCGCGGCGGTGACGACGTCGACGGCGACCGCGAGCGGCGGGTGGTACGCGTCTACCGGCTGCATACCCTCTTCGTCTGCACAAACTGTTACGCCCTTACGCCCACTCAAAACCAAGTCTAATTGTCTGTCGTTGCAATTAGGTACATTATTTTACTGACAACTGCACAAAAGGCGAGAAGTACTCAAAATAATTACTAACATTATTATTGCACGAAAACAAATTGAAGCCTCCTAATATTACAACATTATTTTTATATTTAATACATATAGATTCTAATATTTGAAAATTATCATGTACTCACTCTCATCAACTTGTGGTGGTATATAAACAACACAACATGTAAATAAAAAACCATTTTGCAAATGAACGGTCGCAGTAATAAGTTCAAACTTATAGTTGTCTACTATTACGTTACCGGGTGTTGGTACCCGCTGCAACTCAAACCTCGGTGTGGCCACTAAAAGCACTCCGCCCTGCTTGCGTCCATCGGCTCGATCAGATCGCAATACAGAGTAACCCGGTAATACTAGCTCCGTATTATGGATTGATTCGTTACATCCCGTTTCTGTAATAATATATCCGACGATGATAACTCTTGCACTGACAGGAATTTGGTTAATTTAGTCCTTAGTCCACGTACATTTTGATAAAAAATGTTGATTATCTTACTGGGACTTGCTGTTTGTTGCGGTTGGGGTTGAGCGACGAAACCAAATCCACACGCTGAACTCCACATTTAGTGGCCACACATCTGAATCACACAGTTTTTTAAATTTACTTTCAATAACACCTATCTTAAAAGAGGCGTAGTTTCTATCAGTCTTAGGGATAAGTTTCATAATTTGTAATTCCGATTTATCTCCCAGTATGCTCTTTATATTCTGAGCTAAGTCTGCCTCAGTAGTTGTCTTATCCAATCTCCAGACATGTAAGTATTTCTTCCTGTCGACTGCTTTCAACGATGCAGTAATACAATTTCCACCCTTTTTGATAGGATTATATCTTATTTTCTTTTCCACTTGTGTCCAAATGTTATTGTCGGGTGTTTCCGCTGTGTTCCTGGCCACACTAGCGTACGTCACCGATGTAGCGGCCGGCGGTGGTTCCTCGGCGCCCGCGACGCCAAGTAGCGGCGGGGGTGAAGTCGGCGGCGGCGACGGCGTGCGCGGCGACTTCTCTTGTAGCGATTTATTCGCGCTGTTTCGCCTAGCTACGTTCATGCCTGATGGTAAATGGATGGTTTTGAAGGTAGTAGAGCCTTGCTGATTTCAGCATGAATGGGCCGGCCCAACCGGGGAAGTACTACCCTCTCACAGAAAATCGACGTATAGTAGCAGTACTTAAACTGTTTCATTTCGTTCGGTGAGTGAGAGTGCCAGAGGCCCTATCCCCTATTCCTTCTCCCTCATCCCACTCCTCATCCTATCCCTTTTCCCGATCCCAAGGGGCGGCAACGCACTTGTGACTCCTGTGGTGTTGCTTGTGTCCATGGGCGGCGGTAATTGCTTACCATCAGGCGATCTGTCTACTCATCTGCCGCCGATTACTATAAAAAAAAGAATGGTATTTCAGTCGTATTCGTTTTCGGGTTCGATGCCGGTGGATGTAACATGCTTTCAGTGCGAGTATTGATGTTCGTGAATCTGCTATGTTGGCTGCCTAATTTCAAAATTTTAACTTCCTCTTCCAAACTAATACATTTTTTGTTACAATTATTTAAATCTACTTACAGCTGACTATTTTCCAGTATAAGGTTTGATAATGTATTCTTTATTTCTTGCATAACTTTTGTTTCCATAGCATTTATTTGTACCTTTAGTAATACTCTCATTGACTTTTTCTAAAATACCCGACACATTATTTTGGATTGACTTTTGACCGATCAATATTTCTTCCATAGTACTGGTCTCATTTGATTGTATGGGTTCTGCCTTTTTATCCTTATCCATCATACTAGACCTAGTGCTCACACCTCGTGCCGGAATCATATCTGTTACTCGGTCGTGTTTAGTAACGTTTAAGCACACATCACATTTAAATTTGCTTTTAATTGTACCTTTTTATCCAAAAACTGAGCCGAAGTAATATTTTGACAAGTATAATGGAATTTCATTTTACATACAATGCATTTTACTAACTCTCCAGAAGCAATTTTATTGTTACACTCGCGACAACTCATTTTGTATTATTACTAATCAATTTCTTGGAATCACTGCGCAACAGAGACAAGTAGATTCACTCGCCTTAAGAGTGAGCGAGAACGGTGCGCGGCTCGCTCGGCGCCCACGACGCGCGAAATCTAAGATGGTCACTGAAAGTTTTTTCATAATTAAACTCAAGAAATCCATTGAATTAACACTGTACTCCATTTGTGCTAATGAATACACGTTTATAGTTCACATTAAACATATTTTTAAGTTTACACAGTCCGAGTTTACACTTAAATGACGATAAAACCTTCACGGGTCACCCGTACGCTGCCCGATGCCCGCGCGAACGCAGTACCAGGGTCCCCCGTACGCTGCCCGATGCCCGCGCGAACGCAGTACCAGTTATCAAGTAGATACCTATTTATATTTCAGCGTGGGATTGTCGTGACCGCACGAATATTAAATTACACCATAAAGATTTTAACAATGCTATTACACTGCTCAGTGTGGTGTTGTGATTTTTAAGGGCCCTTTCGTTCGTGATAAATTGGGAGAGAGGTTCTCGAAAGGCTACGATAGCTAAGCGTGGCGTGGCAAAAACTTTGTAACGTACCCTACGTTACAACGGTTGGCGACGGAAACAACAATGCAAAGCTCGAGTTAGTAAGTGGTTAGTGAACTGTACAAATTAATGCACCGTATATACATAAATTCAACATAAAATAGGTAAAACAGATAATCCTAGTAGCTTCAATGACAGTATAGCATAGAATGAGATATTTTTTATTGTTCATCGAGCTTAAGCTATTACATATTTGGGCATATTTTGATCATATTTGTGAAAAGCCGTTAACATGCGTAGATAGGTACTTATTAGGTATAAAGACATGTTCTCCGATAATTTGGCCTTCCTTCATTGACTGTGATTACGAGAACTAAGTCAGTTTTCCCGTTTCCACTGCCAAATTTGAAGAGTTAATTGTGGGTTGAGGTGCTAACAATGTAAGAAGAAACAGAATTATAAGAAACAAGTAAGGTTGGTTTTACACCAGTCACGTTGACTCGTAAACCGTAGAAACGTCGAGGGAAAATATTTATTTACAACTTTTATAAATCTTACGCGATTGCGATCTGTTACGTTTATTGTATTGTAAGATTTGTCAGTTATATTTCTACTGGAAATATAATAGAAATAAATCGTCCCTTTATTGGTAAAACCGATTATCTACACTTTTTTACAAAAATGAGTTATTTACACCAAGCTACTCAACTTTTTGAGCTTTATCTACAGGTAAAACCGATTTTTCGATACGATGCATAGTTTCCAAGATAGATACGCAAAAAAACAATTATAATACAAGCTTTTAGGTAACGTCTGCATTCAATAACAGCTAAAGTCCTATACCTGTACGATTTTTTTGAAGTCTTGCAATCAAAAACACATTCAGTGTAATATCTTATTTTAGTTGCAATTTGCTTACACTCTGAACATACTGAAGCATTGTACTATTACAAACTAAAATTCTTTAAATGGTTCTGGTTTTGCTGGATTATTGGTAAGTACTTAGAATCTTACACATTAAAAAGAAAGTAAGTAGTTCTACTTGCTTTTAACAGAACATAATCCTTCGCACTTGTGCAGATTTTTATTCAATTAAAAGAGATTAAGCAGCTTTAATTGTTTTTCCACAACATCAGAGATCGTATCGTTTAGATTTAAATACAAGTAAAAGCAACTATGCTTAAATAGTTGTTTTTCACCGAAGTGTATGGTGATGTTTCTACATAAATATTTTCAGCTAAAACCAAGACTAATGTTGAGATTATGCTGCAATGTATGAATATGAAAATAAATAAGGGGTATGCGGCTCCGGGAAGCAGCAGTACACAGTTTTAGTGCAGTGAGAGTTGGTAGAAAACAACGCACTGTCATAGGATGGCCGCTCATAGTAATGCTAGAGGGGTTTTTCTGAACTGGCTGGGGGATGGAAAACCTCGCACCGGGTTGATATTTGAAGAAATGAAAGACACGCGAATGATTTTTAAGCAGAGATTAAAATATTGCCAGAACAATGAGGAGCAAATTAAAATTAATATTTTGGCAACTGAGCACAAATAATAAGAATTTTTAAAATTTCTGGAAAGCCACTCACAGATTAAACCCAAGACCTGCAGTTCCTATGAATGTCGACGGCGTGACTGAACCTGGAGAAATTGCAGATATGTTCAGAATTCATTTTACGTAACGCCGCGTCAAGTTGGCATCAGTCAGGAACGTGTCACGCATGATATCATGTCTGGAATTCCATTGAATATTTCAGCAAAAGAAATAAAAAAATATTCTTAAATCTATGACCAGGGGTAAATCTCCAGGACATGATGGCCTCAGCATAGAACATTTACAACGTGCTGGTCCGCATCTGCCGAGCGTTTCATCTATGCTATTTAACTTTAGTGTGCGGCATTCCTATTTACCAACAGAACTGATGAGAACAATAGTTGTACCCATAGTCAAGAGTAAAAGCAAGGATGTGGCAGACAAGGATAACTATAGGCCTATATCCATAGCGACCGTAATAGCCAAGGTTCTTGATTGTGTGATTGAGCGTAGAATGACTGAGCAGCTTAAACCACACGATTCTCAGTTCGGCTTTAGAGCAGGGTTATCGACCGAAACTGCTATTCTGGCACTCAAACACAGATAGTAACACCCCTGTGTATGCTGCTTTTTTGGACCTCTATGGTCAAAATTGCGAGAGAAATCCACACCTCATGAGCTAATCAGCCTTCTCCAGTACTGGTATAGCCACCAAATAAATCAGGTTAGATGGTAGCGTGCATTTTCTGGCTAGTACCTATGGGCTGAGGTGTGGTGTGAGGTAAAAGGTGACGTCCCCAGCGCTTTTCGGTCTATACATCGATCAGCGGATTGAGGAGCTCAGTAGCACTGGTGTCGGATACTCTGTTGATGGTAAGACTATCAACAGTATCAGCTACGCGGATGACATGGCATTGCTGAGCCCCTCTGTTGATACACTCAGACGTTTGCTTACAGTGTGTGAACAATATGCCACTGCTCATGGCCTACTTTACAAAAAAGCGAGTCGGGAAAAGCGAGGCTATGATTTTTCGAATAAGTTGCAGAAAACCTGAGGCTGTCCCGCCAGTTTACATTTACAGGGTGACACTGAAAAGGGTGTCACATTTTAAATACCTAGGACACATTTTGAATGAGGACCTAGGTGATGATATTGATGTAGAGAGGGAACGAAGGGCATTGTCAGTTCGATGCAATATGCTGGTCCGCAGGTTTGCTAGGTGTACTAAGGAAGTTAAAATTACTCTGTTCAATGCATACTGCTAGACTTTTTACACCTACAGCCTGTGGCTCAGATATACGCAGAGAACCTACAACGCTCTTCGCGTGCAATACAATAACGCATTCCGGGTACTATTGGGGCTTCCGCGGTTTTGTAGCGCGTCAAGCATGTTTGCTGAGGCAAACATAGACAGCTTTAAAGCGATCATACGCAAGAGAACTGCATCTTTGATGAGCAGGTGCAAGACTATTGCTCCTTGTATGGAACCTAATTAATCTGGGCTATTGGGATGGATGTTTAATGGATTGGTCTAGGTGAACACTATGGATGGAAAACGGCACCTGCTCTAAATACTCTTATGGTATGTCGAAAAGGGGCAGGCGGTGACTCGCCAACTCACTGGATGGGCCCTCTCTAGATAACCGCCAAGGCAAACAAACTCTGCCATAAACAACAAGAGGGCAACACCGGTGTGAGTGGCTAGGGGTGTAGAGCGGTGCGGCACCGGTTTCGCCATCGCAGGCCTCGTGACCACGGAAGCCCGGAGCGGGTTTCCCCGTAATTATGCCCTTGACAATGACACTTCCACCCCCGAGCAAATAGCTCTTGTGGCTTCCCTCTGGCCGGGCGACCAAGACAAGCCAGAGTCGAGGGTCCTGCCGGTGGTAATCCACTCCAACAAGCCAATAAAGGCAAGCCGGAGATGAGGCCCTGACCGAACCCTCTGAAGCAATCGGGACGGCAGTGTCGCCACACACATTCAGCTCTTCACAAAGCTGCCCTGCGGTTTGTAAGCTGTCTTTCTATCTTGTAATATAATATATATCACAAGATAAAGGTGATGTTTGAAAGCTGTTACTATACCCTCTGAGATTGCGTTAGTCTCATGATGAGGTTAACGATGCCCCAGAGGGGTTTTATTATTATCTACACTTAATATTATAAAGTGGAAAGATTTGTATTTTTGTTTGTTTGTTTGTAATGGATAAACTCAAAAACTACTGGACCGATTTTAAAAATACCTTCACCATTAGAAAGCTACATTATCTGAGAGGCTACAACATAGGCTATATTTTATTTTCGAAAAAGTAGGGGTCCGTAAAATATTTGGCTTTTTCGGGTATGCGGAGTAGTTCCCTCAGGACGCGGGTGAAACAGCGGGAAACGGTTAGTTATTAATAATATATCATTCTTATAATTTTCCTCCATTATTCAGTTTTAACTGTCATGTAGATAAGTAATGATTATTTGGTATTTTGTAATTATAAAAATAGACCAGGCTTGCTGTAGTTCGTTGTATGAACATTTTGCAGATAGTCTATCACAATTCTTAATTTTACTCAAGCAAAACCAATTATCATTTTTAAAATTTCAATTTGTAGAATATTTCAGAGTGTTATTTTTACAGTTGTTTTTGGTATCTTATTACTTTCTTCGAAAGGTTACGGTGAAGCTTTAAGTTAAGCTCCAAGTGATTTAATTAATGATATATATATGCTTATGTCGTTATTCAGGAAAAAACAACTAAATGACCTCCCTGAAGATAGTGTTTGGCATTTTTTCAAGCATTATCAATAAAGTACTTTGTGACGTGGGAGTCGTCACGGTACCCCCACTACTTCTGACTGGCCGCCTCGCTTACCTGCGGCACATAAATACCGCGGCGCGACAGCGAATCTCCCTTTTTGGATCCTGGACGCTGCCTCAGTTAAGTGCTGCCTTCGCTTCTGGAGGACCGAAGCCTCGTCAGCCTGCCTGCCTACCCTGCCCTGAGTCTTAACTCTTGCCGCTAGCTACCGGGTTTATATTGTGTAACGCTTGACAAATAAATATGTTTCGTAACCAACGATACTGTATCTAATTTATCTCTCTACACACCAACTAAACGTTACACTGGCGCTCGAACAATTTTAAGGGCTCAGGCATCTGACTCGGCTTCTGGTCGCTTCCTTTTTTCTGTGTTTCTGTGTGTAAGTGTGTTCACAGTCGGTAAGTCGTTGATTTTTTTTCTAATTGTTTTAGCTAAATTATAACGCATTATTCAGGCAAGATAGTCGACTAAAGGCTTGCGCCACATCTTATGTACTTTTATAACTTCTTTTCTAACCCAAATTCGTTAGACTAAGTAACGGTTTTGGGAATTATTTTAATTGTACAATTACATTTTTTATGTGAGGGTAGATTCCGCTTCGCATTATTCTTACGCATTGCGAACGTAACTTGTATACTTGCTACATAATAAATAATTATCTTTCTTTTTAAACGACCCACTGTGATAATAAAAATAATATAAAATAAATAATAAAAATAGACAGTAAAAAAAACTTTTATCGAACGAGATCAGCGCGTTTGGGATCTAGTCGTTCCTAAGATTCAGTTTGCAATAAATTGCGCAGTAAACGAGGTAACTGGCTATTCTCCATCTTTTCTGGTCTTTGGTCGTGAATTAGTTACTTGCGGGTCACACTATGTGGTCAACAAATCTGACCCTAATATTGTTTTCGAACCGCGTGATACATATGCGGAGGCCCTCGGCCATTTGTCTCCTATCTTCGAAAAGGTACAGGCCTCTTTGATAGCCGCTCACCAGCGTAATTGTAATTCTTATAATCTTCGTCGTAAACCGGCCGAATTTAATGTCGGCGATATTGTGTGGCGGCGTACTTACTATTTAAGCGATAAAGATAAATATTTCAATAAAAAACTCGCTCCTAAATTTATTAAATGCAAAGTTGTAGCTAAAAAGTCTCCTTTAGTTAACAAATTGTCTGATATGACTGGCAAGCCAGTTGGCGAATGGCATATTAAAGATTTAAAATTAATTAATTACAAACTATAATTATTAATCTCATACAAAAATCTCCTCAAATTTGTTGTTATAATTACTTCTGCTCACCCACGGTCCATAATGGTCGTTATAGTAATACCGAATTTTTTTATCTTTAAAATCCTTTTTGTTTTGACTCAGTGGTTAAAACTGTAATCAACTGCGTCTCACGGGTTCGAAGTTTCTTGAATCTATTTGTTGTGCTAATCACCTTGTTTACGTTATAAAGTATGCTCGGAGATATTAATATTAACCCATTCTATTTAGCGAGCCGCTAGCGCGCTTTCTAAATAATACCTTATCCCGCGCACATAAGGCTTACTCTCGTCTACATTCGTCTCGACTACCTGCGTTGAGTTTTATGACCTGTCACTCACTCTGTTGTTGTCGCGTTGACCTTTTTGTTTTAATTGTTTTTTATGCAGTAGTATTATAATTGTTACTTCATAAACTGAGCAGCTCTTTTGTATTCCATTTAACTCAACTTATATATAAATTTTCTAAACAATTGTTTTGAAGTGTCACTAATAAATGTTAACTATTTATTCAAGACTATCTCAGTTATGCTTATGTGTAATCCTCGATGTGTTTTGCATTCAAGCAGGAACCGGATTGATTTGAATGATAGCTAGTGCACTGGTTGTGAGTGTGTCTGGCATGTGTGCGAGATATGAAGGATTTTTTTTGTTGTTAAAGGCGTCCATTGAATGCGTGATGTATGAATGGTTGGGGGGTTATACATTACTAAATTTCTTTTAGGTGGTGTTTGGCACTTAAAAGACTGACACCACTTCTCCTTCTCTGTTCCAGGCGCTGTCGGCGGCAGTGGGCCAGGGAATTTTTCCCGCAGGCAAAAATCCGGCCTAAAGGGGGGAATGTGTGACGTGGGAGTCGTCGCGGTACCCCCACTACTTCTGACTGGCCGCCTCGCTTACCTGCGGCACATAAATACCGCGGCGCGACAGCGAATCTCCCTTTTTGGATCCTGGACGCTGCTTCAGTTAAGTGCTGCCTTCTCTTCTGGAGGACCGAAGCCTCGTCAGCCTGCCTGCCTACCCTGCCCTGAGTTTTAACTCTTGCCGCTAGCTACCGGGTTTATATTGTGTAACGCTTGACAAATAAATATGTTTCGTAACCAACCATACTGTATCTAATTTATCTCTCTACACACCAACTAAACGTTACAACTTCTATTTGTATGATTTACAAACATACTTTGTTAATTGTTCCATTATAATAACATGATTCCAGGTAATTTAGTTACATAATTATTCTGTAAAACTTTTAAATCATTATTGCCACAAGTTTAGTTTTCGGTAGATAATCGGTTTTACCAATAAAGGGGCGAAATGCTTTAGGTTCCATATAATCCAACATCAATGAAAACACAAATGTGTACACTTTTTTAGCACCTACCGCCAAAAAATCGCGCTCATCTGTTCGTACAAAAAAGGGAAAATAGTCACTTTGCGCGGTCAAGCGGTTATTGAAGGATATGTATCAGTTTTCATTTAGTGCATTATTTTTAATTAGTACAATGACATTTAAAAAAACTATTGGAGTTTAGCGATTTGTACGGGAAATCAATTTGCCGCAAACAATACTCTCGCGATAGTATTTCATTTAATTAAATTGAGTATTATGGTTTTATTTTTGTAGTAAAGCATGAGGTTTTACTATGATTGAGATTAATATATTCGATTTTCTAAGTATACTTGTAAAGCAAAGAATTTTCTTAAAAATATGTCAGCCACACTATTATATAAATAAAATTAAATCTTAAAAACATTCAAACGATATACATAATGGCGCTGATACACTTGAGCATACTAGAAAACTGAAGTAAATATATTGGCTAAAACTGCTGTTGTAGGGCGGTTTTTATATATTTCTATATTCTGAGGATTAGAGTGTTCGCAAGAAAGATCGTGAAAATGTTCGTAGCAATGTTCGTTGTTCGGTTTGACGAAACCAAAAACGGTGAATGCTCGCTGTTCTGTGACAAGTGAATGCTCAGGTGTATCAACGCCATAAGAAGTATCCAGAATCGAAATAAATATTTGTGCACTGCATTGTGTGTTTTGTCCCGTGTAAACATCAAATATTAAAACACGAGACGTAGATACGTAGTACTATTAGATATTCTGTGGCGTTGTGGAAAGCGGCGCGCGGCGACGCGTTTCCTTAACCTTAAATTCACCATTGTCAAATTAAGTTTTATTTTTATTAAACGTAGTGACTTTAGATAACGTTTTATCTTACCAACGGGTTGTCCAAATGTCAAAGGTCGGGTTTAAAGTATTTTTTAAAAGATTATGTTCCAATACAAAACATTTTGTGTTAAATCCAAATAAAGATAGACTAAAACACATAATCCCTTCTAGCTCCTTAAATAATACGGTGAAGACACGGTACTATAATCTAACAGTATTGTATAGGTCGGTTCACGAAAGATGACCACTGCGCAGAAACCATTTTTTAGGTCCCCGTGGAGGTGCGGGGTGAGGCGCAGGTGGAGTGCCAATGGCGTGGCTCCGTTCTTGACGCATTCCCTAAATGCGTCAAGAATGGAGCAACGCCATTGGTGCACGAATGTACATATGCGCGACGGCCGCCATTTGTGGTCAACTTTCGTGAATTTACCTATAACTCGGCCGTCTCCCGGAGTTATATGCCTACAGTCGCGCCGCGCGCAAACAAGCGATAGGGCTGACCGCCTCAAGTATTTTAATTGCATGCAACTCGAATTTTTTTCTGGTTTTGTGATTGTTCATATTACTTACTTATATTTTTTATTTAAACAAATCAAAATCATGTTTGTACGTAAGGACCCTAGGAAATGTCCTATTATTGGTACACTAAGCAGATTCATGTCGGCTTCCATTTTGAAAATTACCCTGAAGGTACTACTAATCATAGACTTCAATGAAATAATACATCGTCCATAACGCAGATAAAAGTGTTCTGCTAGTATACATTATAACTACAATCATACCAATATGTTTAAAAAAATATCAAGATAATAATAGATTAAGTTAATCAAATTTCGACTTTATCACGCATACCTAAAGTATAGTATTATATTATCTGTGCCTAAGGCATTAAACATTGCAACGTAGTAGGTACATTTTCGAAAGTTGCAGGTAATTTGAAAAATCTTATCTTTAGTAGACTGCCTCGTTGGTCTCGCGGCATAAATGTGCGCGTGAGACTGGGAGGTCTCGGGTTCGATTGCCGGGTCGGGCAAAGTGTTATTGGGTTTTTCCGTTAGGAAATTCTCAGTAGCAACACGGAGTCTGGTAATGTGCCCGGTATGGCAATAGGCTCGCCTCCTATTACGTGCGACCTAAAATTCATAGCGAAATGTGGGTGTAATATTACACCTCTGCCTACCCCTTCGGGGATACAGGCGTGAGTCTATAAAAAAATATCTCTTTAGGTACCTTAACGAAGAATTCAAACGGCACAATACAGTCCAAGACTCGTCGACATAATATTTTTTTAAATAAAGAACACTGCTACAAAAACCGTGACTGCGCGGCGGCACGATCGCGGCTGTTGTGTACTTTAGGCACAGTCTAATGTGTACTTTGCTCGAGACGCTTAGGTATAACTTGAGTGCGTTTGTATGGGGTAAGAATACTGTTAGATATTATTACCGTGGTGAAGATCCTGTGAACAAAGATTATCTGCGTTGACCGATTGCTCGTCGATCGGTCACTCAACCCTCGTATTAGATTATCATACTGTCAGCTTCAAGTTAGATAAAGTCAGACAGTATGATAGGAAACAAAGAAAATTAAAGTAAAATATTATATTTATTAAAATAAGTAAAAATATTAATATTGAAGATTCAACTGCATGGTTGGCATAGTGGTTTAAGCGGTCGCCGTTGTGGGTTCGATTCCCACACGAGGCAACACTTTGTGTAATCTGTAATTTGTTTTTTTCGAGTCTGGGTGTTCATTGTGTCCGTTGGTTATATGTCTGTAAAGTGTAAAGTCCCCCGCGACACAAGATTTATTCGTAGTGCGGAAGTTGTCTTTAAAAAAAAAGAAAAAACGTTTAGAATATCAATCATTAATAAGCCATTAAATACCTATTTATCGTCAACTGAATATTTCGCAATCTCTCGATGCTAATGGCGCATTGAATACATATGGAAATCATGATCACTATTGGAACATAATCTCTGCTGTAAACAAAAGCAAAGACAGATGTCTTGTCAGTCATGGAAGGTCAAGCTTGCGGTTCTTCAAATATTTAGGTGTAGCGATCACAACATAATTTGACTTACCGTTCTTAATATAGTGGTAAAGTTAAGAAACGTTGGCAAAGGCTAACGCTTGAATAAGTGATCACTTAAAGTATCGTTTACACCAGATCGCCGTCCCTCGGAGGCTATAGAACTATGTAGGTTCCAGTTGATGTCCCAGGACAAGAATGCCAGAGCCCTTCAGTCCGGTCTCTCAACTTCGACATCAGAGTTTACTACATACTCACACGGATAAAAAAAGAAGAGTATTTAGTTGCTTGACTAGATATACATAAAACGATACAAGGAAAATGACAACGCAGGCGCGTCGACGCACGATGGAACTCCGCCGTTAACATATTAGAATAAACTTGTTATAATGAGGTAGTTGATCTCAACTACATTGCCACTATATTGACATTTGATATGGTACCTATGAAGATGTACCTCGGTGATTTCCGCACCAATTTCCAAGCGAATGGTACTTTCACGTATTGCTATTTCCGAAGGTTTACAACTTAGCGATTGACCTGTGAATAAGAAAACCTACAGCTTAATGAACTGAGGAATTAAGGGTTCTGTCACACTAAGTTACTCTGCTATTAGTATTGATTATGGTGTACTAAAGATGTAATGGTTAAACTGCCAATATGTTGTGAGGATTGTCTTAAGTAAAACTCCCATCCAAGATTAATGTTCGTTTTTTTTTAGTCTGTTTCTCAATTTCAGTAAAAAAAATACAAAATATTTGATAGTTTAAAATGGTGAGATAAGAATAAAATCCTTTGGGGATATGTCTTAAAAAATATATTAATAGAAGTAAAATACGCGCTGCGCTGCGTTTCGCTATATGTGCACCGGCCCTAAGGCATCAGAAGACGTGCCTAAGGCAGGTTGGACCTAGTCCGGCGAGAGATGTCGTGCGGTGTTCCACAGGGGTCGGTTCTTGGTCCACTCCTGTGGAACATCGGCTACGACTATGTGCTGCGGGGTGCGCTCCTCCACGGCGTCGGCATAGTCTGTTATGCCGACGATACGTTGGTCACGGCCAAGGGTAAGACGCACCGGACGGCGGCCATACTGGCGACAGCTGGGGTTGCACACGTAGTGAGTCGCATCCGGCAGTTGTGCCTTGAGGTGGCCCTGTCGAAATCCGAGGCCATTTCGTTTCATGGGCCTCGGAACAGGTCACCTGCAGGGGCCAACATAATGGTAGGAGGGGTTCGCATCGGCATCGGGACGAGCTTGAAGTACCTTGGGCTCGTTCTCGACAGCCGATGGGATTTTCACCGGCATTTTGAGCGTTTGGCACCTAGACTCCTGGGGGCGGCGGCCGCTCTGTCAAGGCTGCTGCCAAACCTAGGGGGGCCGAACGCCTCTTGCCGGAGGCTATATGAGGGAGTCGTGCGGTCGATGGCCCTATACGGGTGTCCCATCTGGGCCGAGAACCTGACGGCCCGCAACGTTCGGGCGCTTCGCGCACCGCAGCGCGCCATGGCCGTCAGGATAATTTGTGGCTACCGCACGGTCTCCTTTGGAGCCGCAACCCTCCTCGCCGGATGTCCGCCCTGGGACCTACAGGCCGGGCTGTTGGCGTCGCTTTATAAGTGGCGCCGCGAAGCCCGGTCACTAGGCGGAGAACCCGCGCCTCGCGAGATTGAGGCGCGGAAGGCGGAACTCCGACAGGTCCTAGTGGTGGAATGGCGACAGCGACTCACGCACCCCAGCGCGGGGCTTCGCTGCATCGAGGCAGTGAGGCCCGTACTCGACGAGTGGCTGGAGAGACGACACGGCGCCCTCACCTTCCGGTTGACATAGGTGATAACCGGCCATGGTTGTTTCGGCCGGTTCCTGCACCGCATTGGCCGGGAAGAGACGCTCGGATGTCACCACTGCGGAGATCGCCGTGACCCAGTAGCGGACACGGCGCTGCACACTTTGGCGGAATGCCCTGCTTGGGCATCGCAGCGCCGGGACCTAGTCGCGGCGATAGGAGTGGTCGAACTCTCGCTTCGGACCTTGATTCGTTCCATGGTTCGGAGCGAGATGTGTTGGGACGCCGCCGCCTCCTTCTGTGAGACGGTGATGTCGATCAAGGAGGCGGCGGAGCGGGATAGGGACCCCATGCGACCTGTCTCCACCCGCAGAACCGAGCGTCGTCGCCGGAGGGCGCTCAACGATCTCCGACCACCGTGAGTACACGCCAGCGGGCGGCAGGCCTGTTTTGAACCGCCCGCCGTCCGCTAGGCCCGAGAGGCGGCGCACGTGTTCCGCGTGCGCCTCTCATAGCGTTAGTAGACTACGTGGTTCTTTTCCACTCGTAGTATGAAAGAGGATGTATGAGGACAAGTATGATGGATGCAGATGGATGCATGCGAGGGACGGGGCCCGCTTCGGCGGGCCAGCTCAGGCGGGGTCGCGGCAGTTATACTAACGTAGGTCCCGTGACCCCGCCATTCAATGGGATCGGATAGAGGAACACCATGGTGGTTTTAGTGGGTAGTCCCGGCGCTTCTCGTCGGGGAGTCACCACACTCTCCCTAGACTGAGCCCCTTTAGGGGCCCAGCCTGGGGGGGGTCAGCCCGTAAATTGTCTGGTTTCCACCATGAGTCAAAAAAAAAAAAAAGGTTGGACCTAGTCACGATTATTTCCAGATTGGCTATTAAGAAGTAGGACTTTTCCAGAGCTGCCTATTAGATATTTTATACAAGGTTTTTTATGATACACAAAAAATGGTACAGGTATTTGTCTATCCATCATGAAGAAGGTATTTTACTTTGTCCTGCTGATTGCTTTAATATATATTATGCTATATATAACAGTTCGCTGCTATTATAAATTTTAAATTGTGTAAGGCTGTTTGTTACTCTTTTAGAAAAATACTACTGAAGGGGTTTTGATGAAACTTTGCACGAATATAGCTTATAGTATATCCCTTCTAGCTCCATCCAGTATACAACGCGCTACTTTTTGTCCCGATAACCGACCCCTACGCAAAAGCGTATCAGCGATGTAAGGAGCAACGAATGAGGTACATATATTAATACAGTAAATAAAGTGAAAGGACAAAGTAAATTATGCGCAAATCAATTTGATCAAAGAGAAGCTTTGTATTATTCATAATAATATTCGATCACATCTACAATACGTTTTTAATAGGTACGCAGTGAATGGGTAGGACGCATTTTCATCTCTTCAAAAAGCATTACTGCTTGTATTTCAACCATAATTATTATCTTTACATACATACATACATACATAGACTCACGCCTGTTTCCCCGAAGGGGTAGGCAGAGGCATATTAAACGCCCACTTTTCGCCAGTGTTTTGATCCCACGTAATAATTATTATCTTTGTGGTTGTATTATACTGTGTGAATTTAAATAAAAGATTTCTGTGAGTTATTTTAAGTGCAATCTCTTTCATGATTAATATTATAATTAATTAATAAATAAAAATGTGCCTTTTATTAATGCAGCAGATTAATAATTGCAACGAAATATTATTGCAATAAGGCTTTTATTTATATAATGAGGTTCATTCTGGTTTTGATATAGTTTACCGTATGTATTGAAATACAGTAATGTATATGCATGAATAAAATGTATTACAAAGATGTATATACGTCTCTAATGGTAAAACAAAATAGTCAACCAAGTAATAAAAGGTATATTATACATCAAACTACCCACGGACGGCAGACAAATACATTCGTTTGTTGTGCATAAAAGACAAATAATTTTATTAAAGACAAATTATTATTGAAAACGATCACAAAAACCGGCCAAACTTCAGACAGTCTTATGAATATCTTTTGTGCGATATAAAACCGTACATAATACCAATGAGTTACAAAAGGCTGGATGTGTAGGTATATAAAGAAATGATAAAAGTTTTACGAAGCATAAAAAGAGACATGTCGAAAATCTGTGGTCATAAAACATGGGCTCGCCTACACGGATTACCGTTGCGATATATATCCTAGACCGCACCTTCAATATGGCCACTCTAGCCACCACGGTCAGTAAGGGCGATCGGTTTTGTTAATCCCTTCGGACGGTATTGACAAATCTAATAACCTTACCATTATCTGAATTAAGGTATAATTTATTCATTCGTATTGGGAAATTGATATTCTGTCTTCAAGTGGGACTTAATATTGGGAGCGATAACGTAACATATATTATATAGTATACATTTCTTATTCGTCTACACATTAGGATTATTAAATTATGTATCAGGTATTTGTATACAAAAGAAGTGGTTTTGCGATATTACTAGCAAACTAAGCTGTTTAATTAATAAGCGATAATAAGATTGGTTCGTATGCAAATACCATTAATTATAAACGCATTTTACACTACCAAATGTCATGTAACGCACACGAATAATCCGAATTATAATAATATGAAAAACTTCTTTTACATACTTACGAAAAGAGAAAAAAAATTACAACTACAGGTGTTAGTGTGATATTATTAAAAGTGAAAATAATTTTAAATACAGTTTCAAAATAAACAAATGTAATTATTAATTACGCGATTGAGATCCATTACATGAATACAATGTAATGTTACGGGTTTCAATCGCATAATTTCTTTTACGAGAACAAAGGTGATGGGATGACTCCCTCGATGACCATGGCTAGTGTAACTCATGCCGTCACAGGGGAAATAGGTAGTATATTTACATCTTTATTTTCGAATAATGTATTCAGGCCCCGTTACATAGCAAAGTAATAATATCGGTGAAATTAAAATTATTTAAATTTGAAACATGTAAGGAGGTATGCAGCTTTACGCTCCGGCAAGGGTGGACAAGTTGTCAGATGCAATTGCAAAAGTTAACAGTGATTTGCATGCGATACGGATGTCTGACAGATTTGGCCTCTGCGTTAATCCAACAAAATGCCAAGCCATCGTCGTGGGAAGCCCGCGTATGATCACTAGAGTGGATTTCACAAGTTTGTTGCCTGTGATTTTTGACGGGTGCGTTATATCATTTTCGACATCGGTTAAAAATCTTGGTTTGCACATAGATAGCATCCTTGACTGGCGGACTCAGATCTCAATTGTCAGCCAGAAAGTATTCGGGACTCTTCGCTCACTGTATCGTCTCAAAAATTTTCTTCCATCAAAAACTAAAGCAATGCTTGTGCAAACTTTAATCTTCCCCATAATTGACTATGGTGACGTATGTTATCTCGACCTGAATGCAGACCTACTCAACAAACTTGACCGACTTCTCAATTATTGCATTCGGTTCGTTTTTAATCTGCGCAAGTTTGATCATATTTCCAAATTTCGCACGGAATTAAAATGGTTGCCGATTCGTCAGCGACGAAATTTGCGTACGTTGACGACTTTATATTCGTTTCTCAACTCGCCTAATTGTCCGTCATATCTGGTACCTTACTTTCAATATCTCTGTTCCAACCATGACAAGAACTTGCGATCTTCTAATAACCTTCTTCTTCTCTGTCCATCTCACACTTCTAGTCTAGTACATTCTTCTTTCAACATTCAATCCATCCTTCTGTGGAATGCACTTCCTCCCGAAATTAGGATGTCAACTAATCGTGCCACATTCAAATTTAGAGTCCGCCAGCTGTTTTATAATGAATTGTCGGAAGCTTCTCAGTAGCACTTTATCAACCGTTAGTAGTCTATCTATTTAAATATTTATTTTTATTTGTATACATTTATATGTATTTACAGGTATATGTATATATAGGTATTTATTTATGTATATATTTATGCGTATGTATGGATCTTGTATGTATTTATAGTATGTATTATATCGGATATTCTATTTTATTTAAATCTCTTTGTGAAAGTACACACCTGCCATGTTCATCTCTGCACCACCTAAAGGTTGACTGGGAGAAAATGCCTATAGGCATTAAGTCCGCCTTGTGCAATGTATTTTGCAGGAAGTTTTTAAATAAATAAATAAATTAATATTTCTATACCTTGGGATGTTTGTAACACTTACTCACTTTGCCACTAAATTCCAGAGGCTCAAGCACGAAATATTTACGAATTTGTTAAGTAAATGTATCGAGTCCTCGATGACAGAACTATAGCAGCCAGCACCAACCAATTTTGACATCTATCGTTTACTCGATGACTTTACATTAGTAACGTACATAGAGATGTGGCCATGTGAGCTAAATGATCGCCTTATTGAATGAATGGTACGTTCCAAACTAGGTGAAATGTTCAATATTTATAAAATTTATATTTTAAAAACTCTTTGGTCATTGGTGACGGACTTATGTCATTAAATAAAAATCTAGTAAATAAAAATACGAGGAGTAATTAAATCATTGGCACATTGGAAGGTTTTCGTGATACATTATTTTATTTTGGTTAAAACTGCGTGAACACTACAACATATCGTGTTCAACGAGAAGCTAATAATAATTAGAGATAAAACGAACTTATCTGTACGTGAAGTTCTATCTTAATTATGCGAGTTGCTCAATTCGAAGCGATTAATATTTACTTTTAGTACTGTTTCGTATTTTCCGGCAATTAACACGAATATTTAAAGAAATAATATTAATCTGAAAAATTAAAAGTCATTTTTGACCCATGCCACCGATCCAGCTTTGTGTCAGCACGCCATTTTGTTCTCATTAAGTTTAAAGTAAGCATACTCTGAAACATAAACTTGGCGGTTTTTTGTATACACATACATAAAATCGACATTGTTAGCAACATAGGTCAATACAGATTTTGGTAAATGTGGGTGGGATTGAAAATAATATATTATGGTAGGGTTGTTATATTATTCGCTTCGAATTGAGCAGCTCGCATAATTAAGATAGAACTACACGTACAGGTAAGTTCGTTTTATCTTTAATTATGCTTACGCTGCTCAATTCTCGCGATTAATATTTACTTGTAGATGTTTAAAGTTGTCCAAAATCTGGATAATACCTATTTGTTATTTGAAATAAATCATCATTTACTAGTATCAATACATGTATTTAGCAAAATTTTATATTTAATCAGGTAAACATATTGCAAATACACTCAATTATGCAATAGAATTGTAATAACAAAAATCAAAAATAATAACACAACAAATAGTATTATTATAAATTATTCTGATTAAGAACAGAAGGACCAAAGGAATCATCTGAGCATGGCCTGATATCGCGATTATAATATTTGGCAAAAACAGAAGAGGATGTGCTCCACCCCGTGGCTCTTCTGATCACGTCCATATTTACGCCAACAGCTTTTGCTTTTGACGTAGATGCGTGACGCGTGCTATGTGAACTAAATATACTTATATCAATGCCGCTTTTGTGGAGCACATCCTTTATCCAGTGACTTAGAGTCTGTGAAGTTTTCTATAACTAATGAACAGATTGTCGCATCTTCATAAACAATCAGTTTTATCTTTATAACAAGACAGTGTCCTAGCTGGGCAAATTTCAGGCCTTTCATTAAAGTACGGTAATTTTAACACTGGTTGGTAAGTATTTGGCCTTGACGTCTTAATAATTTCAGTAATTTTAATTGATATACAATTAGAATCAAAAATTATATTTTTAATTTAAATTTTTGACAAAGTTTGGACTCTATGTGCTGTTACAATAGCCAATAACTTAACTGTTCGTTAGGGAATAGTTGTGATAAATAGTCCAACACAGTATTTACATTCCAAGTAAATTCATATTTTGGTTTGAGTGGTCGAGCTCTTTAGACCCTCTTCATAAACCTCGTACCTGTCATCGCTAATAGTAGTTCGGCTTAAAATACATATTAGAGCAGATTTGCAACAATTAAGGCTCCCATATTGGTAGCCTGAATTATAAAGGTGAGTTAAAAAATAAAATAGACGTGGACACTCACAGTGGGACTAGTCCACAAACTAAAAGTCACGCAGCGAGCTATGGAACGGGCTATGCTTGCCGTCTCATTGAAGGATAAAATCCGAAACGAAGTTATCCGACAAAGAACCAAAGTTACCGACATAGCTCACAGAATCAGTAGACTCAAGTGGCAGTGGGCTGGCCATATCTGTAGAAGGACTGATGGCCGATGGAGCAAGCGTATCCTAGAGTGGAGACCACGTGTCGGCAAGCATAAGGTAGGGCGGCCCCCGGCTAGGTGGACCGACGACCTGAAAAAGGTGGCTGGGACAGACTGGATGCGGAAGGCTGAGGACCGTGTACTGTGGCGCGTATTGGGAGAGGCCTATGTCCAGCAGTGGACTGCGATAGGCTGATTGATTGATTGAATAAATAAAGAATATTAGGAACTGAGGCTGCTAAGTAGTCCATATTGAGAATTTTACAAAAAAAATACCATTCCTTAAAATAACAGTCGTATTGTTTTTGAGTATTAGGTGCTAGCGAATTTATCATAATATCTATCGAAGAGGGAGACACGCTTCGTCTCAAGAGGGCTTCCCTGATAATATTGCTACAGCCAGGGTAAGATTTTTGTGCAGACTGTGTTGTGACCTGGAATCACCAAGGAATAACAAATCGTTGCTAGGCCTAAAATATATAAGGTTAGAAATAATCGATTTCTTGAAAACTGGGTACCACGGTTGTGTAGGCGAGTT
This sequence comes from Euclidia mi, assembly GCA_944739405.2. Classification (NCBI taxonomy): domain Eukaryota; kingdom Metazoa; phylum Arthropoda; class Insecta; order Lepidoptera; family Erebidae; genus Euclidia; species Euclidia mi. The sequence continues at coordinate 79,117,176 of OX123181.2, forward strand.
AGGTACAACAACAATACCTACAGCTTTATCCGCAATTATTTTGTTGAAAGTTTTGAGAATAATTACAAATGGAGGAAATGAATAAAAATAATGACCATTCCATTTTATAGTAAATGCATCAATACAAAAGGCGTATGGGTCGGGTTTCCAAGAAACATATTTGTTACATTTAGCATTAGATCTACTAGCAAACAAATCAATATCAGGCTCGCCGAAAGCTGCAGTAATTTGTGAAAAAGCATATGATGCTAATTCCCATTCTGTTTCAGTCTGTGTCTTTCGCGATTCGGAATCGGCAATAGTATTATCAGACGATTTGATGTATGATGCATAAATAAATAATTCCCTTTATTCACAGAACTCCCAAATTTGTCGAGCTATTTTATTCAAATGGGGGAACTGAACGCTACCCATACGATTGATACACGATATTGCAGTAGTGTTATCTACTGTAAGTAATATTTGTGTACCAAAATAATTTTTAGCAAAAATCGTTAAAGCAAATAGTACAGCTAGCAATTCTAGTATATTTATGTGAAAATGTTTTTCTTCATTTGTCCAGAAACCGTTGGCTTTTTATTTAAACAAGATGCTCCCCAGCCTGTCAGAGAGGCGTCTGAAAATATTTCGAGATCATAATTTGGGTTTCGAATAAGACATGAGGATTTGCTGATATTGTCATACCACCAATTTAAATCATCATTTAGTAAGTTGTGGCTTATACTCATGAATTTTTCATAATTTAGAGTATTACCTAAATATAAAAATTTCTGTCTTTCAAATATTTTTGTATGTAACCAACCATATTCAATTCCAGGACAAATAGATATTAATAAACCAATAAATTTCGCAAACTCTCTAATTTTACACATTTTTATAGTTTTATATTTTATCAATTCTAATTTTACTCGATTTCGTTTGTTTAGTGTAGGTTGTACACAAAATTTTGTCATATCCAATTCAAAACCCAGAAATTTACAGTGTCTTTTGGGTATGATTGAACTTTTTTCATACTTGATTAAAAATCCTAAATTATTTAGGAGGCGTAAGGTATTATTTACGTTATGTGAACATTCCTTAAACGATTTATGTATACATAAGATATCATCTTAATAAATTGTGAATAGCCATCCATGCAAGCCTAAATGTTCTATGACTGGCTTCATAATTTTTGTGAATACCAGTGGACAAGTGTTCAAACCAATTGGTAGGCAATTAAATTCGTAACAAATTTGTTGAAACTGAAATCGTAAATATTTCCTATGTTCTGTGTACACAGGTATTAAAAAATATGCATCTTTTTAATCAACAGTGGCTAAATAATAATTAGGTGTAACTAGTTTTATAGCAGTTCTTAAGTCTTCCATTTTGAAGTGCGGCGGGGTGATAAATTTATTTATTTTTTTAAAATTTAAAATAAATCTTTTATCACCATTCGGTTTGTCCACAAGAAAAATACTAGATAAGAAATCTCCGTCACTTCTATAGCACGGAGATATGGCACCTTTATCCAATAATTTATTTATTTCAGTCTGAGAACTTTGCATTTCGCTATTACTACTAGGCTCATTTCTTGGATAACTAGTTTGTACCGGTAAAGAAGTAAAAGGTATTTTATAAACTTGGATCCAGGAAAATATAGTTGCATCTTTTGTTATTCTGTGCCAGTGATCTTTGGGGAAATTCTGTTGTGATTACGAAATCCATAATCCACACAGTAGCACCTGAACTGGCAATAATTTTCAATAGATGCATTGACTGTGGTGTGTTTCCTGATCAAATGAAAAGTAGTAAAGTAATTCCGTTATTTAAATCAGGTAGCACATCTGACACCACAAATTATAGGCCAATATCTGTGCTACCCACGTTTAGTAAAATTTTTGAAAAATTTATTCTAGGCCAGCTTTAAACATTTTAATAACAATAAGCTGTTACATGAAAAACAATTTGGTTTTACTAGGGGTCGCTCAACTACCGATGCTGGAGTTGAGCTTTTAGATAGTATTTTTGATGCCTGGGAGGAGTCGCATGATGCTCTAGGAATCTTTTGTGACTTATCTAAGGCTTTTGATTGCGTTTTTCATGAAACATTGATCAGGAAATTACATTACTATGGAGTTAAGAACACTGTTTTGGATCTCCTAACGTCATATTTGAGTAATAGGATACAGAGAGTTGAGGTAAATGGAAAAGTTTCTATGGGTTCAGTGGTCACAATGGGAGTGCCGCAAGGTTCAATTCTTGGTCCATTCCTTTTCCTTGTATATATTAATGATTTGCCATATATTATGCAAAATAATAAAGAGATAGTGTTATTTGCTGATGATACATCACTTATCTTTAAACTTAGACGAGAACAATCAAATAATGACGATGTAAATAACGCTCTCTCTAAAGTAGTTCAATGGTTTACTGCTAACAATTTATTGTTAAATGAAAGAAAAACAAAATGTATACGATTTTCAAGACCGAATGTAAAACAAGTTAAACCCAACATACTCGTATGTTTGAATGGAGAAGAGTTGGATCTTATAGATAACACCGTATTCTTAGGCATAACCTTAGATTCTAGGCTACAGTGGGGCCCACATATAGGTCAGTTGTCGAATAGACTTCAACTCTGCAGCGTACGCGGTTTATAAAATTCGTCAGTTAACTGATATAGATACAGCCAGATTAGTATATTTTAGTTATTTCCACAGCATAATGTCATATGGAATTTTATTATGGGGCAACGCAGCTGACATTCAAACTATGTTTGTACTGCAGAAGCGGGCTATTCGTGCAATCTACAGTCTTGGTTCAAGGGACTGAGGGAAAAATTTAAAGAAATTAAGATAATGACTGTCGCATCTCAATACATTTATGAGAACTTGTTGTATGTCAGGAAAAATATAAATATGTTTTCTTAATTCAGCGACATTCATAAAATAAATACACGAAACAAAAACAAACTTGTTCTACCTTCAACTAGACTACAAAAAATAAGTAACTCATACAAGTGTCAAAGCATACGTTTTTATAACAAAATTCCAGGTAATATTCAGGAACTAAGTATTAATAAATTCAAAGTATTTATTAAACAGAGCTTGTGTTCAGAAGCTTATTACACAGTTAAAGATTATTTAGCAGACAAAAACGCCTGGAATTGAGTTTAAAAATTATGAATTGACATTAAATTATGAATTATTGACATTATGAATTTTGACATTTTGAAAATAGTGACATAATATTTTTATTTACATTTGTAGTACTTATATCTTTACATTCTGACATTTTTGATTTGACATTTGTAATTTTATTTATTTTGTTTTGACATTGTTATTTTCTTTAAAAAAAAGGCAGTGATAGCCTAGTGGAGATACCAACAGACTGCCATGCAGAGGGTATCGGTAACGGCGCGCACCAATGACTTTTCGGAGTTATGTGCGTATTGAATTGTTAATTATCGCTTGTCCCGTGCCTCGGAGAGCACGTTAAGCCGTCGGTCCCGGTTGTCATGAAGATCTTTGACAATCGTTACAGGGCGTCAGTACCTTCTAAAATAAACTGACACTAGTCTAAACTATGGAATATCGCTATCCCTTCGGGTTGCGGAGGTCAGACAGGCAGTCGCTCCGTGGAAAAGCTAATATTCAGCCAAATCCGGTTAGACTAGTAAGCGGACCCCAGATTGAAACTAGGATAACGCTAAGAGGATGATGAGGATGATGATTGTTATTTTCTTTTGACATTTAAAATTACTTAAGTAATATATTATTATTTATTTTTTTTGAAATTCTTAAATTGACATTCAATGATATTTTTTGACATTTAAATATATGACATTTTATTGTTAAAATTTTTATAATTTTACATATTGTTTACAACATGTATTTTACTATGTATTAGCATGTAAAGTTGTGAGTACGATGTGGGCATTATTAAACATATAAGCAAATAGTTGTGGCAACCTGTCTGATGGCTTAGGCTGACATGCTTATGCATACACCTTCTGATGGCGTGGAGGCATAGTGAGACAGATCGTGCAGGCTCCCTCAATCAAGGTTGAGCCGTACGATTGCTGTTGAATGCGGGCCATCAGTGGGCCGAGTCAGTCAAAAGCGTCAGATGATTTCCTGCATTGTACTTGCATACTAAACCCTTTTTTTGTCTGGACTTTAAAAGATCAAGAAAAGACTAAAGAAATTGAAGTGACAAAAAAAATAATGACTCTGAGTTTGTTTCGGCTTTTCTTCTCAAGAAGTCATTTAGCTAGGAAAAGCCGGCCTCATCTAGAATAGGGTTTTGACATGTATAAGTGTTGTAAACAACCAAAATGCAGAAATAAATATGTCTTTATGTCTTCATGTCCAGATATGTAAAAAATATTGCAACCTGCCAGCTGACTTAGTTACCTGTACATTTAATGTCTCCTCGGACTCTTGTAGTGGGCACTGCTGCGATGTGCACGAGATGACTTCTTGCGAGTGGTTTCGTTCCGATGGGCAGTCGATGAGGGACCCGCAGTCCGATGAGACGTCGCGTCGATGTTCTCTTGCGATTCGCGTTCTGTGGATTGGACTGCGGGTGCTTCCAGTTTAAATTATTGTTAGCTGGGTTACCTTTATTATTTTTTACATTCGGCTTAGGTTTCGCTACATAGGATTTTAAGTCTTGACTGGACTTAGTTATAGCTTTGTTAGCTTTTAGATCTTCTGACAACGATTCCCCGAATAAATGTTTATCACGCTTGGACTCCTTCAGTGTATCTTTCAATTTATTATTAAGCGTTGATAGTAAAAAAATTCGCCTAAGCTTTGTTTCTATGTAATGAGAATCACACAATAATCGGCAAGCGTTGCTTATATGCTTTAACAAAAGTTGGTTTTGATCAGATTTTTCCTGGACTAGGATATCCATTACGCTGGCAAGGGCAGAGAGAACAACGCCCAGTTGTCCCTGTCACGCAGCTAAGGAGGCAACCTTTTTCTGCAAAATCTCTGATACTGCCGCTTTAGCTTCGGGGTTTAAATTCGGTGCTTTAAACAGTAAGCAATTGCCAGGAATCGGATACTCTTCTATTATTTTATCTTTGTGATCATTTTTTAAACCATTTTGTAATACATGTAAAAGCCTTGCCGCAATATCAGCATGTATTTTTTTTCCTAAAACAGCTTCCTCAGTCGGAGCATCTCCTAAAATGGTAAGTATCTCATCGCCCAAATGCTTCGAAGTTAAACAAGAAGACAAAGGTTCAACAGCTTGGTCATTATTATCATGTTCTATAACTACAACGCCTGACGTTGACGGCTGTGGTGTTAACTGGTCTCCTGCTGAGGATGTGAGCCGTTCTATGGCCTCAATCGGAGTATGAGACGCACCAAGGGGCGGTTCTTTTTCTCCTTCCACATCTGAATCTTGATAATTGTTAATACAGTCGTCAGTTTCCGACTCTGCAAAGACAATGAACTTATTGTCAAGGCGAGAAGGTATTGATCCCGAAAATCAATCGCATCACCAAACTTATTGTCAAGACGTGAAGGTATTGATCCCGAAAATCAATCGCATCACCAACTTATTGTCAAAACGTGAAGGTATTGATCCCGAAAATCAATCGCATCACCAAACAATTTGTACATAACTGTTGCATGTAACATTATGTAGATATTTATCTAATAATTTAATATTTGTGTAGGTAACAGTCCCGATATGTACTGTTCGCAACACATTTCTAAAGCAGCATGATTGTAGTTCTTTTCAATATTAATAAAATTGTAGTGTCGTACTTATATAATTCGTTGTTAAAAAATATACCATATCGTGCAGGTAATAATCCCATTATGTATTGTTCGCAGAACTATTTAAGGCACAAATATTGCTGCATGACATGTACCTACACTACAGTATAACCAGTGTAACCGAATAAAATAAATCGGGTAATAAGGCACAATGTACGCGGTCAATAATCATTATTTTATTATTGTAACGTGAGGGTAACAGTCCCAGTATGTACTGTTCGCATCAGTATATAGGTTAAAACTTCATACACGAGTCATAGTGTCATACAAAATACATTTCTAGAGAATAATTATAATGTGAAGTACGGCAACAAACCTACATTCTCACGGCCATCTAGTATGTAAATAGGCCTAATCGAATTCTAGGAAGAAGAGAAATTTGCAACGACCAAATGATTTAAAGGAGAAAGACCAAATACGGCCTGTAGCGGCCAAAAAGCTGTGAATCGTTGAAATTAAACATATAATTTTTTTAAATTTTACATCGTTTTCGTTTCTTGATAGAGTATCGGTGAAAGAATTTAGTTTTTAAAGATTAATTATTTTGAATAAGCTATGGTAATAGCGGATGAATGTCTTATGTTGCCAGCATTAAAAATAAATGAAGTATGGTAGGCAGAAATTGTTTTAAGGAAATAATATTTTTATTACTATATTAGAAAACAATATATTTTATTTACTTTATAAGTATATTTGTAAAAAGAATCAAGAAATATATAATTTATTATTCATTCCATAATTATGAATCGGTAAAAATCGTTTTGTTTTTTAATCGATGGTAGAAATATTTTTTCAAACCATTTGCAACACTTTTTTTATCTGTTATGTCATTCGTGTTGCTACTGTGTATCGTAAATATTTTGCTCTGATTTATTGGTGTTTTCGTACGGTTTTATTGTAATGTACTTGAATATAAATTCAATAATAATGATCAGTACCTTCTACTATGTACCTTCTACCCATACTATGTACCTTCTACCCATGCTAAGAATATGCAGCGGTGTTTGTGATTGTGGTTAGCTTTTTTGGACGAGTATACATAGTACGAGGTTCCCTAGTACACAGGTGATTATTCATTATTATTGGCCACTTTTTATGTAGTTTTTGTTCTTTAAGATGCAAAGACATACTTTTATTTACATCTGGGTATTATATTTATGTTAAAATTCAATTTTGAGGTATATTTAGTTGCGGAATAATTTCCATTTCAAATATCTCGTATCTTATTTCCACCAAAAGTTATTTAAAAAGAAATTATACAGGTTAATAGAGTAGTCATTTATCTTCAAAACACACATGGTGTTGTGTTTGGCCGTGCCAGGCCCATACTGTATGGCCAAATGGTACATCTCCTTTGCGATAATAACAACACTTTTAAAACACTCACCATAATATTCCTCTCTCGCAGAACTAGAAGAGGAGTATGATCTCCTTCGTCGTTTTCTTAACTCCCGCGTCAATTTTTTCAACAGCCGTTCACTATCGTCATTCCTATCCCTATGTCTCCGCTTTTTACCCATGTTGAAAGAAGTTTTGCACTGTATAAATAACTTAAAGACGAACACACATAATTTGTAACACTATTTAAAAAAAGAAAACTATTAAGTAATAACGCAATTAGAGATACTTATTGCACAGTTTGACAAGTAACGGCCCGGTCCGCACGAAAACAGATAATGAGAACAAAATGGCGTGCTGACACAAAGCTGGATCGGTGGCATGGGTCAAAAAATTACTTTTAATTTTTCAGATTAATATTATTTCTTTAAATATTCGTGGTAATGGCTGGAAAATACGAAACAGTACTACAAGTAAATATTAATCGCGAGAATTGAGCAGCGTAAGCATAATATAATATAAGTTTACAAGTTTCATTGTTTTTGGAACACCTTCAATGTATGATGTCTAAAGAAGATTTTGAATATTTGTATAACTAAGAAGCATGAAGTTTTATCTTCTGTATAATAAAGTGAACCAGTGTTGTATACCTGACATTCAAAGCCTATTTTTATAAGAATATTTGGTTGAAAATAAAATAATGGTTATTGTTGTATTGGTGTTTTAGATTTATTACTAGAGCTTAATAAGATTAATAGACATCTATCTTATCACATGTCTTCTGACTAAAGCGTTCGTTTTTATTGATTTTCAGACAGTCGTATCCGAGAGGGCTAGGTAAGACGCTGATGAAAGACTCACAAATTATTTACGGTAGATACTCGTCCGTCGCCTAAATTTTATTATTATACTCACTATGCCCGCATATTATGGTACCTACTTCAAAATAAGAGGGTTTTAAAACAATCTTACAAACCCAATTTTACCCCCCTGAAAGATACTATATGAAAATCCTACATAAGTGTTACAAAATGAATCCGCGGTCCAAATTGTATGGTTCTATCTTCAGCAGTGTGGTTATATATCAGTCAGGATAAGTTATTTTATACTTGTAGAGTACAGTACCTACTTAACTGTAGAGTAGAGTACGCAGGAGTGTTAACAAAGTCTCTAAAGAATATCCTATATATTCGAAAATTGATATGATGTCGATGTCGATTGGTACTTTTTTTTCGTATACAAATAATTTTCACTTATATTTTTATATGCTCGCAACCAAAATATGGTGTTATTTACTACATATTTAAAGTGGCAAATTTGTGTGTTTACTTCTTTATTGTGTCAATAATCATAGCCTACATTCAAAAGGAACACATCAAATATGAAACTACATAAATATTCATCATAAAAAGGCTTAAAACGTATAAATATGATACATTTATATGTTTCGAATCTTTTCTCACCAATAAATTCTAGGTGAAAATTGTTTCGACAAAATGACATTAGGTTGACATTAACTTTACTTTGCTTATGTCAAATCAGAGTTCGTGCTGCCGTTTTTTGCTTATTTGTTAGAAAGCTCGATACATTTGCATGATATTTACCGCAGGATTGTCGTCGAAAGTAGTTTGTGCTGCCAATATTAGTTGCATCTTACTCACGCTGTACAATTATCATACAAATTTTGACATTTACCTTACGAATACTTTCTCGAGAGTATTTCGTGCTCGGGCCTCAGTAAGTAAATACTTCATAAGTAAAGTGCGTGCGTTCGTTTTAATAATAATAATAAATTACACTTTATTGCACACCAAAATAAAATTTTACAGCACAAGTGGCTTAAAACTACAAGTAATGTACAATGGGCGGCCTTATCGCTTAGTGCGATCTCTTACAGGCAACCTTAGGATGGACAGGAATGATGTTAAGCAGTTATACATGCTGGTGATGGTGTAGTTAATACTATGAATCAGTATTGAAGATTTAAATAAAATACATACATACTCACATTTACATATGCCATAAAAATACTTAAACATACATAGAATAAATATATACCTACATACATTCGTGCAATATACATATATACATAATAATAATTATAAAAATAAGACAGACATTGTAGATACATTGAAATAGAACCCGCATACAAGCAATGAAATTGCGATAAGTATTCAGGTAGTGTTTTTTAACGAATTTTTAAATATATTTAGTGATGGTGCTCTTCTAATTTGTAATGGCAAAGCATTCCACAGGCGCGCTGCCTGAACGGTAAAGGATTTTCCAAAATAATTTGTGGAATGCCTTGGCATCTCCAACGTCAGATCTTCAGACGACCTCAAGAACCTTATATGTGTGTCATGAAGGAACATGAAACGTTCTTTGAGATAGGAGGGCGTACTAGGATTAAATAGAACATTATACAGTAATGTAAGAATGTGAGTATTCCTGCGAAGACGAATTGGGAGCCACTTGAGTTTGTTACGAAAATCTGAGACGTGATTATATTTGCGCAGTCCAAATATAAATCTAATGCAAAAGTCTCTAGTTTATCTAGCTGCTCCTCTGTGGGGTCAAGATAGCTGACGTCAGTATAGTCAATTATGGGAAGAAGCAAGGATTGAGCGAGCGCGATTTTAGTGGCAGTTGGTAGAAAGTTGCGTAACCTACGCAACGAACCTGCGGATGCAAAATGCTTGCGACTCGTTTCTTGCATTTGAGATTTCCAGGACATAATTTCGTCCACGGAGATCCCCAAATTTTTCACAGTTTTACTAAAAACGAGATTTTTGCCATCGAAACTAATTTGTGGCAGATCGGACCAACTGATTTTTGAGACTAATTTGGGGCTGCCTATAATAATTAACTGGGTTTTGTCAGCATTCATGATGAGTCCGTATTTCTTAGTCCAGTCGCAGTTGTATAATCTAATATATAAAGCTGAAGAGTTTGTTTGTTTGTTTGGTTCAACGCGCTAATCTCTAGTCTAATCTAGTGTTAGATAGCTCATTTATCGAGGAAGGCTATAGGCTATATAACATCGCGCTATGAGCGACGGGAGCTGAGCAGTAGCCTTAAATAACGCGGGTGTAACCGCGGGCATCCTCTAGTATTTATATATAGCCGGTTGTCTCCGTAGGTGCTACGAGATGAGCTACGAGTTTGTTACGTCTAGTGCTGTCTTCGTCTAATGATAAACGATGAAGGCATTTACGATCATGTTGTAAATATTTCTAATGAAATTAACAAAGTGAAGTATAACAATTAAATAGTAAGGCAGAGATACCCAAATAGTAGTCAGACCGACAGACTACCAACTACGCTATAAGCTACGCAGAGCGTCTTAGTTTCGAATCCACAGCATGCACCAATAATTTTCGAAATTGAGTGCGTATGTAATTCTTAACTATCGCTTGCTTAACAGTGAAGGAAAACAGTGTGGGAACACCTACATATCTGAGAGTTCTCCAAAATGTTCTCGAAAGACGTGTGAAGTCTTTCAGCCCGCATTTGGCCAGTGTGGTAGTCTATGGCCTTATCATTTTATAGTTCGAAGAAGCCCGTGCCTCGAAGTGGGACAGTAGTATATATATCTGTAACTGGGCTAATGATAAACCTACAAATATTATTTATTTTAATCCACAATTTGTCTGTTTATTTATTTGCAACTGAAATAATTTGTAGGCCTTCCAAACCGAATGTCAATTAATTGAGTGAGTTATTGATTGCATTTTGTTACTCTTCAATATTTATAACGTATTATACGAGTATATAGAGCAAAAATAATTACAACTCAAATTGCTATAAAATATTGCGTCTACAATTTATTTATGACTAACTGTAATTAATGTATTGAAGCATTATTAAACTTGTATTACAACTTGGTGCTAAATTTTCGTTCAATTATCAATATTTTTTTGTAGACCCACTTATTTAATTCTAAAATTGTTGAGTCATGTTCATTTTTATAAGACTGCTTCTCACAGACATCAATGCCACAGCAAAAGTTCAGACCCGAAATAACCTTTTTGTATGACGCAAAATATTGTCTCGTATGGGAATTAAATCCACAACAATCTGCATTGGTAAATGATAAGACAATCGTTTAAATAGTACGCCATATGTGTAGTCAAAATATCAAAAAATAATACAAAAATAATTCCTTAATAAAACCGGTATACGTGCATAGCCCGCCGTATAATTTTATCAGATAAATGCATGTTGAACAAACATTACTTAGGGTAGTTAGACGTCCCCCCCGTGGGATCTCCACCTTGTCGTGGTGGGGGGGCTTAGTAACCGTGGATTTGATTTTCTCCCACGGTGAAGCTAAGCGGGATCCCGGGAGGGGACGCTCCACGTGGGCTTGCGTGAGGCCTGCGTAGGATGCGTCCATAGGTGCGGGTGCGGGGGACAGTTCTGTCTGTCCCTCGCAGTCGGGTGCGGTCGCGGGAGGAGAGGCGTGTCGGTGTTGCGTTGCCGCGCGCCCTATCTCCCGCGACCAAATGGGGGCGCACCATCGATGCGTCGCGGTGGGGCCGCAGAGGAAGAGGAGATGCGGTGTTGCGTTGCCGTCCTCCCTATCCTCTGCGGCCGCTGGGTGTTTTGGCGGCGGAGCACAACACCTTCATCCGCCGCCAAGGGGGTTTCGTTCGGGGCCCGCCTGACCATCTGGCGGGCCAATACCCGTCGGGGGGTAGCGAGGAATGCTTAGGTGAAACCCTACCCTCCGAAACATGGGCACATGAGGAGCACGGGTTGGTTTTTAGTCAGTAAGAGTCTGACAGTCCCCTTCGTCCTTCCCCCCCAGGGCGAAGGGACTCCATGAGGATTTTCCAACCCGACACCAAAAAAAAAAAAAAAAAAAAAAAAGGGTAGTTAGACGTCCCCCCCGTGGGATCTCCACCTTGTCGTGGTGGAGGGGCTTAATAACCGTGGATTGGTCACCCGCGGTGAAGCTAAGAGGGATCCAGGAGGGGACGCTCCGCGTGGGCTTGACGGAGGCCCGCGCAGGATACGTCCAAAGGGGCGGGTGCGAGGGACAGATCTTCTGTCCCTCGCAGTCGGGTGTGGTCGCGGGAGGAGAGGCGTGTCAGTGTTGCGTTGCCGCGCGCCCTATCTCCCGCGATCAAATGGGGGCGCACCATCGTTGCGTCGCGGTGGGGCCGCAGAGGAAGAGGAGATGCGGTGTTGCGTTGCCGTCCTCCCTATCCTCTGCGGCCGCTGAGTGTTTTGGCGGCGGAGCCCAACACCTTCATCCGCCGCCAAGGGGGTTTTGTTCGGGGTCCACCTGACCATCTGGCGGGCCAATACCCGTCGGGGGGTAGCGAGGCATGCTTTAGCGATACCCGACTCTCCGACAAACGGGTACGTGAGGAACACGGGTTGGTTTTTAGTCAGTAAGAGTCTGACAGTCCCCTTCGTCCTTCCCCCCAGGGCGAAGGGACTCCATGAGGATTTTCCAACCCGACACCAAAAAAAAAAAAAAAAAAGGTAGTTAGACGTAGGAATAGCGTTGTAAAACACATATCACGAATGTAATAAACATTTTACAATTCTGACCAACTTGTTCTAGTTGTCGTTACAAACAATTTTTGTATGGAACACCTATAGAGTGGCGTGCGCACCGTAACTTATTGTACTAAATTGTGTGTCTATAAAATTAAATATAAGATCCAATAAATTTTTGGGTTACAAATTATTTTTATATAATATCGATATCTCTCAAGCTTGTTATTGCTACAGTATTGGGCGCTTCATACAAGATTAAGAGGGCTGAAACCAATGTATATGTAGCAATAATAAACTATTACTTACTACAATAAGAGCCCAATATTGTAGTAATATACTAGTTTGTGATCTAATACACTCGCTCGACGTACTTAAGGAATTTTTAGAACAAGCACCATTTATTGTTCTGTAGGTAATTGTTATAGTTAATAATTATGTACTTTATATTTTAAAATAATGTGGCACACTAGTGTGTTTTCTATATCTAAAGTATAAGAACTTCACAGTTATGATAGATGGCTCAAAAGCATTATTCGCTTAGCACATACATATTAAAAAGAAAGTAATTTAATCGATTCATCACAGTATCGTCATAACCCTTTTTTTTTGTTTTACGAGGTGGAAAATCCCTTCGAATCTCCGACTCTTGAGGGAAATGAGAGCTAGAGTATGTGGTGTTTCCACTAAAAACCACCTCGACTTTCTCATGTACCCGTGTGTCGGAGGGTAGGGCATCGCCGAAGCATTCGTCGCCACCCTCCGACGGGCATTGGCCCGCCAGATGGATAGGCGGGCCCCGAACAAAACCCCCTTGGCGGCGGATTAAGGTGTTGGGCTCCGCCGCCAAAACACCCAGCGGCCGCAGAGGATAGGGAGTCCTCCCTATCCAACAAGCAACGCAACACCGCATCTCCTCTTCCTCTGTGGCCCCACCGTGACGCATCGGATGGTGCGCCCCCATTTGGTCGCGGGAGATAGGGCGCGCGGCAACGCAACACCGACACGCCTCTCCTTCCGCGACGGCACCCGACTGCGAGGGACAGACAGAACTGTCCCTCGCACCCGCACCGTTGGACGCATCCTGCGCAGGCCCCTCCAAGCCCACGCGGAGCGTCCCCTACTGGATCCCTCTTAGCTTCACCGCGGGGGACCAATCCACGGTTACTGACCCCCCCCCACCACGACAAGGTGGAGATCCCACGGGGGGGATCGTCACTACCCTAACTTTGTCCCAGTTGCATCCAAAACTGGAGCTTGAGATCTACATATTAGTCTGTTTTTTTTTCTGCCGAACAAATTGACTCCATGCTGCCTGATGTTAAGCATTCAGTGAAGTCCCATAGTGATGGCCATCATCCCAGCAGCCAGCTGGCATTATGGCATGATAGCCCTTACCTTGACAGCCTTGAGAAAAGCTTTTTCACGCCCCACTTAAAGGACCTAGGATCATAAGTGGAGGGAAACACGTGGGCTGGTTAAGAGTTCCACATCTTAATGGTACGGCAGAGATAAGAGGCGCCGAACCGTTTGGTGCGTGACAGTATCTGTTCTACCGGGTAAGAGTGGCACCTCAACCCAGCACGTGTCGTTCAGGATAGGAAAGGAGAAGGTGGGATTAGTTAAAAGAGCTCTTCGGAGCACTCACCGTGATAGATGCGATAGAAGACAGCCATTTAGGCCACGTCTCTGCGTAATTGCAGTGACTCAAGAGTCTTAGTGGCCTCTGGATCCCCAATGATACGGACAGCGCACGATGGAAAGAAGCGCACGATGCCAGACTCTATCGAAGGCTTTGGAGATGTCGAGACTAATAGCCAACGACTCCCCATGCCTGTCCATCGCCTCACCCCAAAGGTTTGTGACATACGCTTGAAGATCACCCGTTGATCGTTTAGGTCTGAAGCCATACTGACGATCCAGTGATCGTCAGTATGGCTTCAGACCGAAACGATCAACTATCAACAACCAACTCGTTCGCTACCTAGAAGATCACTCTCTCATCAGTATGAGAGAGTGATCTTCTAGGTAGCGAACGAGTTGGTTGTTGATTAGTCGTTCAAACACCTTGCAGAGGATAGGGGTGATAGCAATGGGTCCATAGTTGCCCGGATCAGAACGATCCCCTTTTTTGGGAATCGGTTGTACGTTCACCTCTTTCCAAGCCTGCGGCACTACGCCAGAGGCATATGATAGGCGATACAGGCGTGTAAGCATTGGAGACAACTCGGCTGCGCATTTCCTAAGCACAACCGCTGGAATTCCGTCAGGTCCACTGGCTTTCCGGACATCGAGAGATCGCAGTGTCACGCGAACATCGCATTGCCTGATTTTAATATCAGGCATGGAGTGGCCGCAGTAGGGAATCGAAGGCGGCTGCGCACTACGATCATCGATTCGGGAGTTGGCCGCAAAAAGATTGACAAGCAGGTCAGCTTTCTCTTGCGGCCCATGGGCCAGTGATCCATCAGGGCATCGTAACGGCGGCAGTGAAGGCTGGCAGAAATTAGATTGCACGGTTTTGGCCAATCGCCAGTATCCCCGGCTACCCGTGGGGTGCGACAAGAGTTCTTGACCAAACCGTGCAATGCGCTGGGCATCCGCTCTTATGTATAGGGTATACATAAGGCTTGCAGACCTTGGTGGCTCTATTATAGGCTGCCTTGATGAGATGGACATTCGGATCGCGACGAGACCGAACCCTGATCCAAGCCCGGTAAGCCGACTGTTTTGTTTAACAGCATCTGCGCACTCGCGATCGAACTAGGGCCGTACTCCACTGCTGCTGGAGAAGTCAGTGAATGGAATATAATATTCCATACCCAACATGATTTCCCCAGCAACAGCAGACGCACTCTCCGACAGATCCCTCCCACCAAAGCAGCGTTTAGACCACGGGATGGACGCATAATAGTCTCGCAGGCCATCCCAATCCGCTGACGCGTAGTGCCACAAGCGTCGCTTTTCCTTCACTGGTTGTGGAGGTGAAGCAAATGGCACTTTAGTGCGAACCAGACAGTGGTCGGAGGAACCCAAAGGGGCTTGTACCGTCCCACTGTCCTGGGCCGGGTTACTCGTCAGCACAAGGTCTTACGACGAGGGCGCTTGACCCGATATATCTGGTATCCCGGTGGGCTGGAGTACCAGTTGAGTCAGGTCATGCGTGAGAGCAAATGCGTGAGCAGCTCGTCCCGCGTGGTCCGTATTGGAAGAGCCCAGCCAGGTCTCATGGTGGGCATTGAAATCTCCCAAAAAGACCAACTCGGCGGTCGGGAACTGCTCCTGCGCATTATCTGTTGCCTGACTTAAGTAGTCAAATAGTAGAGTTGTCTCGGCATCTCCGGTATGGGAACGGTAAAGGCACACGTAAATCCGGACCAATGAACCCAGACTTACCCATAGGACAGAAAAGGACGGGTCCTCTAGGCAGCGTAGACGTCGACAGCAAATATCCGCTCTGACGAACAAGCATACCCCGGCTTTTGCGTGGATGCTATCCTCCAGTGCATAACCGGATAATGCAAAAAAGTCGTGTCGTGAGGACGGCGTATTTGAGTCTTGGTCAAGAAAAGCATGGCCGGTCGGGCCGTCTCGAGATGATGGTGGACTGTGTTGAGGTTCGAATGGAGTCCACGGATGTTAGCGGAATCCCCCTCAAAAAGTGAGTTGATGAGGAACGAAGACGCCGCTGTTTGACCGGAACCATTTCTTGGAGCTAGCATAGAAGAAGAAAAGGGGGCGTGAAAAGAGGAGGCAGTCAACGCAGCAGCGCGTGACAAAGCGCAGAGTATCGTATTGCCATTATACTGTGAGGTATAGCGGTGGCCGACCCGCCGGACGGAAGGGCCCCCGTACGCTCCCGTAAGTGGTCGCTGGGTCCCACCGTCCGGTCACCGACCGGCACGACGAGCCACCCCGAGATTATGCGCGGCCTGGTAGGGCAGCCTCCCGAGATGGTTAGTCCCAGTTGGGCCCCTATACTATACCGCGGGCGGCCAGCGGCACCACCGTTTCTACGGATCTCCCTGGTCGGCGGGTCGACCCACACTACCCACTCAATGACTCCACGGATACCCTACTGGTCCCACGTATGCTGCGGTTACCGCCCCCTCAGCAAATCCTCCTCATCCTCTCCTCCTTCCCCATATGGGCAATGAAGAGAGGATAGGGAGGGTATGGTTGGGCCTCCGGCTCTACCACTCACCGAATGAAACGCAACAGCAAAGAACATACTGTTACTTTACGTCGATCTTCTGTGGGAACTTCTGTGGGCCGGCTCGACCGGGGCAGTACCACCCGGTACTGCCCCGGTCGAGCCGGCCCATTCGTGCTGTAAATAGCGTGGCCCTACCACCTATAAAATATAATATATAATAAAGCCTAACCGGATATGACAGAATATGCGCTTCAAAATAAATTAATAAGTTATATTTTGCTCTTAAAATTACTTCTGATTCTAGTGATGCTTCACTGCAGGTACATAGAGTAAGAATAATAACCCAATATAAAAGTAAAAATAAAAAGCTACTTACATATACCTACCATTGTTCTATGTGTTTACAGGCTACTTTCAAAATTTGTCTATATCTTGCGACCAACCTAAAAGCCACTTATTTTAAAAGCATTACCAAAAGTACAAAGATTTGCTCCAAAAACGTCTTTAGCCAGCAGTGTCTAATTAATTATGTTCAATATATACCTAGTTATGTTATTTCAAAAGCATTAAACTAATACTATTTGAGAAATATCTGTTTGGAAAGCTAATGCAAAAAGTATTTGGATTCCTAAACTATAATTTCATTAACTAACGAAGTTTATACGCAATATGTAAGCTTAGACATTGAAACATTATTGAATTCCACGATTGAAAACCTAATTTAAATGCCCATTATTTTAATGCCACTTGATGGCATAACTTTAATGTCGTAACCGAAAGCCATCCAATGGAACTTTTGTAACAAATTTTATTTATCTCCTCCCAAAGAATTTCAGAAAATCGATTGTTATCAAGATGATTAACTACGGAATTCAATTTTCTATGTATAGATAGATCTGTAGATTTTAGATTCGTTTTCGACATAAGCTCCATACAAAATATATCAAACACGAATCTCGAATCTCAAAATCCATGTATGGATCGAATATTGAAAATGGCCGTTAAAGTTTAAAGGACCATGCGTCAAATTGGGCTCAGTGTCCAACAGAGTTATGGCATATGCCATTGTAAAGGATTTTGTTTGTAGTAAAATTGTTACTACCGGCACCACCTTCAATTCCATTGCAGAAAAAAGATATGCACTTAAATAGATTTTGTAGAAAAATGCAATTGTTAGTCATAAAACTGTTATAGTAACAATATATTCATACTTTAATAAAGGTAAACAAAAGATGCGCTTGCGCCCGTGTGATTTACAACACTCTCCATCCCTCTCACACCTCTCGGTGCCCGGGTGCCCGTCTGCTCTCACTGCTCTCAGTCAGTCGACTCGTGATTCTCACTGGGTAAGCTATGTGTTTTCGTTAGTGATGTTCTGGATATCCGTATCTGCGGATATTCGAGGAAAAAGAAAGATCCGTATCCGTATCCGTTACTTTTCTCCCGAAACTTTTACGGATCTTTCGCCTTATTAATTTTCAATTGACAGGAAGGAATGCTATAGGTGGTTAGGTAAAATTAAAAAACTATTAAATTCCATTCAGAGTATTTTTAATATAATTTCAATAAAAGTCGAAACATGATCTGTCTATTGTTCCGGTGGGCGTGCGTGACGTCAACTATCGTTTCATTGTCGCGCGCAACGACATCGATTCAGTAAAAAAATTAAGATTCGTATCCGTGTCCACGGATCTTGACACCAAATATCCGTATTCCGATCCGTATCCGTGGATATACATTTTTAACGATCCGGCACATCACTAGTTTTCTTGTATCCTCTCGGCACATACTATTTAATCCACCGACAGTTCATCTAAACGATATTATTATTGATATTGATTGAAATGTTAATAAAAATATTTTTAACTGTTAGCAGCTGTTTTATTTTTTATGTATTCTTTGCACCTGGAATTAAAACTAGTTAAAGATGACAAACAACAAAAACCACAATGCCATAACAGCATTACTTTGCAGAATTATAGTTTATTTATCGTAGGAGAAAATATTTATAGCAGAATAACCCCATGGATTCATCGCAAAAATTAGTTTATATCTTTATTTTTAGTGCTTTACAAGTATATTCAAAGTGATCTCATCTGTGTTGGTGGGTGAGCCCAGGCTTCATACATTTTTGCCCATGGTCCTTTAATGGAATTTACTTTTTCGTTAGTCAGTTGTTGTCATTATTTGCTTGAATCAGTTTTTAGACTTTTAAACAGGTATGATCTATACGTGCCAATGAACAAATAGACATTTTATTCAAATTGAATATTATACAATGGAAATAAACCGAAAGAGTCGTGTACCTGATAACTTGTTGCCATTGAAATATTGTAGAAATATTTCAACTATTGACATGAATTTACACTTTTTGGATATTACATCTGAATGTTTTGACAAAACAACGATTTGTAGCTCTATAGAAGTGGAATTATATCAATAATTTTAGTTATAGTTTCATTCAATATTTATCTTTTCATTCAAAAATTATTTTATAACAAATTGAAAAATAGCACCAACAAAATCCATATTTCTATATACCTATATATTTATTTTCATCAATTTATTCAATGCAGCTAACTTAGAACTAAGTTCGATAGATCGCTGTCTATCTAATTCTTTCACTGCAATAAGTATATATCGTTAGATGAAAAAAAAATGTTTAAAATGGTTTAAATATCGTTAAATCGTCCGCTTTCCGTTAAGTACCTAAAATCAGAATCGAAAATGTAAAGAACACAAACCAGAGATAAAACTCACAATTAGTTCCATCTCTAAGTAAAATATTTGCTTTGATACCAGGAATCACTCTGAAGACCAATGTTCAATACCGTCTGTGTGAATTTATTACAATTATATCTATTTGGAGAGCAGCTATTTTCTACTATCCTATATCTACTTATTTTCTTCGGCCCTCTGTGTATTATGTTATCGACACGAATAATCGGTTTACCACGTCATAAACCTCCGATGTAATTAATCATGGGCCTGACCATGGCGGACAGTGGACTCCGTTGGTGTCGCGACGTCAAAATGTTAAGACAAAGTTTTTCTCTAAGCCCTTTGTTTTTTGTTCATACCTATCTACATTTTGGACAATTGCGTCTAGCTTTACATTGTTTTGTGATTCTTATGTTAAATTAAGTTATCTTTTAAGTGTAGAAGTTACTCTTTTGCTTCTCAAAGCGAAATTTTGGACGAAATCTTAACTATGATTGTAAAATTTGTTTGAACAATTTTCGAAAAAAAAAAGAAAAAGAAAATAATAGTGTCGTTTTTTGCTGAGCTCGCGGTTGGAAAGTGAAGCGGCCGTGAATATATCTTCGCCACTAGGATAAATCACACGCCATGATCACTGATCAAAAGTTGGCAAATTTTAGCTTTTCGGGACATTCAAATAAATCAGTACCGTCGAGCGTGAAATTAAAACGAGACCGAAGTTAATTCAAAATCTATCAAGTTTACAAAAACTACGAATCGGTACACAGGCTGAGGTGCCGGTTTCGCCACTCAATCAAATATGTGTCATCCTGTGCATGTCAATCTGAATATTCTATCGGTTTGCTTTTTTGTTGCGAATGTACACGTATTTTCATTGATAACCACTATTATGATGAATGGACTCACGCCTATATTGCCGAAGGGGTAGGCAGAGGTGTAATATTACGTCCACATTTCGCCATGAATTTTTAGGTCCCACGTAATAGGGGGCGAGCCTATTGCCGTTACCGGGCACATCACCAGACTCCGTGCTACTACTGAGAATTCGAAAAAACCCAGTAAAATTTTTGCCCGACCAGGGAATTGAACCCGGGACCTCCGATCAGCAGTCGCATACGCTATCCACTGGACCACGAAGGCAGTCGATTTGAACTACTCTCATTATGATGAATGCAGCATGTTAAACGTACATATTGAATTAAAAAAACATTGCCTGCTTTTCATGTTTGATTAATGAATGATGTTGTAAATTATGTATCTTACATTACCAAAGTCATGCAATACATCCAATAAAATATATACGTCACGAAAGTTAAGGGCCAAATGGCTAAAATTATAACGCTCCAGTTGTATGTTCATTATACGTGAACATAGAATATAAATAAAACTTTCCAACACCTTATTAAAACTTACAACATTCGAATCTCATATTGTGTAGTTTAGTTTGCCTTTTGCCTTCCGAAACAATAGTTGAATTTTCATTCTGTATTAGTTTAGAAGCCCTGTATAATATTTGCGTAGGTACATGTGTAGCAATCGGTTTACAAATCCGGTGAAAAGAAAGTGGGGAGATTGGGGCAGGGTGGGTAAGGTATGGTTGACTGCGGGACTTTATTGCTTTTCTCGTGACAAACGATTATTATGAAGACGGCTCACTTTCCACACGTTTCGCTTTTGATTAACTTCAATGAATTTGCATTATATTTTTCACACTGTATAATTTTATATAAAGACGTTATGTGATAAAAAGTTAAAGATGATACTCGTATAGTGTGGGAATATACTTACATATCATTTACCAAAATGCACCTAGTTTATGATTACCTAGCTATGATTTACGATTGAAATTATATATTTATGTACTCATAAAATATGTTTCAGATATTACGTTAATTATAAATAACTTCTCTCATTCGATCCATACTAACTTAAATTCATATTTTATTGTTAGTTCCACAAATTTATTTTGCTTTTCAATATAAAGTTTGTGTTGCGAAAGTAATAAAACAAAATTGGCACCGTTCTAAGAATTTATTGTTTTATTTTGAGATTTTTTGTACAGTTCTTTAGCCAGTATTGCTCAATAACTCATAACATGTGCTCTACAAGAATAGTTTAGTGAATCCATAACCTACTTAGTTGAGAACTTGAAAAATGTTACGCATTCCTCCTGTAACGAAGTATATGATTAATCACTTCGTTAACTACTAAGTTTCGAGAATGTCTTCTTCTATGTCTACATTATATTAAATCACCCGCTTATGTAATTCTAAGACCGAGCAATTACTAAGTTAAATGTTGTAATGAAGGAATTTCAATTAGAATATATTTTTAGACACGAAATCTGACCTACGTGTTCATTTTCACGTACAGGCGAGCACTTAAATACTTAAAACGTCTGTATTTAGAGGTGCTATGCAAGAGTAAATCTACTCAAAGATTTGTCAAAAGGTACAGAGCGCTAAGAATGTTGAAATAATTAGAAGCTGGAGTCAGCAGTAAAGTAGAGCCTACTGAATAATGAGGGGCGGGAGAGGCGACGCCGTCGCTTTTCCTCAGTACCAGGCCTGCACCTACGTATACAACTTTATATATAAATTACTTTGAAGATAACGCAAAATCGGTAATTATTTTGTTCGAGTACTCCTCTTGGATTACGTGCGAAATTTGTAAAAGAGCACGTACTTATATCGTTAGGTATCTGAGCATGTGAACACACGATTATATTTGAAGTTTGCCTATTTTGGACTGAGATAATTAATGAAGTAGTGGGTACTAATTTACTTTCTAGAATAGACAATAATTTGTTTTTAAGAATTAAAGGTATTTTTTTTTTTAAAGTTTCTCGAACACGGATTATATTTTTATCGTTTCATAATGGCTTTATGCCTAACTTAATAAAGCGGCAGGCTAAAGTGAACAGTTTAAATGATTAGGAGTGCATTAATATTCATAATACATTTATTTAAATGATTGTACGTGCATACAACTACAAATTGACAAATCTATAATATTATATTTATTTGCCAATAAAAGTAAAAGGTTAGTGTCGTACCTATTCGCGGTCAGTCTCAACTACTTGGAGAGCAACATATCATGACGTAAACGGCAATTTATGTGACGACGGCTTTCCATTAAAAGGTTGGTTCAGCAAAAATTTGTTAGGACATACTTATGACTTGCGCGAATTTACAGCGCAGTCAGACCAAAGTTAGTCGAAAAGCGGCGCTCACGTCCCATTTATATTGTTTTATGGTTCCTTTCCTTCCCACACTGGTTCCAACTCAGCTAGAAAATGTGGATCCGTTTCCTCGGTGCGGTTTTTATTATCCCTTTGGATACACCGACGTATCTATCACGGACGCCGATCGGCCCTAATGTGGGTGACCGATGACACGCATTCTGTAATACGAGAGAGCTCTCTACGTGAAATGGGTTTTAATAATGTTCGTCCGCACCGCATGGACGCGAACATTCCTTATTTTATATTGAAATGGATCGCGTAATTTATGAGAATAAACATTTGAATTTGTCGCTTATATCTGTCGAATACAAGAAAAATTGCATTCCACAAATCGAATGGATTTCTTTTTAATCAAAGTGATATCAAATCAAAGGGATCCGAAATATATTGCTCTAAGGGAGCATGTTAAGTCAGGTGAATGAAATCAGGTATTTTTATAACAAAAATATGATCAGAAAGTTATATCAATTCATTTCTCTCAAAGAAAAACTTATTTGAAGGTAAAAATAGGTAAAGTTATGAGGGAGCTCCGCTTGTCTATTCTTTCCAACTTGAATTGATTTGATCGGATCCGCTTCGAGTCTTGCTGAACTTAACGGAACTTCCAGTAAACTAGCGGTTCGGAAATAGCTTTAACTAAAGATGAAAGAAGTAGTTTTAAACTGGAATCATTCTTTACGGAGGCCGGATCCCGGTTATGGAAAATGACATTAATTCATAACGTTACACTCGGTTCTTTCATAAAAGTGATATTTTGATTTATTACTTTGTAAACTTACTTTGTGTAGGAGTTTGATCAAATAAAACCGTGTACCACGCGGAAGAAGTTAGTTTAGTTAGACGAATAATATTCGATGCGAGGTATATTACTTGAAATCGTTTTTATTTAGTAGTGTGTAGAATTCGGGCTAAGAATGGGTATTTTTTAACAGAGATCAGTGGAAGCGATTAATTCATCCAGTCTTAGCCCAAGACAAAGGATCTAACACATGGGCCAAGTTTCTTGGCGCTAAGAATTAAACAACTTACTTACCAAATATCTCCTGGTGATGTTCTTGAGTGGAGTCCTGGAGGCAAGTTAGACACACACGAGACTAAAATTGGCCAATATTAGCAAGTGAATTATCTTTACTTTACCAGACTCCACGCAGCGTCTTCAATCAGCAAATTCTTCCGGCACCAACCACGTGCATCGGATTCACTCAAGTTTTACAATGTTCGTTAAAATACTATTTTTATCACAATTAACCGGTGCCAGTTATTGATCAAGGAAGTGGCAATCAAACGGGTTCTAAATACAAGATCAAAACGCTCACAACACGAAATCTATCCAGAGCTAGGTTTTTTCGCTGACCGCGGGAAACGACAATGAACGAAAAGATTGACAGTTCAGTGTGACCATTGTCAGAAATTTTCAATAGACTAAACAAAATGTTACTCAATCGATCTAATCGATTTGACTTATAATAAAAACTAATTCTATTTCAAACATCCACCCGCCCCGGACCGGCCTACCGGTCCGCTAATCGGTTGGTAGACGTGACAATGTTGCAACCGCTCTCCTCAGAATCGAACCGTCCACCAAGACCTCAGCAAATCGGGGAACACCATCAGCCCCAGTTACCAAATGAAGGATGCGCCCCCTGCGCCATCTGAGTGGCGGAAGGTTAGCCTCCTTGATCAAAACGAGGTCACCAATCTTGGGTGGATCGGTCTTGTCGGTCCACTTAACGCGTTGCTGGAGTATGTGCAAATATTCCAAATTCCAGCGTTTCCAAAAGCTCTGAGTAATCTGGCGTACCAATTCAAAACGCGAGAGACGACCAGGTCTCGTATCAATATAGGGGTACTCAGGCAAGGCGACAAGTGGGCGACCAATCAAAAAATGGCCCGGCGTAAGGGCCTCCAAATCATTCGGATCTGAGGAGATCGGGCACAATGGCCGAGAGTTCAAAACGGCCTCAATCTTACAAAACACAGTTGCGAGTTCCTCAAATGTAAGGACAGATTCACCGATTGTCCTGCGCAAGTGTGTTTTGGCCGATTTTACGGCGGCCTCAAATATACCACCCCAATGTGGACAATTTGGTGGGGAAAACAACCAATTTATCCCACGTCGGGCAAGCCTATCACCTATATCAGCTTTGTTGGTTTCAAGAAAATTAGCAACATCATTCAGATAATTATAAGTACCCTTGAAGTTAGTGCCGCAGTCAGAACGGATCAAGGAAGGCATCCCTCTGCGGGATACAAATCTGTCAAATGTGGCTACAAACGCCTCGGTCGTAAGCGAGGAGACCAGTTCTAAGTGTACGGCCTTTGTGGAGAGACAAACAAAAACACACAAGTAGGCCTTAACAGTCTTGCTGTTTCGAAGTGTCGACGTTTTCACCAAAAAGGGACCTGCGAAGTCCGTGCCAACACCGTCAAACGTCCTGCTCTCAGTTACGCGATCTGCCGGTAAGTCTCCCATCAAGGGCTGCATGGTAGAAGCCTTGAGCTTATAGCAAGGGATGCAGCGAAAGACTACACTCCGAATAATTCTTCGGGCAGACAAAATCCAAAATTCGCGTTGCAAAATGGCCAAGAGCGCATTACCACCAGCATGCGAATTTTTAAGGTGACGGTCAGTTACCAACAAGCGTACCAAATGACCGTCCTTAGGTAACAAAAGGGGGTGACGTGCTCCGTAAGGGAGGTTGGCGTTCTTGAGACGCCCTCCAACGCGCAAGAGACCCGTATTGTCCAAAAAGGGGTTCAATTTAGATACAGCTCCCGACAATTTCGATTTCCCCGACTTGAGGATAGCAATCTCCCTTTCAAAATGCGCCAATTGCACAGAACGAACCCAAAAGGTGAGGGACTCCTGTCGTTCCTGTGGCGAGAGAAACGGTGTCAGTCGTTTCTGTTGTGGGTGCCTAAAATTAAAAACAAAACGCTTTATCCAAGCAGTGACACCTAACAACTTGTCAAGGGAGCTGTAGCGATTCAACAAAAAATCGGGGTCGAAGGCGCATTCCACCTTCTCAAGAGCGAGTGTTCGTAGACCCGGCAAATTAGAAGTATTCAAAACTGGCGTTCGAGGCCAATCAATTTCTGGTCGACTCAACCATTCCGGACCCCACCACAGCGAATGACCTATCAAACTAGGCGTCAAGCATCCGCGCGAGGCACAATCAGCGGGGTTGAGCTCACCTGGCACGTGTCTCCAAACAAGTTTGACTTCGGATTTCTGGATTTGGGAAACGCGATTAGCGACAAATACCTCCAAAGTGTGGACAGAAGCCTTCAACCAACAAAGAACAATTTGGCTGTCTGTCCAGGCGTAGGTCCCATTAATGCAAATGCTTTTACCCAAAGTACTGGACACGTGGTTCAATAAGCGTACAAGTAGAGCTGCTCCCGAGAGCTCCAATTTTGGAATGGTCAGAGATGTCCGAAGGGGTGCAACCTTGCTCTTCGCCATGATCAGGGAAACTTTCACCTGACCTGAGGCACTGACTGTGCGCAAGTACACCACGGCCGCGTGACCACGTTCCGAGGCGTCACAAAACCCGTGAAGGGTGGCCTTGTACTTCCCGGGAGGAAGGATGGGACGAGGCAAGGAGATCTCGTTGACGGCAGAAAGTGAGGATACAAAGGAGGTCCATTCCTCAACAAGAGTGCCGTGCAGGGGTTCGTCCCAGGTCAATCCTGCTGTCCAAAGCTTCTGCAAGAAGCATTTTGCCCAAAATATAATTGGACAGATCCAACCATTCGGATCAAAGGTTCTGGCGACAGTAGACAATACGAGACGTTTAGTCCAAGAACACGGCAATTTCAAGTCTACGTTATATGTAAAGATGTCTTGGACTGGTCTGTACTGAACGCCGAGAACAGCCATCATGGCGGGGTTGTCAACAATCTCAAACAAATGTGGATCCTGCTGATGATCCTCTGGCAAGCCTTCCAAAAGCGCTGGTGAGTTGGAAATCCATTTGCGCAACTCATAACCAGCGGAGGCCAAAATACCTATCAATTCGTCCCGCAGGAGGATCGCCTCGTCCGCTGATGAGGCGCCCGAGCAAATGTCATCGACGTAAATATCGTCCTTCAAGATGGCGGAGGCTCGTGGGAAACGTAGGCCTTCGCGGTCTGCGGGCTCCCAAAGAGAACGTATTGCCAAGTAGGGGCTTGACCTTAACCCGTACGTATTTGTATTGAGCTCGTAGACGACCATGGGATCGCGAGGAGACTCTCTCCAAAGGATCAGCTGGAAGCGACGGTCATCAGGGTGGATAATCGTCTGCCTGAACATCATTTTTATGTCGGCCACAAAGACAACCTGATGTCGTCGGAAGCTGGTGATGACGTCACAAAGGTCCTTGACCAACTTGGGACCAGAATGCAAGCACTGGTTCAAGGATACGCCTGTTGAAGTCTGCGCAGAACCATCAAACACTGTGCGCAGCTTGCCAGTCGATGGCTTCAATACCGCATGCGGGAGAAAGTAGTGCTCCACCGAACGCCAATCCAAATTTGACACAGACATGTGTCCCAATTGTTCATATTCTCTCATGAACTCAATGTACTTCTGTCTGAGCTCCGGATCACGACCCATGCGGCGCTCCATAGCCAACAATCTCTTTTCGGCTAAAGGTCGTGACTCACCAAGCGGAGGCCGAACAGACAGAAATGGTAGCCTCGTAATGATCCGACCAGAACGGAGTCGACCAGTGTTGTTCTGGAAGAACAGCTCGCACTCCTCATGTTCTGGATTCAAACGGGCAGCTTGAGGGGGTTCCTCTACCTCCCAAAACCTCTGAACCGCATCAGAGAGAGCGGAGCCTACAGCCAACAAATTGTCAAGTTCAGGTGGTGCGGGGTCCCTAGGTACAGGTCCCATCAAAGCAAATCCAAATATGGTCGGGATGGCAGTCAAACCATTTGGCACCAAGACCCGTTTCCCACCAATCAAAATTCCACCGAGGACATCAGAACCAATCAACAAGTCGATTTGTCCCGGTGTGTCAAATTTGGGGTCTGCCAGTTCCAATCCCGATGTCAAATTCACCACAGCAGCAGGCAGCTGCTTCTGTGGGTGCATACCCAAAATATTCTTCAACACAATAGCCGAGGTTTTAATCCTCGGGTGTGAAGATTCAACAGGGCCAAACAAAACCTTAACTTGCCCTTCAACATTAGAGGCTACGTCACCTATGCCCCGTATACAATTCGAAAAGGAGCCCATATTTAAATTAACCTGCCCTACCAAAAAAGTGGAAACAATGCAACCTTGTGAACCTGTGTCCAATATAGCACGGACAACAACAGAGGTCCCCGTGGGTCCCCAGACCCTTACAGCAACCGTTGGTAGGATAACGGTCTCAATGGGGGAGGTTGGCGTTATAGGGCAGGGGTCAATGACCTATTGTTGCCTGGGCGGCGACCGTTGGCCAGGACCTGGCAAGTCAAAATGAGGGTGCGGCTTGAAGTCCTCAAAAGCGCGATGACTCGATCCGCGCGCCATCTGTGGGGGGTCATAATAACGCACCCGCCCAAAACGAGGTGGGCGCGAGTCAAGGCGGGGACGCTCCGCCAAAGGAGGGGAATACCTGGGGCAGCAGTCATGGTGCTGGTGACGCTGGGCGGTCGCACATTCAGGTGCGCGAGAGAAAGGAGGCGTGCGCACGCTACGGTTCTCCAAGCGGGGTGAGTGGCGATCAATTGAGCGAGGCGACTCTCGGCTACGCGCCGGTGAGCCTCGGCTGCCACCTTCAAAACACCCGCCCGAGCGCGGCGTCGGCTGGTTGGACAAGCGGCCTACCTCTCTGGCATTCATGCAGAGAATTTCCAAATGCTGTCCTCCACAGTGAGGACAGGGGCGAGAGTTTGGGCAGTCTCGCTGGTAGTGGGACCCCAAACAAGAGAAGCAAAGGCGGCGGGCATTCGCGATGCGCCTACGAGAGGCGACATGTAGGTCCAAGAATGCCCTACAACTGGCCGTTCTGTGCCCCGTGACCTTGCAGTAGGAGCACTCCACTGGGCTCTGCGTGACTGCAAAGCGAGGAGGGCGCCGGTCAACACTGGCTCGGGTGTGAACGCGAGCCTGCTCCTTGACCTTGGGCGGCTGCGACTTAGCCGGCGTGTCACCACCGGAGTTGTCCAAGACCCGGCACTCATCCTCCAGGATTTTCTCCAGGTCAGCAAAGGGGGGCAGATGGGTCGCGCTATCCCCACCAAAGCGCTGTTCAAAACGTGACCTCAGGTCGGCAGGCAGCTTCTTCAGCACAATGTGCACCAATAGATAGGACCATTGGTCCACGGGCAGGTCAAGGCACTTAAGTGCGTTGATGGCCACCAAAAGCGGGTTCAACAGTTGGGTGCGCAACCCAGAGACCCGGGTGAGCGTCGGCAAGCCCAAAATCTGCTCAATGTGCGTGTCGGCGAGGCCACGCTTATTATGGTACCTACGGGTGATTAGGTCCCGAGCCGTCTGGTACGCCTCGTCAGACACGGGCAGATGCTGGATGAGGCCCTTTGCCTCCCCATCCAGAACCGACATTAAGTATGCCAATTTTTGTGCTGGCCGAAGGTCAGCCCTGTCATTGACCAGGCTGTCGAACAAGTTAATGAAGCCCAGGTAGCTTCCCAGGCAGCCATCAAAATGGGGGAGGTCCAAAGTAGGGAGCCTACTCACCAGCCCCGGTGCTGACCTAGGAAGCTCCTGCTTCAGGCCGGGTTGCCCTTCCCTATCGGCAACTAGTTGTCTCGCAGTATTGGAGACAGCATCATACAGGTCTAAGACCTGGGCATAGTCTTCGCTGACCTTATTTCGCTGGTCAGCGGTGAAATCATTGATTGACACTTCAAGACAGCAAGTGCTGAAAGTGCGGAATTGCTGTTCCACACTTGCCAGGCGATCGTCAATCCGCTCGTACCTTTGAAGTAGGGCCTGCTGGCGATCAGGCCGGTTCACTAAAGCACTGGCTGAGGCAAACCAGCGCAAATCTGACGCAATAGCACCAGCAGCCGCACGCAAGTCCTTGATAGCTGACATAATCAAAATTTCAAAAGAGCCCGGACAAGCGTTAAACAATATTAACAATCAAAACTTAATTTTTCTCAATTCTTTGAAACCAACAAAGTATTAGCCTGTTTACTGCAAGTGCAGGCAAGTGACAGGTATTTACTGCCCAACAAAATTAAAGGTTTCAGTATATTGAAACAAACACAAAAGTTATCAAAGTTATAACTTATAACAAATTAATAAAGTTGAAACTTCAAATTAATTCATTAATTATTTGCAACAGACAGACTAACTGTGTTATTTAGGATATATACAATAGGAAGTAAGCACAGAAGATGTGTTACCTAACAATATTATCTTTATATTATAGCAAAACAAAGTTTATTAATGTGACCCGCCCAAGTGGCAAGGTCAAGTTGGTTGTTATGTTTATGAATATATGCAATAAACTAAATTTACTAAATTTATTGATACATACAGCTGTTATGTATCCAAACAAATTGACTTATTAATGCAACAACAAATTTAAGTTAGATATTTCAACAATACAAAATTTGTATATGTATTTGTATTACAAATCAACAATTACTGATTGAGGTCAAGTGACAATGTGTTTCAAATTATCTAGGTCAACTTATACAATTAAATATTATGTATTTTAGACAATAACTGACCTGACAAACACTACAATACTGTCTACAAGGTGATAAGATACAAGCTCATACCAATCTGAGTTTATACTCAGTAATGCAACAGCGGCTAAGATACAAATTTACAATATAGGCAGTTAACCACGCTCTTGCTATCAAAAATTATGTGTAGAATTCGGGCTAAGAATGGGTATTTTTTAACAGAGATCAGTGGAAGCGATTAATTCATCCAGTCTTAGCCCAAGACAAAGGATCTAACACATGGGCCAAGTTTCTTGGCGCTAAGAATTAAACACCTTACTTACCAAATATCTCCTGGTGATGTTCTTGAGTGGAGTCCTGGAGGCAAGTTAGACACACACGAGACTAAAATTGGCCAATTAGCAAGTGAATTATCTTTACTTTACCAGACTCCACGCAGCGTCTTCAATCAGCAAATTCTTCCGGCACCAACCACGTGCATCGGATTCACTCAAGTTTTACAATGTTCGTTAAAATACTATTTTTATCACAATTAACCGGTGCCAGTTATTGATCAAGGAAGTGGCAATCAAACGGGTTCTAAATACAAGATCAAAACGCTCACAACATGAAATCTATCCAGAGCTAGGTTTTTTCGCTGACCGCGGAAAACGACAATGAACGAAAAGATTGACAGTTCAGTGTGACCATTGTCAGAAATTTTCAATAGACTAAACAAAATGTTACTCAATCGATCTAATCGATTTGACTTATAATAAAAACTAATTCTATTTCAAACAAGTAGAATACTATAAATTAATGTAACGGCTGCTTATCTCCAGATTATAAAATATGGCTTTAATTCAACCACTTTAATAAATTAGCTATGCGCATAAGAAAGAGGTAAACAAAGCAAAATGTTAAGGCTGGCTGGAAAACATCGCTTGGTTCTCAATGATGGGATAACTCTTTGATTTTTTGGCGAAAATAAACTTTACTTTTTTGTCTTTGACCTTTTGGGCCCATGTGTGGATTGAACCATAAATCAAAGCCCTCTCAATAAATCTCGACTTCGTGAGAATTTGCCAAAGACATTTTGTAGTTTTTTAAGCTCCGATAACATTTCACCTCACTGATACTATCTTCCACAAAAAATATTTACTCATGTTCGAGATATGAAACCCCACATTTCGTTATAAATATAAATTATAACAAAAACCTATAAATACAGTTTTGTTGATATTTTTGGGTGTATTGTGCAAATGTGTCAAACGACATTAAAAGCTTTAGGCTCCTTGGCTTTAGGTGCGAGATTTATGTATTGCTGAGCTGTCAAACGAGTCTGTATGTTACGCGTATTACAAAAACACAGTGAGCGTGAGATATTTTTGGCGTGCTCCTCTTTGATATATACGTTGTTTTTGAAATAGCGTCGCGCTTTAATCGTGTTAGAATGCCTTAATCCTACTCAACGATATTAAACCATTTGTAAACGTTACGCGACACGCTACAGAGGAGTGGAGAGGTTGGGAGAGGGGTTAAGTGAATCAATCTATACATTGAATTAGTTGATGTTGAACGGGCGATTTGGGCAATATTTTAGAGGAGACGGCAATAGAATGAGGCATTTTTCACTTAGAACACGTTCAGTCCTATTCATCAAGTCGCTGAAGCCATTATCGCTCACGCCACCTGCCCGATCCCTAGCTTGTATTACGTTAGGTTATTTTCTGACTTTCATTCACCTATAACTTGTTGGATTATAATAAATGTTTGTGTTTTGAACGGTCGCTATAGCGCGTTTGCGTGATTTTAAATTGAACGAGTACAGAATTTAATTTGTAAAAAATTGTTTTCGGATTTATTAGAGGTGATTCAGTGTAAAATAAAGCGGCATTTACAATTACTGACTCGTTGTTGGCCCGTTGTAATTAGATTTTTTATATCATGAGTAGATGAATATTGGAGCAGTATTAGCAACGGTCTAAAATTATCACCATTTCTAAAGTTAACCACTGTGATTGAATAATAATTATTGTACTAATGAATTATTATTTTGTGCGTTTAAAGAAGCAAATAGCTGTCTATAACATCACTGTTGATAGCAAATAGTCTGGTTAAATTAGAAAGCGTACCCCGGGCTCTCAGGCGGTAGTCTTGTATGTAACCGGGATAATCTCTAGGACGATGATGATGATTATGACGATTTCAAGCACAGCTGACTAGATGTTGGTCTAAAACATATAAGTCCGTACAAGCACAAAGGTGTGGTTACACCAAAGTAAGTCCATATACAATAAGACGTCGTGCATTTGTTTTGTAGATGTGCGATCTAGTCGTTAGCTGGCATTCGCTCGACAGAAGCACGTGGAAGCACATGAGTAAATAAACAGAAGTATTCGTTTGTGCTGGTGTTCGTGTTAGATTCCATTCTCACCAGCCTTTTGCGTGCCAGCATTTGGGCAAGTCGTCTAGCTAACTTCTTGTATAAGTAACAGATACTATAACCTAAATATAAGTCATATGTGATGGTTGAATATTTATATAGACTTATACTTGTCTGAACTAGAAATGTTATACTGAAATATTGGCCAGTGAATTAGAAACAAATATGGCCAAGGAATTGAAATTTGAGCAAGTTACCAGCTTTAAAAATAGTCCCGAAAATTCTTGTTTTAATATGTAAATTATATATATTATATTGGATACAATTATGTATAAAGAACTGAAATTTGAGCACGTTACCAGCTTTATGGAACTATTACCAAACTTCTTGTTTTAATATGCAAAGTATGCAGAAACGATCCCTAACGCAAACTAAGTTCTCCAAATATTGCTTAAGATCTTCTAAAAATATCTGCAAACTTCAGCGAGAAAAGTTTATAAAATGTGAGATTATTTTCAATAGAATTATGCAATTTTATTTATCTAGGCAAATATCTTGAGAGGCGTAGGCGTAAACGTTGTTACCAGAAAAACTCGTTCAATTTAGCTAGTAACCTTTTTAGTAGCAAATCGTGCAAGTTTTTGCCTTTGGGATCAGTCTTAGTGAGAGGCTTAAAGTTTAAATTGAGGGACAAAATGGCGTTTGCACCTGATCGTAGATCATGTAAAGGGTCATAGAAAGCCGGATTGCATCCTGGCCAAGCGATATATCAGCGAGCGGTAAGGCCATTAGTGAGGTTCCCGCGCGCCAGATTAAAATGTTAACAAACCGCCTTTTGTCTTCGCCACCGTTGTTTTGCTTTCAAATGTTTACTGCGATCGCAGCCGCTGATTGTTGCTCCTCGCGTGCTGCTTTATTTTAAATGGTTTTGGTACGTTCATGTTTAATAGCTACCTTCGTCTTTAAGGAAAATAAGGGATTGCTTGGCTCTACAAAGTACGTGTAGTAACGCGAGTAGTATATCCGTTATTTTCCAAGTGCGTCTTGAATGTACTAACTGAGAATAATACCAATTCATTTTGTAATTTTTTCACGGTGGTTGCTACAGTAATCATGCTACAGTAGTCTTTACAAATAAAATTGGAGTGTGCGTCTGTGATATTTCACTAACTTTATTTTGACTATCAGCTCCTCGCAGAATTACTTTTTGTCATGAATATAAATTGTACAGTGCAGTAATAAGGCCATCGATAAAACATAATTGTTAAGCTCAACAATTTCACAAACATTTTATACAGCATGCAATAAATTGAGATCCATTAACAAATTAACTGCAGTAAGTATAGAAAGTTGCACTGTTTTCAGATGTAAATCCTGGTGTTCATAATACTTTTGTCGCAAGCCGATTTTTTAAGCTGCTGAAAATATTATCTTAAGCTCATGCGTTTCTTAGACAATTCTAGTTATAGTACCTAGCATATAAAGTTATATTCGTACTATCTTAGAAGCGAGTCCCCAGTTTCTTAGAACCGAGAGTATAATATATAATATACATAACTGTACGCCCGGGAAATGTAGAAGACCTGAAATGTAGGATTGTAGCTGAAATGAAATGCAAAGAATACATAAGTACGTTTATATTTAAAGTTTAGTACTGTAGTTGAGCAACGGTAAGTTCTATATTATAATAATATAATAAAATAGCATAAATAGACTAAGGCCCTGTTTCACCACCTCTAAGTAAGCATTACCTTCTAAGTAAATTCAAAATTAGAATGAAATTTGTATGAATTTATTTGCCAGGTAGAAACGGTTGTGGTCCTCCGCGACCACAACCGTTGCAAGCCGGTAGAAACGTAGGAGAATAACAGAGGTATTTATGCCTTGAAACAAATAAATTATCGCGACTAAGACCCGCTAAATAATATTGTATGATATAACTGTCATAATGACCACGACTCAGAAAATTATATTATCTATAGATCATAAATAGTCTAATTCAGTGTGAAAATCGAACTACGGTACATGATACCCACCGGCAGTAGTAAGGCGATAATTTAAACCACAACGCCAAACGTGCAGTAAGCAGTATATTAATTGAATTGAATAAAATAGTGGGTACTTATAAGTATGACGGATTCTAAAAACAGACTAGTGTCACAGTAATATAGTCTAACAGTATTGTAACTCGGCCGTCTCTCCGAGTTATATGCCTACAGACGCGCCGAACGCAAACAAGCGATAGGGCTGCCCGCCCCAAGTATTTTAATTACATCTACCTAATGGAAAATTTCTGGTTTTGTGACTGTTCATATTAATTATATTTTTTTATTCAAACAAATAAAAATCATGTAGGTATGTAAGTACCCTAGGAATGACGAATTGGTTACACTAAGTAGACTTTACATTAAGCAGCTTCATATCCGCTTTCATTTAGAAAATAACTCTTAAAGTACTACTAATCATAGACTTCAATGAAATAATACATTGTCCATAACGCAAGTAAAAATGTTCTGCTAGTATACGTTATAACTACAATCGTACCAATATGTTTTTAAAAATATCAACATAATAATATATTAAACTAATGAAATTTCGACTTAATCACGCATAAGTTAAGGATTAAACATTGCAACGTAGTAGGTGCCTTATGAATTTGAAAAATCTTATCTTTAGGTGACTTAACGAAGTATTCAAACAGCACAATATAATCTACAACTCGTCGCCACATTTATTATTTAAATAAAGAATACTGCTACAAAAACCGTCACCGTCCGTTCGTGACTGCGGCACGATCGCGGTTGTTGTGTACTTTAGGGTGTACTGCGCTCGAGGCCCGTAGTTATAACTCGAGTTTCGTGCGTTTGTATGGAGTTAGAATACTGTTAGATATTATTACCGTGCTTGTGTGGAAGTAGAATACATAACACTCAGTGTAGCTAATTTACTATGCAGAAAAAGTGCGTTAGAGCAATTTGTGGAGCAGGGCCATTTTGAGTCATGGAGACGACTTTTCAAGGATCTTGGTATTTTGACCTTGGTATCAATGTACATGTACAAGATTGTAGGTTCAAATCAAGGTACCCCACTAAATTGAAAATATATGATAGCATGTAGAAGCACATATCATAAAAATAATTGTTTCATGATGTGCATAAAAGTATATAATCATATATCACGTGTATTCAGAGAACTTCCCATAGCCCAATTGAAACCAAAATTAAAGGCATGGTTAATTGAAAACTGTTTTTACACCATTAATGAATACCTTAATTATAAATAAATATAAATTAATTTAAGATTATATGTATGCTTATTGTGGTCCATTTGTTATTATAAGAAAATATAATTTAGTTTTATAATTGTATAATTTAAATTTTCACATGCCTATTGCAGATGAGATATCTTGTACTTTTTACCCGACTACGGCGAAGCCAAAACGAAGGGTAATGTTTTTGGCAGTCTATGTATGTATGTATATATGTTTGTATGTTCCACCGTAGCGCCTAAACTACTGAACCGATTTTAATAAATAGGGTGTCAAAAGATTCGTCATAATGGCGCGGGTGACATAGGCTATATAAATTTTGTCGATATTTTCTGTTACGGAATTAATACCTCAGATTCCAACCTCAAAAAAAAAAAACTTACATAATCATTACGTGTTTGGTATCAAATGAAAAGTATTGCTACATTACAAATATGTACATATATTATACTTCTTCTGTCAAAATATAAGTTTTGAATGCCTTTGTACTTACAATTCGCACGGTTTACACGCATTGAGTTACCTATTTTCTTTCTTTCTTTCTTTAAATGTGACAGTGTAAATGTTGCACGATTAGTTTACATGCCTGTGCCCGGGATAAGGAAAAGGATTAAATAAAAAAAATAAGTTTAAAAACTATAACCCGACTACGTATAAAATGGGGACTAAAAATGACGAAACAAGAAAAGTATAAGTACAGGCATGCTCAAGCTAGAGCCGTGGTCACACCTATTATATACTAGTATACATGTAGTTCCCTGCCGTGTCTGTTTAATGCAGGTAAGTGTTTCTGGCACCCATATTAGGTGTTACGCACAATAGGTGCGACACGGCTCTAGCTTGAGCATTTCTGTACTTATACTTTTCTTGTATCGTCATATTTAGTCCCCATTTTTTACGTAGTCGGGTTATAGTTTTAAACTTATTTTTTTTAATTGTTATGTAACAACTCGTAATACCATCTCATGTGAATAAAAGACTGAATCTGATTCTGAAAAATTTTGGCACAATCCACAGTATAAAATTTGGATAGGTAAACATTATATTTATTGTGTATCTACATTTTAATATATTTTAGTCCATGTTGTTGGCAGTCTGCAATATTTTTCTGACAATGATGTCTGAGTGTGAAACGAAGCTAATTGTTGTTTTTCTGGAGGCCCTATCCCCTATTCCTTCTCCTTATATCCCACTCCTAATCCTATCCCTTTTCCCAACCCCAAGGGGCTGCACCGCACTTGTGACTCCTGTGGTGTTGCTTGTGTCCATGGGCGGTGGTAATTGCTTACCATCAGGCAATCCATGTGCTCGTTTGCCGCCTATTTCCATAAAAAAAAAAACACCCTTAGGTGTTTTTCGCACCCTTTCATTTAACGCGGGTTTCTCGACTGCAAGGGTAGCCACGATTATATAGACATGCATTTAAAATCTTTATTTACGTTTACGACTGTCCAAGACTGGGGTATAATATGACATCTACTGATACTCGTATCATATGTACTGTTCACGATATTGCCCTAGACAGGTGGGAATTGTTGCAGAAGGCAGTGGAAGCTTATTTACATCATCCCATTGACCAGGGCAAGCAAAAGTCTAACATATTTTGACTGAGTTGCTCAGCGCTAAGGTACTTGACTGCGCGGTTGACGTAGTGGTTTAAGCGGCCGCCTCGCCGCTTGACACTGCGCCGCGTGTCGTGGGTGCGATTTCCACACGAGACAACACTTTGTGTGATGCATAAATTGTTGTTTCGAGTCTGGGTGTTCATTGTGTCCTTTCATTGTATGTTTGTAAAGTCCCCCACGACACAGGATTTATTCCTAGTGCGGGAGTTGTTTTAAAAAAAATAAAAAATACAATATGTACAGTTACCTGTATCTTCACTGGTGTCGGTCCTGGAGCCAAGCTAGATAAACACACAAAACTAAAGTGGCCACGATAGATCGAATGATATATCTCTTAGCTGCCATACTCCAAACGTGATGTCTTCAAGGTACGAGGCACGATGTCACACAATTCACAATTTTACAAAATGTCCAAGATTCTAATATAATATCACAAACTTATCATCAGGGGCTGACTGAACCGTGCCGGACAAATCAAATAGCGGCAATTTTACAAGGTTCTACAAAATTCACTTCACGAAGCTGGTTTTACAATATGCTTTTAACAGGAAGTTCCACAGAACGAAAGACTTGTCAGTTCTACAAATGTGAACGGTGTCAAAATTAATTAATATAGCTAACAAATGTTACTAAAATTATATTCTCGATTATCATAGACATATATCTATTTCAAACATGTACTGTGTTAGTTCAGTGTCTCATTTGTAGTGGTATCACCTATTAATACTACTTTATAAATGGCTGACTGGCTCTCTTTATTGGTGCAAAAATAGAAAGAAATTGCCCTTTATTGCCTTTGTATTTATAGATGACATAAATTCATCTCTATATAACATAGATATAAGAAATAATAGCGTAGTTACTGAACCTCTGTTCAAATATGTTCATAAAATATCTAGAACCCTATGCTGACAGCGTGCCCTAGTAATAAATTAAGTATTTATAGAAGTAAAGCTGTTTGAACTTCTTGAAATTATTGTTACTAAGTCCATTTACAATGTCTACAAAAATACCTACCCTTGTGTATTTTTAGAAGTAATATAAAGCTTGTTAAAGAAATGGTGTTTTATTTTCACTAACTTATAAATACAGTCAAAGTATACGTTCTTAGTTCTTGTCATAATAAAGCAAAAACACAACTATAGTCCGTGCCACGAGGACATAGAATTTTGTAAAAAAAGAATTTCTACTAAGTAACTTAGCGACAGTTCTGTCAAAAAGAAATAATGTCAAATCCAATGAGCGCAACGGTACATAGATATGTGTCATTGGAAAGTAATATGTCAATTGATCGGGTATTTATCGATATATTGTGCGCGTTTTGTGGTACTGGATGATGTCAGATGCCTGGAACGTCAACATTTTGCTTTAATCCATTGCACTTGCTACAGTTGAAGAGGGGGGGATGGGTGACGGTTGACGTTCAACGGTGCAACACAACTCTCACTTCTCTTGGAGACTCCGGGCGGGCAACAAGTACCTAGAAACTGTCACTCGTTTCGTGTTCTGTAATCCAAAATAATTATAATCAGTTTTGTTAATACATTCTTTGGTTTAACGGGCATTTATCAGAGGATAAAAAAATATTTTTTAGATGTCAAGAAGAGGTAAGTTTAAAGTTAAAAGCAAGTTTATGGTGTTGCAACGCTCGTTCTGCGGCCGGCATCTCGGAAGAGTGGTTGCAGAATTACAGATAGCAAAATATTTGTCACACTGAAGACTGTTTACATCTAATAAAAATAAATAGCGTCTCCTGACGAAGGTTACCCCAAATGTTATTTTATCGTAACTTTTTCATGGATTTTGCTTAAGTTCATTCTGACGTTTTCATTCATACACAACGTTAAATCTCCATGCTTAGAAATTTTAATGCGAAAATGTACTAGCTAGTTCTGTGTAATAATATTCGTTTGTGGTCAAAATCTTAATATTTTAGGATAGCTTAGTTATTTTTCATCGTCATCAGCCTTTAACAGTCCACTGCTGGACTAGGCCTCTCCTTTGAATGGAGGAATTGGCCACGCAGGCCAAACGGGTTGGTATCAAGTTTTCCTTCTCCTACAGTGCTATTCTCTGCATAAAATGCTCCCCTTTGTCGGCTCTTACGACACCCATGGGATGATATGGGGTGGTGACATTCTGTATTCTTAATCCGTCACCACACGGACGAGTTATTTTTAGCAAATTATTTATTACCTATGATTAAAAAAATCAAATCAATAATAGAGTACCATGTTCGTACTCTATCATTGACATACATACATGGTATTCTATTATTGACATGCATTTACAGAATAACTAAATTGAATTTACGTGTAAAAAACAAAAAATCGGCAAATTCATGAAAATTCTTCCGGAAAATGCGACCACTCAAACACAAAATGAAATAATATAATAATATGTTTATTTTCGTGAAAATATATTTTTTTGAACATTCGGCAAGTCATAGATAATAATAATAATATTATTATCTATGACTTGCCGAATATTAAAAAAAAATAACTAAAATACATAGTAGCATAAATGAGCATTGAAAAAAAAAATTACCGTTCAAAAATTATGAAAGTTCACTAAAGCATAAAATCTAAAAGACAACTGTTTAAAACAACCTTGTGAAGCTCTTTTAGGGTGTTTACAAATATTCTATCTTCTCGTGGCACCAACTATAGATAAACCAATAAATAAACTCTTGCCAGATTATCTTTCAGGGTAATTTCTTGTCCATGTCTAAATAGACATAAAGAGAATGCATTAAAACAATGGAAACAACATGCATATTTGTCAGGTTCACCCTTGTTTGATAGAACAACGTTTGATATAATATTACTAAATCGAACAACGTTTAAGAAAATCATCACTTTGTATAATATCGTTTGACAGAATTTTCAGTTCATCGAATATTTATTTGCTATAACAACATTTGCGCTAATGATCAAAAGGTATAATGTTCATTTGTTGTAATGTTCAGATGGTATAACCATGTATTTTATCGAATATTCAATTGGTGTAATGTAATGCAGAAAAGAAAACATTGTAAATATTTGAAAAAATATTTATTTTGAACAAGAAAACAGTTAAACTAATCTTAAATTACTTGCAATTGCTTTTAGTAAATCCAGTTCTGTATACGTTTCAAAATTGCGCAATATGGTCTCAATATTGTCATTTTTTTAGTGCAAATCTTCTTCTGCTTTGCACTAGGTTCTCCATTTAAAATACACTGTATTTTTCCTTCAACTATATTCATTTCGGCAAGCAGTATAGTAGACAGTTCATAAAATCCGGGGTTTCTTTTATCGACTATACTATTTAACCTGTGGTGCCACGCTTCCACATTATTTTGTGTGTGAATAGAGAATAAACTGAACAACTTCAGTTTATTAAACTAGTGTGAAGAATGTGGACTAAGTTGACGGAGCCCTGCTTCGCGGGGCTCCTATTTTTGGGTTAAGGGTCAAAAGAGAACCCTAACCTAACCTAACCTAACCAAGTCGGATTGCACTGAGTCGGGGTGTTAACGATAATTAATTCAACTTCAGGTTATTAAACTAGTGTGAAGAATGTGGACAAAGTTGACGGAGCCCTGCTTCGCAGGGCTCCTATTTTTGGGTTAAGGGTCAAAAGAGAACCCTCACCTAACCTAACCTATACGAGTCGGGTTGCACTGAGTCGGGGTGTTAACCTAACAATATTATGTATTATTTTCATAATTATATCAAATTTTGATTATGTCAAGAGTCGATTATGAGATGTGTTACTTATGAAAACTAATTATTATGATATATGTTGTTATAGAAAGTCATTTTATGGCAAATAAAAGTTATCACTGTTGAGTTGTTAACGCAAACGTTATTAGTATAAATGATAATAGTGCAAGTTAATATTATGATCGGGGATGATTATGGCAAACAATATTAGTGCAAATGAATTTATGGAAAACGAGAGAATACCGAACTGAATATTCGATACGATCTTTCGA
The DNA here is from genome assembly GCA_944739405.2 of Euclidia mi. Taxonomy (NCBI): domain Eukaryota; kingdom Metazoa; phylum Arthropoda; class Insecta; order Lepidoptera; family Erebidae; genus Euclidia; species Euclidia mi. The sequence goes on from OX123181.2 coordinate 79,158,801, forward strand.
CTAAATCATTATTAGTGTAGTGAAACATTAGTTTAAATAAAATTAGTGCATTTGAAAATTCGGCGAAATGAAATTAGTTCAAATGAAATTAGTTCAAATAAATAATTACGCTAAATAAAAATTTACCAATGAATTATTCGGTCAAATGAATAATTCTTCGAAATGACTTTATTGCAACTAAAATTCGATTTAGTAATATTATATCAAACGTTGTTCGATCAAACAAGGGTGAACCTATTTGTCACACATTTTCTCATGCAAGTAATAAATTCCGTTTGCGGTAAAAGGAAAACTCCAATATTTTCAATATACCGGGTAAAGAAACACCTCGTTTTATATAAAGTAGACATTCGTGTCGAAATAGTCGTTTACTTCATTAGTTTGTTGAAGGTAGTTCGAAATTAAAGGACGCACTCGCTATCGAGACACATACACTTTAATGTTCCTTAAATCTGCTCTTACAATAGTTGCCTTAGTTTATATACATAACTAGCTAAATAACTTATCATAAAGATAACTTATCATATACTTATCTATTATATATCTAATGATATGTAATGGACGTGACACACACCGCATCACCCATCCCAAAAGAAAAAAAAAAATAATATTATTTACATTTTTTTTTCAAATCAGTTGTTATATAACCTAATTCTATTCTTATGTGCAACATCTATTTTATTTTTACATTTAATTACGACATTAGGCGATTCGTCTTTTATGACCTGAAACGGACCTTCATATATACAATCGAACTTAGTGCCCGTTTCATTTTTTTCTAAAAGACTAAATCACCTTCCTTATACGTAATTGGATTTATCTTTTTGTCATACTTATATTTTCTAACACATTTACTTCTCATTACATTTTCTTTAGCGTCAGCGTGAGCCTTCTGCAATCTGTATTTAAATTCTAATGGGTACTTATCACAATTATATAAAGGCTCGACGCTATTATCTTTTAAATTATTCGGCAATCTACATAGCTTTCCAAAAACTAACTCTTACGGTGTATATTGAGTCACTACATTAACTGTTGTATTATAGGAAAAACACCAATACGGTATCCACGAACTCCATTCAGAAGAATTATTATTAGTTTGTATATATACGTAAATATGCGCCTAAAGTTTTATGGACATTTTCTAAAGAACCTATGCTCTCATGATGATATGCCGTTGATAAAATGTTATTAATTTCTAATACGTTACATAATTCTATCATTACTTTAGAAATAAATTCTGAATCCCGATCTGTAGCAATTATCTTAGGTATCCCATATCTCAAAATAAAATTTTCGACTAAAGTTTTGGCTACTTCATTAGCCGACTTAGTCTTTAACGCTTCCACAAATTTTATGAGTTCACATTGAAGTGTCAGGATATACACATTTCCATAATTATCTTTGTCAAGAGGACCCACAATATCGAAATAAATTTTTTTAAAAGATGACGATGCAGTCGTAGTGATCGTCAACGGTTCTTTTGTATTTCTATGATATATTTGTTTTTGACATTTTTCACATTTTCGTACGTATTCCACAATATATTTTTCAATGGACGGCCAATAATAATACTTTTTTATGTTGTTAACAATCCTACGTGTCCCGGCATGACCACTACTCGGTAAAATATGAAAGTCGTTCATTATGACCCTTTTTTCGTCTTTATCTTCGACTCTTTGTACATCTTTCACTACGCATACTCTAAAATCTTGAGATAATATTTTAGTATTGTGTTTTAAATATCATGGCATATTTTTAATTAACTCACCGTTAAAACAGTTTTTAATATAACTATTTCTTTAATATCTCTTTCGGTACAAGAACTAACTATGTCTTTCAACAACTCGTCTCGTGAAAATTCCGATAAAGAATCATAGTTTATATTTTTCGATTCGAGTTTTCTGGCACATATAACAAATTGCGTGACTTTGAAAATATTACATTCTTCTTGTTACGTAACAACTTATTCCGTGAATCTAATCTTATTTGAACTAGTTCAATATCATGTCCGTGTTTTTTAAGAATTTCTACGATCCTAGGGTGATCAAGCCTACTAACCGTAGAATCTTCCTTGTCAGTATCCGATTTTTTCGACTCTAATAGACGTTTACTTTGTGCTCTCGTGAGGACACATAAAGTCTTTTCATGCATGTTTTTTAAATCATCTTAATATATAAAATCCTTGCGTTACTGACTGACTGAAAGACACGCTACAGCCGAAACTATTGGGCGCAGGAAGCTGAAATTTGGCATGTATGTTCCTTGGGGACTGTAGGGGTGCACTAAGAAGGGATTTCCCGAAATTACCACGGGATCGGCCAAAACGGGTAAATAAAAAAAAAATGCAGGCATAGCTGCTGGCGTCCTCTAGTCACTCGATAAAACTATTCTGGACAATGCATCTGCTAACACACTATATTTTCCTTATACGATTCGACCTCGAAGTCGTATTCTTCCAAACATAGTCGGAATTTTGTTAACCTGCTTGACAGATCTGTCATGTTAAATAAATATAGTAACGGTCTATGATCAGTTTTTACGGTGAATTTTCTTCCGTACAAATATGGTCTGAAATATTTTACTGACCAAACTATAGCCAATAGTTCCCTTTCAATAATAGGATAATTTAACTCACTCTTATTCAAAGATCTACTGGCATATGCCACGGGTTTCCCATTTCCATTACATAGCTTACTACCTATAGCAAATCCCGAACTGTCTGTATGTAATATAAAAGTGTTACTGTCTGAAAAGCTTGGATAATTTAATACTGGAGGGTTTATCAACATTTCTTTTAGTGATACAAATGCTTTCTTGCATTCATCTGTCCAGTTAAATACTACATTTCTTCTACATAACTTATTCATAGGCAGAATTATACTAGCAAAATTAGGAATAAACTTTCTGTACTTCGTCGCTACTAGAAGGACGCGGATATTTTTTTATAACTGCAACTTTTTCTGGGTCTGGTAAAATACCATCTGACGATATAATATGTCCTAAATAAAGTCTGCTTTTTCAAAAACTTACATTTTGACGGATTTAATTTTAGACTGACTTTTCTTAGTCGCGAAAAAACTGACATGCAATTTCGATCATGAATTTCAAGGTTTCGTTCGAAAATGATCAAATCGTCTAAATAAAGTCAAAGTCAAAGTCAAAAATCATTTATTCATCTAGGTCACAACGTGACGCTTATGAGCGTCAAATTTTTTAAGTAAATTAATAATGCTTCTACACTTACATTTACTGCCCATTCGGTATTAGGTAGAACCACGAGAAAGAACGGGCAATAAAACTCGTGGCCACTCTTTTAATCGCCAGTGTTATGGTACATATTTTGTTTTTGTAAGGAGCTGCAACTGTTTCACATTGTAATTAATTACTTGTAAATAGTAAATAAGCACATACATATTATATACAAAATATGAAGTTATTAAATTAATTGCTGTAGTAGTCTTCAAATGTGAATCTTGTGTAACAGGAGCATCCACTTACGCTTTATAATGTAGGCAACTCGCGATCATGTTCAGAACTATGATGGAAAAGTATGTTACAGAAGGTGACGGTATATGAATACACGAAAATTACAAAAACGTTAGTATCCAGCCCATGATAACGAGTTACCTTCATCTAACACTGTAGCAAATTTTAATAAAATTTGTGGAACAACAATGAAAATGTAAATGTAGTAAGTTGAATGACCTAATAATGCATGAATATTAAATTAATAGAACTAGAGATATTATATAAAAAAAAAAACTGAAAAGTAAGGTATCTATATAAATTAAAAAAAATCAAGAGTTGGCTAGTGTAAGTGACCACCTATCCTTATCACTGAAATAATCATTAATGGTATAATAACCTTTCCTAATAAGGCAGTCTTTTATTTTACTTTTGAACGTACTAAATGGCAATTCTAAGAGACTAATTGGTATTTTATTGTATATACGAATACCTAGCCCTACAAAAGAATTAATAACTTTATGTAAACGATGATAAGGGGCATATAACTTATGCCTGTTTCGAGTATTTATGTTATGTACATCACTTTTTGTAGTAAATAAACCTATATTTTGCCTAATATACAATATATTAGCAAATAAAAATTGTGAGGCTACTGTAAGAATCCCTATAGACTTAAAGCGTTCCCTAAGAGTATCTTTTGCACCTAACATGTATATTGCTCGTACCGCTCGTTTCTGTAGAACAAAGATATTCTGAATATCCGCAGCTTTGCTTTATGACACTATGAAAATAGCTAAAATAAACTAGACGAGCTGTGTCAACATCAGTAAGTTGTCTAACTTTTTTGACAGCATACGCAGCAGAACTGAGCTTACCTGCAAGACATGCTATATGTGCACCCCATTGTAACGTATTATCTAGTGTAATGTCTAGAAACACTGTCGAGTCAACTGTGTCAAGTTCCTCCTTATCTAGCCTTATATTAGGTCCCAGTTGTCTAACGTTAGGTAAAGCAAATTTAACGCATTTAGTCTTTTTAGAATTAAGCACTAGGTTGTTTGCTGTAAACCATTGTGTAACCTGTATAAGTGCATTATTTACATCATCAAATTGATTCCTATTCCTATCTACTTTAAAAATAAGTGACGTATCATCTGCAAAAAGTACGACATCACAGATATTTTTTAAATAAAAAGGTAAGTCATTAATATACACAAGGAATAGAAAAGGACCTAAAATAGAGCCTTGTGGAACGCCTAACTGTATAGGTAATTTAGAGGATGTAGTCCCATTTACATCGACGCACTGAAATCTTTGCCGCAGGTACGACTCGACAACACAAAGTGCGGTTTCCTCTACGCCGTAGTGGCGGAGCTTACGCAATAGTGTGTCGTGATGAACGCAATCAAATGCTTTTGAGAGGTCACAGAATACTCCGATAGCATTTTTAGATGACTCCCAAGCATTATAAACAAGTTTTATGAGAGCAACACCCGCATCAGTAGTGGATCTACCTTTAGTAAATCCGTATTGATCTTTATGAAGCAGACTATTTAAATTAAAGTGTCTTAGTAGCTGCTTTAATAAAATCTTTTCAAATATTTTACTAAATGCCGGCAAGATAGAGATGGGCCTGAAGTTATTTACGTCATTTTTACTGCCAGATTTGAATAAAGGTATGATTTTACTTAATTTCATCAAATCCGGAAATACGCCTGAGTCAAAACATTGGTTAAAATTATAGAGAGGTAAGGCGCAACAGTCTCAACTATAGTACCTAAAATTTTAATTGAAATGCCCCAAAAGTCGCCGGTATTTTTAATATTAATTGAATTATATGCGATCAATATATCTCGCGGGGTAACGTGCTCGAATCTAAACACGCTCTTGCATTCAGGTACACTGCTAAGCAAAAAATTTCCAGCGTCTAAAGATGATGATTGTAAAGAGCTAGTAGTTGTTAAAGGTATGCTCGCAAAGAAACTATTGAACATATGCGCTACTTGAGTTTGATTGGTGACTAATAAATTGTTTTCTTTTAGTTCAAATTGGTTTTCCCGTGGTCGTGCTCTTCCTGTTTCATTATTTAAAATTCTCCAAGTTTCTTTAATTACATTTGTTGAATGCTTAATTTTGCTACTAATAAATTTAGATTTTGCCATAACACAAACTTGTTTAAAAAATGTTGAGTAGTTTTTTACATAATTTAGAAAAGGTGTGTCAAATCTATGTTGTTTCATACCATATAATTCAAACAATTTGGCTCTACTTCTGTATATACCTATAGTGGCCCACTGGTTAAAAGATCCGGTAGTACCCTTTAATGTGACAGTTTTACTCTTGAAAGTATCTTGAAACTCATTATTTACTATTCCAAAAAGTGAATTATAAATTGTATTTGGATTTTCTGAGTTCAAAATTGAGGGATTGAGTTTAGCGATAATATTGTTTTTTAAACGTATAAGACGATTGGTAGTTTGAGGCCTACATTCTACTGTATGTGATTTATCATATGTTGTACATGAAAAACTAGCTATCTGTCCACGGTGATCAGAAGGAAGAGAACTAATAACTACTGAGTTTTTAGCAACACAAGAACTAAATATGTTATCCAAACAAGTAGAAGATGTTTCAGAGACTCTAGTAGGTTCACAGAATAAATTACTTAAATTAAATGACTTAAAAAGATTCAGAAATCTAGTACACTGTGAAGAATTCTCTAAAATATTAATATTCAAATCACCACATACTATAATATTCTTATGACTACCTATAATTTTATTAAAAGCATCTTCCATAACAGTCTCAAATAGATTATAATCACCAGAAGGGGGTCGATATACACAAATTATAATATATAAGTCTAGTTCCACACAGGACAACTCAATAGTGCGCTCAATAGATAAATTTACAATATCCTTACGTTCTTTGCATTTTAATAAATTTGAAGTCATTATGAGAGAACCGCCTCTAATAACCTGCTTTCTTATATACGAACTCTGTACTGTGTAATATTCATTTATAACAATAACCTCATGGGTGCTTAACCAATGTTCAGTTAACGTCATATTTTTCTAGAAATAAACTTAACTCTAACTCTTTGCCAGATAGGCCCTGCATGTTTTGATGTACTATATTCAAATACTGCAGCCTAACTGTTGTCCTATCTTGGAGTTTAAATCACAAGATGTGTCAATAAAAACGTTGTTAGTATATGTACTAACCCTATCAAATAAATTGTCAACACAAGGCTCACTGCCTTGCTGTAAATTGTATGCTAATAACTTAGCAATTTGTCGCTTAATATAAAATGGCATATACATTGTATCTTTAGTTAAAATAAATTTACTAATAAATTTATTAGCGTCAAAAAACAATATTGCGTCACTATGACGACAAGTTATGTTATACAATAACATGTTTAATGAGTGTATGTGCATATTTTGTGTGTGTGTTAAGTTGTTTGAGTAAGGTAAAGCACCTAAAATAAATTTACAACTAAATTTAGAATTAAGTTCTATCAACAATTCAACACATTCTATGATATCCTGTCTCTTTACAGTTAAACTGTTACCAAACAATAATATTGCAGTACTACTTTCATCTTAGGGGTGTAACTTAATCTGATTAACTAAACTACAGTAACTATTCCCTGGCCTACAATAATTTATAACACACTGATTTGTATATTCACTGAGAAGACTACCAAAATTGTGACCTAGCCTATCAGAAAAAATAAAAGGTTTAATAATAGATGTTGGAAGCCTAGATTTATTTAAATTTGATTGTAATAAGTGTGAGTTTTGTGGATTGTTAGAAAAATTCTCAGGTAGTACGGTACTCAATGGCTCTGCTGGTACAAGAGTATGAGTACAAGAACACGAGAGCTTATTGGTCAGAGACTCATACATTTCTGCATTACACCTCATCAAGTCTACGAGCTCACCTGCCTCCACTATACGCTTGCTCAGTTCTTGTTGAGAAGCTTGGTATTTGTTGAAGATCTCATTTAAGGTTCTTTCCCTAAGTAATATCTCTTCCCTTAAGCGATGAGTTTCCATATCATACACTGATCTGCTATGTTCCAAATTTCTAGAGTACTCAGAAAGTTGATTAACTAAGTTTATGCGCTCCTTTCTAAGATTTAAATTAACTCTATGCACATTATATTTCCTAATAGATTTATGATATTTTTTTATTAATTTAGTAATTTTAATGTAACGTTTAAGTTTATTACGACTAGAAAAGCTGGGTCTCATAATAATGGTATCCTCCCTGGTCAGATCTATTGTCACAACTGGCTCCCTAATGCACACATGATCAGGCTCACTACTAACCAACTCATGATATAGGCTACAGGTATTCGCAATCTGTTGACTGTGTTTATTTATTTCTATGTTGGAGATGGTTTTATGAGCTTCACTCAATTCACGTTCCAGTTCAGCAACACGTCTCAGAGCTTCTTCATGAGTGTCCATGCACTGTTGGATGTTGGACACCGTCAGTCGAAGTTGTTCATGTTGCTCAAGTATTTCAAGATGGTGTGTGTGCATTTCAGCCAACTGTGCCTTGAGTTCAGTGTTCTTGTCTACTATTTTCTTTACTTCTTCTTCGCTGTCCTCTCTTTCCTGTAGCAGCTGGTTACACAGGCTTTTGGAGGATTCCAATTCCTTGAGTGTGGACTGTAATTTGTCCTCCAGAACTGCCATTCTGCGGGTCATCATTTGAACAGACCCACCCCGTAAGCACCTGAAATATAAGGAAGAGTGAGTAAAGTCAGCAGAGAGAAACTAAGAAATGGGTGGATAGAAAGTTGAGAAGGAAATAATGTAGGTAGATTATAAAAAAATAACAGAAAAGTAAATTAAATAAATTTGGGAACAGCTTATTTTAAATCTAACTATTGGAAAATATGAAAGTAATGAATAGGTACAAAAAATTTATATATTTGATATTATATTTCTAAAACAATAAAATAAAATTGGAATGTAGGTAGGTACTTCTATATATTGACCTGTGTAACACTATTGTACTCCTTAAATTAATATACTTATTTTATAATAAATCATTATGTTTTGTGTATAGTGTGTCATGTATACATGGTGTCTGAGGCAAATTTTTTTCTTTTGCTTCCACAAATTGTCAAGCAAAAGGAGACATAAACGGTGCCGCTGTGTATTGTAAATGACGTCGCTCACGTGCAGTGAGCAGTGTTTATGAAATGTATAGTGTATATTAGTTAGTATTATATGAATAAAACGATACAGGGATAAGTAAATAATTATGAAAACAATACTCCCCGGGTTTCCAGTTGATTTTGAATCTTGTTTATGTCTTGTCCGTTACTTTGACAGTTGATCCGCCACAAGTTTTCCAGTGAGGTTTAGTCACTAGTCCTTTGATATTATGTTACACAAACAATTATTGCTAAGGTTTATGGGTATACACTTTAATTTAGAGATACAATTAATGAAGAAAACAAAATAAAACTATTTTTATCAATTAAATTATTATACACGTAGCGAAATGTCAGCTGTTCGCTAGTGTTGCCAGCGAGGAATCGTATTTAATAAACTAAGCATTTGTCATAATTTAACCCTGACATGGCTACAGTCATAAATTATCATTCTACTAAATGAACTTAGACTTATCTTTAATCCCATCGGTAATCTGCACATTTGGTATTGCCCCTTGTCTGTTGTAAACGCTGTACAGTTTCTACTGTTTATCGCGAGATAGCACGGAAAATACGATTGGGATAAATCGCAATGACTGTAAAACATAGCACCTGACAAGGACTCTAAAATCTCATAAATATTAGGTAAAGGAAATTTATCGTCTTGTATTTTTTCATTCAACTGTCCATAGTCTATAACTACGCGCCATTTCTTTTCTCCGTTACGATTTTTGGAACAATTAACACAGGACTAGACCACTCACTAACTGTCTCCTCATTAATATTGTTATCAAGCATCTCTTGAACCTGCCGATCAAGTTCCTTTTTCTGAGCGTGAGGTATCCTATACTGTCTCCTATATACTGGCGTGACATTATCCTTTAGTCTAATCTCCTGTTTATAAATAATCGTGACAGTTAATTTATCTCCCGGAATATGAAATATATCTGGGAATTTTGCACATATTTGCTCGATCGATAACCGAATTTAAGCAAAGAAAATATTTTCTTAACGCGTTCAACGTTTATCTCCGGTTCCGCAAAACTACAATACTCATAATCACTTAATGGACTTACTTCTACGTCAGAGATGCTACAAATAACTTCCTCAGAGGTTGTGTTTAATATCCTAATCGGTATCATCCCATTTTTAGGCCTAGCTATCACATTAGCCAAAAAAACACCTTTACATAATTCTTTCCTAAATACTACACAATCTTCTGTTCTATTAACAGGCAAATATTTAATAACTTCAGAACGCGGGGAAACATTCAATAAATAATCATACAAATTTAATGGAATCGAAACCATTGTCCCTCGACATTCTCTTAAAGATAAAATATTCTTCGAAAAATCTAATATTAAATTATATTTTTGCAAAAAGTCTTGGCCTAATATACCGATTGCCTTACAAGGTAACTTATCGAAAACGTAAATCTTATGTGAAAATGTATATTTCTCGTATATTAAATTTAAATAAATTTAACCTATTGCAACTAAACTACCACCTACGCCATTAATCACGAGCCTATCTCTATAAATGTTATTACACAACCCATATCTTACACAAAAACTATTTTTTATAGCCGATAACGACGCTCCTGTATCGACTAACCATTCTGATTCAATATTATTTATTCTAAAAATAACCCAACTAATGCTACCACACGCTAAAATTTTTACTAACGAAAAAACTGACTCGTTGTTTGTTGTTCGTCATCGTTTACGAACTACACGTTTACGTTACTTGGCCTTGCCATTGACTCATTATTTTCCGGCGACGTGCGGTCTAAATATGCTACATGTTGTTTCTGCTGACCGCGATAATTGTAATGTCTACTAGTACCGCGCGTACGCGTACTACTGTTATGCCATGCGTTAGAATTTTGCCCCTATGACACGCGCGATGCTTGTCAAACACAGCTGATTGTCGCTGCACGTGATTATTCGAACCGCCGCGATAATGTTGGAAATTGACATACTTCGCGTTCCCCTGATTTCTATGATATTTTGGTCGTCGCTGAAAGCTCATTATTTGGTCTGGAGAAGTGGAACTTACATCTTCCGCCACCCTTTATGCATCTTTCAACGACGTCAAATTACGCGCAGCTATTATAGTACCAATTTTTTGGTTTCGTAGGCCATCCGTGAGCCTTTTTATTACGTATTTTTCATTTAGTGGATGCAAAATTTTATGTGATTCCTCATTGTCGCCAGCCTGAGAGATGATCAGGTCTACCATCAACTTCTCAACTTCTGCCCCAAAATCCGAAATAGTCTTATTATTTTGTCTAGCCCGTGCAAACCGAGCCTGAATCGCTACATCGGATTTTGGAGACAACAGATGGTTTTTCATGTCAGTCAATAAATTGGCTATAAAGTCAGAATTCGACGCCAGATGTAACCTAGCTCCCTGGCTGAGTCGTGTAGTTAACACGAATTTAATCAAAAGTTGGCAGTTGGCCTGGTCTAACATAGAGCTATATAAGTTAACGCTGTCTATCAAATCTCGGTCACCTGCTCGTCCCCATTCATTTCGGGTAACAAGCTAACAGCTGTTTTGAAACAAAAATTTTCGGTGCCCATTTTTAGTTTTTCTGTTACTATGTGAAAAATAATAGTACTTTGGTATAATCTATCTATTTTATCTATTAAGTCTGTAAGTTCATCCGAAATTTTTTCACAATTAGCAATCAAGGATTTAAACTTGTTGTAAAGGGCTCGCGCTTCGCTAACCTTTTTATTAAAATTTTCTCCCTGCCTTCTTGATAGGCCTAATTTGACAATGCTTTCTCTGAAAAGCTTTAATTTGACAATGCTTTCTCTGAAAAGCTTTAATTGAATCAATATTGAGGTGCATTCTACTTCCATATCATAATATAAAATAAAATTATTTCATAAAATTACAAATAAATATTTAAATAAGGCATATTTAAAAGTATCACTTAAAGTCTCTATATAATTTTCACAACACACAGTACGAATAGACGAAGTTAAAACATAAATTTTCTTACTCACTATACCCGTTCGCTGGCCACTCGCCTCACTTCCCGATTATTGATTTCTTGGTTGATCCATCCCTGATGGCACCACTTGTATAGGTGTACCAAAACACCGATTATAGCTAGCGCGAGGCATACCGCGATGAATACTAGTGCCGTGCTGATAGATGATAATTGCTGTGCAGTAGCATTATTACTTCCTCCTGATGCCGTCTGGGCAATAATCACCTCTTCCTTCGACAGCGAAACTCCCATGATATATTGCCATGATATAGCGAGTATATTGCGAAGAGAGGAAGAGAGAAAAAAAAATCACTGGTTTTGGGTTTCTTACTGATTGCGCCCTTATCTCCGCATGACGTCCCCTCGTACTAGCAGCTTCTGGTCTTGATGCCTGCAGATCCTGGCATGGTCGCCATGTGGTGTTGAAGGTGGTTCGAAATTAAAGGACGCACTCGCTATCGAGACACATACACTTGAATGTTCTTTTAACCCCTACCCTGCGCAAGGCTCGCTTTGCCCAACGCACGAAATGCAACGTCATTTCAAACACTTTATAATTTTTACGTAGACTTGCCGAAAAAATCGTCTACAAAACTATAATAATATGGCATGAATTATACCTCCCTGGTTTTGTTACGAGTTTATCTAACTAGTTATATATTTCAATATGTAAATAAAACTGACCTGTTCTCGCAGCGATGTAATATATTTTGATTTTGAGAAATTTCATTGGTATAAATTGTAAACTTTTTCACAATTTATCGAATATCCACACATAATCACCAAACGAGCACTTTATTACGTTAAAACAATATACAATGTGCAAAGATAACACAACTCATTTTACTTTAGAATAATAATTTCACCATAAAACGTTTTTGTTTACGCGACGAAAAATAACGGCCGCCATTCTTTGGGAACGTAATAAGTGCAATGTGCAAAGATAACTCAACTCATTTTACTTTAGAATAATAATTTCACCATAAAACGTTTTTGTTTACGCGACGAAAAATAACGGCCGCCATTCTTTTGGAACGTAATAAGTGCATTACAAAAGTTTCGTTACTTTTTCACTGCAATATTTTTCACTTTCCGATAAAACATAACTCAATGTGAAATCTATACTTATTTTCCAGTTGTTCTGTATATAATACTTATAAGATTACTCAATGTTTTCTCATTACAAACATTTTTACTTTTCTCGTGCACACTTATTTCAATATCAAAATGGCCAATATGGCGTCGTCGCAAAGTTCAATGGCATACGTATTTTGTTTAGTTAATTTTCGTTCATTCTTGCTCGTTTCCAGTTTATAAAAGTATTTAAATTGGTCATGCGGAAATCGATAAATTGAATGATATAACAAAATCGTGTTACAAGTGCAAAAACCGTTAAATATCAACGACCAATGATACCCGACTTGTTATTAACCTATGAGGTTAATATTGCAGTTGAGGGGTTCAGCTGCTCTTACAATAGTTGCCTTAGTTTATATACATAACTAACACGTGCTTATACGCTAAATAACTTATCATATACTTATCTATCATAAATCTAATGATAATATGTGATGGACGTGACACACACCGCAGCTAGTGGCGATCTTTACCCTTATTTTCTAGGCTAGTTGGCAATCGTTCCACGTACTAACTTATTCATCACGAACCAAGGCTACCGAAAATATTTCGTGGATACCTGCCCCAACAATTTCTCACACCGACTTAATCTCGCCTGTGTTTTGCAAATATTCTTCTAATACTATATTTCTAGGCACCACGTACAGGTTTATTGAAATTTCATTGTGACGCAAAATATTCGCTTTTAACGTAGAATGCTTTTGATATTAGACGAAAGGAACCTAAAATATTTACGTTAACATGTCTAGAGAATTATAGCACAAGGTTTAAAATAGCTATATCCTCAATTACGAATAATATAATAAAATAATTGAGTGAATAGTAAACATCTGTTACTATTTATTTAATGGTAGTGCTGTAACGCTTAGCTTAAAGTATTTAAAATAATGGGAATATTTGTGAGTTAAAAATAAGATAACGAAAAACACCATATTTCAATTTCAATATTCATGAAAGTTTTAACTGTGCCGCAACGTGTTGTGCAAATATCTATGTAACTATATTCATATTTTAATCTTACCTCGTAAAAAGCTATCTATGGTAAAAAGGCACAAACCGTTGCACATTTACGTTCAAGAAGTTATTTGTATTGCATAAAATATTCATTACTTCGCTTTATGTGTATAAGAAAACGTATTTGGATATACGCATGCACGTTTCAGACAAATGACCCGATCGGCCGACTTTACGTCACGCCCAAAATGTGCCCTTCGAATTTCATTTCGCATTTCTAGGTTTAACATCCTGGGGGCATTTGATAGCTCACCCATCAAATTAAACGTCTAATAATTTACTTACAATTAAGTCCACCCTACGTGATGACAATTACTAAAATGTAGCTTTGTGTTCACAATTCGAGAATAGCTTTCTACCGAGGAATTTTATTTCTTACACAAAGGCTTGTGACAACAATATATTTCAGTGCTATCACGGAAGCCTATACTATGACGAATGCAGCTATTTTTCCGGCGTTATCATGTATGCACGTCTGATTTTTATTCCTTTTTGTACGGCAGTTACAAATCGATTTGGCTTAAAGCCAATGGCGTCATTTTAATAGTTTCTCTGTGCGGCCGACAGTAACGTTCACATACTTTAACATTACGTATGTACACATCCATGAAATGAATGATGCAACGTTACTACGCAATCTCTTTGGGGAAACTCTTAATCGGAAAGAAGGGAAGAAAAATTTATATTTATTCATTCTTCAGGTATGTGCACGGTATCGAAATTTAATTTTACGAATATTTATGAAGCATTTCGTTTTCATATAGTATTTATGATTCAATATGTAACATTCTTCAACAGACACCATGGCATTTACGTAACAATAACAAATTATATAATATATAATTTGTTAATGAATATAAAATTTACGTTAATAATTTTTGTCTCGACGTTGAATTTATACAGTAGATACTTGATTTTTCTGACATTTTTCCGACTTTCAAATATACTTTCAATATGTCAACTACTACCCTTGAAGTGAAATTAAAAAAGAAACTACGTTGTGATCACCTTTGTCATATAAAGAAACCATTGTCCAAATTCATGTTTCCAGTTCCACTAGTTAGGCGCTGCCATATGTCAGTCAGGAGAAGTGATTTCTTTTCTTTCTTTCTGATGTATAAGCAATTAATAATTTTAAATGGACAAAACAACACCATAGCATTATTTACGATACATTAATATAGATAAGCTGCCATTTATCCAGCTAAGTTCAATTTCGTAGGCACTATACCTTGATATTTTCTCTTACTTGGTTTGTACAACGATTCGATAAAGAGGGCGATTTGTAAGAGAGATACAATAGCTGGGATAAAAGGGAACTCCTTTAAAGTCATCTCTATTCATTGGCAAAATCATGAAATACAATTCCTTATCCTTATTGAATGGTTTACCATATTGGGAGGTTACCTGAGAAGTAACTCATATTATAATAGCTATACTCGTACTTACTCGTGTTTATTGTACGAAAAGTTTTCAGACCAATGTTTGTACTTGAATTAAAGATTCGGACCGATATGATTAGGAAAAATGTTTATTTTATGTTTAGGAATATTCTCGTTTTATTTTTCTTCGTATAAGTTGAGCTTCTCTATTGTTAATCTGTTTCGTAAATGTAAGATGAGGCTGAAGAGTGAATTATAGTGAAATTATGTCAAACCTTAATGTAATTACGGGTTATCTGGCTCATTGGGTATGTGCCCAATGAGCGATGACACAAAAATATATATATTTTAAAAGTTATTGTTCAGTTTATAATTTTTCCCGTTCAATCAGATCAACACAAATGACTGCCTCGTTGGTCTCGCGGCAAAAATGTGCGCGTGCGATTGGGAAATCTCGGGTTCGATGCCCGGGTCGGGCAAAGTGTTATCGGGTTTTCCGTTAGGAAATTCTCAGTAGCAGCACGGAGTCTGGTGATATGCCCGGTACGGCAATAGGCTCGCCCCCTATTACGTTGGACCTAAAAAAATCATGGCGAAATGTGGGTGTAATATTACAGCTCTGCCTACCCCTTAGGGGATACAGGCGTGAGTTTATAAAAAAAAATTGATCAACAGAGCAACAATAATTCTCGTACACAGTTTATTCTATATTTTTAACAACAAACATATTGTATGTGTCTGTGAACTCAGATTACAAACTAAGACCCGTTTCCTTCTGGTAGAAAATAATACGTTCGAAATATATCCACATCGACAAAACATGCAAGATTTCTAGAAAGATTTTCGCTTGATAAACACTTACACGTCAACATTGTATTATCTAACAGGGAGTCCTAGGTATTTTCGGCTTATCTTATTCATAAGATTACTGTACCACGTCATTTTGTGAAACGCCGTACAAATGTGCGTCATTTTACTTGCCGGTAATGGAGCATATAACGTAAACAATGTAAAAAATGTTACCACGGCTCTATATAAAGTTCTTGCACTCTAAAAGAAATTTACTTTGAAAACAAACGGCGCAAATTATCAAAAGATTTATGAGAAAACTCCGCTTTGGAGTACATCTTGATTGTAATTATTTCGATCGATGGTTGATATCAGCTGTAAAGCAATTATGCCGTCATAATTTTGAGGAAAATACGTGAATGAAAAAAAAGATTACACATCTTTTGTGTCAATCAAGAGAAAAACTTTGAAGGCCGCGAAAATCTAATTAGAAGTTGAATAAGTTCATTTCTACAACGGGAATCTCTCGCTTGGGTGTGTTTTGTCCTTCTATCTGTTATCAAGTTCTAGCATTTAACCCCTTATTGCATGTAGTATGAAGGAAGTTACTAAAAATATATATTTGGTGAAAGCTTGTTTAATAATCTTTTGTGAACATAAATTAGACAAATAAAAAAAATTCAGTAAGTAATTATTTATGAATTTACATCAAAGAGCCATATCTGGACTCGTACGCATTTGAGTTGAAATTATGTAAGCCATATCTGGCTTCGCATGCACAGATGTTCCAATTTGTCAAAATGTGTAAATCAGTTTCGCTTGTCATTATAGCATTAGAAGACTTCTTATTATTTATTTTTTGTATAATTGCGTATTTTTTGCAGTTTTACCTTGAAAGAACCATAAACATGGCAATATTCATTTCTGTATAGCAAAAAACTGAAACCCGAGTGCATACGAAGCCATATTTGACAGGCATTATTTTGTTTTGACGGAAACGCATAGCCAGCCATATTTGGCGCCTGAAAAAAAAACAGGTAAAAATTAAATGAAAATAAAAATTTATACAAAGCAACTTACTATTAGGCACGCTAGTCGATGATTCTAGAAGTTAGAATAGAATAGAATAAAAGTTTAGTGGTTTCAGTATTACAGCAAATTTGTATAAATAACAAAATAAACTGTAATACTGAAAGCAAAAGGTTTAAGCGTCAGCTTATGCTTGGATCCCGGAGAATTACCAAGCGCTGGTTTTCAGCTTAAACCTTTGACTCCCGTTTACAAAAAATATTAAAAGTGACAAAAAACGTGTAACCTATTTAATATTAAAATAAACCATACATTACATACACTTAAAAATTAATGTTACGATTCTGATTTTAACCAGCATATGCGGCTGTTTCAATCTTAAATCTACAATCTTAATAGCACAAAGTCTTTAAATGTAACCCTTAGATCACTTTAATACTTGAAATTATAATAAACTAGTTAAGTTTTTTTGGGCTTCAAATATAAATTCTGTACATCTATTTTTAAATTTAATTAAACTTTTTATATTTCGGAGAGGTGGTGGTATTGTATTCCATATTTTGGATGCAGCATATTTGAAACTGCCTTTATATCTCTGTGTCTTATGCTTCGGTATTTTAGCTTTAAAATTTCTTTTGACCTAGTATTTAAGTTATGCGCATCCGCACACCAAGAAAGTGTATTAAATAAATACGGAAGTGTTTTACTTGTGATGATTCTATGAACGAAGCACAATAAATGCTGATTCCGTCGCGATTCCATATTAAGTAATCCCTTTTTGTTTATAATTGGAGAGATGTGCGACTATCTTTGAGTTTTATAACAAAAACGCATACAGGCATTTAGAACTCGCTGTATATATTACTTAGATTTTTGGAAAAGCCTAGGCCCATATATATACACCGCAATAATTAAATAATGATAGCACCAAAGAATCGGTAAGCAATTTCCTTACATCCTCAGAGAGAAAGTCTCGGATCCCATATAAAACTCTTAACCTATAGAATGCATTTCGCATTTGATTACTAATATGGTCGGAACATTGGAGGCGATCATCCATAAGAAGCCCTAAATTCCTAGTGATAGGTACTCTTTCGAGTACTTCACCATTCATCAAAATTGGTGTGTGTATAATTTCCGCAGTCTTTATTTGATATGTAGTACCTAGTAACATCCATTTTGTTTTGGAAGGGTTAAGCACTTTTTAGTCCAATCGAAGATTTGTCCCAGGTCATTCTCTATATCTTTTATAGCTTGTTCAGTATCTAGAGGCCTAAAGGATTTGTTTATTTGTGTGTCGTCTGCATATAGATGTGCGTTACAGTGTTGCAATATATTTGGGAGATCAGCTGTAAATATTATGAAGAGCAACGGACCTAAAATAGAGCCTTGTGGGACTCCTCTAACGGTGAATAACATTTCTGATGAAACATTATTTCCCTTAGGATCATCTACTACGACTTGTTGAAACCTATCTGTGAGGTAAGACCTAAACCAGTTAGCGCTGTCTGTTGAAATGCCGTAATGGATTAGTTTGCTGAGTAGAAGCTCTCTATTTAGGCAATCGAAAGCTCTAGTTACAAGTTAAAACAAAAATTATGGATTTTCTCAGTCACATTATTACTATAATTTTTCACTGTTAAAAGTTTAACTAAAACATTGCTGTCAACTTGCTAGCCCTGTCATGAAATAACATCAAATTATTTTGACACAGATAACTTACCACACACAAAAAAATTACATAGTTTTAACGAAGACTTCATCAGTTTCAATTAATTTTGTTATAATTCATATGATAGTTATAAAAAATAAATAATAAAAAATTTTAGAAACTACAAATGGCTTCGTATGCGGTAAGGGGTTAAAACGTTACATACCTATTTATATTTCAGCCTGGGAATGTCGTGACCCCATGAATATTAAATTCAACCATAAACATTTTAACAATGCTATTACACTGCTCAGTGTGGTATTGTGATTTCTTAAGGGCCCTTTCGTTCGTGATCAATTGGGAGAGTGGTTCTCGAAAGGCTACGATAGCTAAGCGTGGCGTGGCGAAAAATCTTTGTAGCGTAGGGTAGCTGGCAACAGAAACAACAACGTAAAGCTCGAGTTAGTAAGTGGTTAGTGAACTATGCAAATTAAGGCACTGCATATATTTAGATTGAACATAGAATAGATAAAACAGAAAATAGTAGCTTGATTGTCAGTATAACATAGGATAAGATATTTATCATTGTTTCATCAGCATCATTGTCTTGCCCTGGTTCCAATTTATTTGGGGTCGGCGCAGTATGTCCTTCGCTTCCATACTTTTTTGTCACCAGTCATCCGATCGCTTACCACTTTCTCTTTCTTATCCATCCTCACACAGTCCATCCATCTTGTCCTTGGCCGCCCTCTCTCTTTTCGTCCTTCTAAGGGCGCTTGTACACGGTAAGAAAATTTATCGTGTCTGCAGCAGACAAGACAAATTCTTCGTGTACACTACAAGAATTTTGTCTGTTCTACACACAAATACTTTTCGTGTACGTGACACGATTTTTTTCGTGCAGTCGTCAGCCGGGCGTAGGGCGCGCAAGTAATAACAAGTCTGATAATCATTTTCGTTTATTTATAAAAATCTTTACTACAAAGCAAAAAGGAATGATAATTGCATATTATTATTATAACAAAATGAAAAAGGAAACAAAAAACAAGAGACTTTACTGGGTTCATCCAATGAATCAAGAGAAAAATGAGGCTGAACCCTACTACTCCACCCCCACCGCTCCGCAACAGCGTTCGCCGCGTCGCCGTCGTCGTGTCTTGCGCAGACAAGATTTTTTTTCGTGCACCTCTGCGAGCAGTGTCCACAGTTATTTTCTAGTTACTACACGAATTCTTGCGTAGGCCTGGCGTATTTTCTTACCGTGTATAAGCGCGCTAATATTTTTCATATTATATCGTACTTAATCTGACATGAATTATGGTATATTATGAAAAAATAGATGGGCCGTTTATAAAATTCTGGGCCGGTAGACATGTGCGCCCAGAGATCAATGTGCCTAATTAGGTTAATTGCATGATTTTAAAATTTGTGTACTAACAATAGGCTAAGGAACTACTAACATTATGGATCTTTGGTCTGAAATAAATTATATATTATTATTATTTCTAATGTGTTCTTATAAAATACTATATTAATTTCATAAAATCGCTAGGAATTGGAAAATACCAAATCAAAGTGTTAATAATAATCTTCCTAGCGTTATTTCAGCTGCAATCATGTCTTAAAACCCGGGATCTCCTTACTAATCTAATCAGATTTGATAGAATATTAGCTTTAATAACAACCCGAGTGAAAGTATCAATAATAATTATTGAAGGATATGTATCAGTTTTCATTAAAGTAAGAAAGTGATGAATATGCACGTAAAAGGACCAAAAGGGAGAGGGTGGCCAAGGAAAAGATGGTTGGACTGTGTGAGGATGGATATGAAAGAGAAAGGGATAAACAATCGGATGACTGGTGACAGAGAAGTATGGAAGCGAAGGACATACTGCGCCGACCCTAAATAAATTGGGAACAGGGCAAGACAATGATGATGTATCAGTTTTCATTTAGAGCATTATATTTAATTATGACAATGACATTTAAAGTATAATACCATGCATCAAAATTATAAATGCTAAAGCCAAATAAGATAGACACATTCTATTCGTATTATATATATTTGACGACCGGTTGGCGCCGCGGGAGTGTAAGCGACTGCTACGCCGAAGGTCGCGGGTTCGATTCCCGCTCAAGTCAAACATTTGTGTGCGTGAACATGGATGTTTGTCTTGGTCTGGGTGTTTCTATGTATAATATGTATGTATTTACAAAAAAAAGTATACATATATGTTTATCCATTATCTAGTACCCATAGTACAAGCTACTGCTTAGTTTGGGACTAGATGGTGTTGTGTGAATGTGGTAGAATATTATTCGCAGATGCAGCAGCAGATTGGACGTGTTAAAACTACTGTAGCAATGGAATAACACTTGTATCAGTATTATTGTTTATAAGGCACAAACACCAAACACATTCATGCGTCAGTTGACATGCATTCATATTTCCCGTTACAAAACATTTGAATATGCATTTTCCTGTTATTTTTACCGCAACACCAATATTGGAGTATCTTATTAATATTTGGCAACGCACGAAATTCAGATGTTCTTTAATTGTGCTATCGAATGAAAATATTGAATAAATTTTAAATGAAGTCGCTGTGAGTAATTATATTTTTTGTATTGTATTACGTATAAGACCTTTATTATGGCACATCCCTTTTACGAATCTAATAAACAATAAAATGCAACTATAGTATTAAAAAGGTACTATCTCAATTCAAACAATTTGGAATAAATCTGAATTTACTCCAAAAATTACGAAATTATTGTTTACTTTTATATAAGAGTCTCCTCCTTACTGATAATAACACTGAGCCGAAAATATGTTTACGTTAGTTGGAAACAAAAGTGGTAGTATCTTTGTGAGGATGTGTGTAATCTTGGCGAATAACATGTGAAAACAGTTAGCACAAACTATGACAATAAAGGTGGTAGTAAAGATAAAAACGTTATGTTAGTACCAATGTAATTCAGGAGAGGAAGATTTATGTGTCAGTCATTTGTTTTCGCGTGGTAATCTCCGGGCGCGGGCGAGGCGTCGCGTTAAACTGATTACGAGTTCAAATTAAGTCGTAAACTCGTAACGCTCAAATTACTGAGTATTAACATAGACATTGCTTTTAAGACGAAAGTTTAAGATTGAAATATTTGTTTTAGGGGCGTTTTTAAATAGCTTTCTTTATTTTGCTCGCTTAAAGATCAGCTTTATGTAGGCGAAGTCATTACGTCTTGAAGAAACTCAATTAAAGCTTGCTGTCATACTTTGTGTTTTATGTTATTTATACGGTTAAGTAACATTTACTTTGTCAATGCTCTTTTGGAAGAACACTTTCGCAAAAAGATGCTGTGTAATCTGTATGTCAGTAGTGATTTGCCCCGCCAAAAAGTTTTATATCAGCTTTTTCAATGTGGTTTTTGCCATTTACAAGTAACAATGCTTTCGCTAGCGGCTTTTACAAATTTCGAACGAGGCGTTGTTATTTTCTAAAAATATAATAATGAAGATTGGGGCTTGCTAGGTAAATTGTTTAGACATTCTTCAGGCCATAAAATTTACTACTATCCAAATAAGCATGAAAAAATGTTTTATCAAAAATGACATGTAGGTACTTTTTCGTGAACATCAAAGATTATTCTATTTGTTGAAAATAAAATAACTAAACTGTATTTGCGTCTATCACACTAAAATTAAATTTTGAGCGTATCCTCTATAATCTGTTATAATCAAGCACTACTAAAGGTAATGCTGTCCTTCTCGTGCGAGTGTGTGGTCACCTCTTGTGTCAGAGTTCTGAGACCGCTTGAAGGCCAGGCCAGGCTAACGATTCTTTCCTGAGACAAGACCGGGGAACGAGACATTTACGTGCCCTCCGAAGCACGATAGCACTCTGACGTACATGTCGCACGTGGTTACCCATCTCACTGGTGGCCTGCAAGCGTTGCTTAACTTTGATCACCTATTATGAGCAAGCCAAGTCACTATATGAACTTTATACAACTGTGATCATTACAACATAAAGAAGATGCACATCATTGAACACCATTGATAGAGTGTGTATGAAAATGACTCAACATGAGGCTACAACGACACTAAATTGAATTATACGTCATTTTATATCCATCAACGAAATAAATGCGTTGTTTCAAAAAAAATTAGCTGGAGCATAATTTAAGTAATAATGGTGATGTATGGGTGCATATTGTCTGAAGTATAGGAGTTTAGTTAAGTTTATTGTGTTTTTTTACCACTTCTTTTCATGTTACCCGGGTATAAATAGTTAATGTATTGTTGGCTTGTTATCCGTGGATCAGCTGAAAGGTCTTCACTGAAAATCAGCGCAGTCTAGTGGCATAAGTCTGACTGCACTGTACTGCATTAAGACTGTACTGCATTAAGCTGAGTGGGGCCTTGTTGTTGCAGTTAGTCTTTTTTATTATATAAATGTAGATTATAATATTATGTATATATATATTAGTTTTAAGATATTTACCATATGTATTTCATATAACTTTTGTAAACTTGATTCATACTGCAACAATAAACGTATTTTCTTTATTTTTCTTATTCTTTCTAAGTCGAGATTTGATCAGCCATAACTTACGGAAAGAGGCGTAAGCAAAGAAATACAGAAAATATGGTGTCGACGGTGAAAAGTTATTCGTGCGGTCTCTTACTTGTGCATGTTTATTTTTTATTTCACGTATTTAAATACCGACTTGAATTTAGGGAGTGGGTTGAATTGGAATATTTTTTATGTTGCTCTAAATTACACCTTATTTATAGTAAGGATCGTTATTTTTTTCATTTATAAAATAAGGTCAACCAATGAGTAACCATTGCTTTAGGACTCGTGTTAAGGCAGGCATTTTGAAACCAGTACCTGCCACTAAGGATACCTTCTGTTGATACTTGGAAGATGTTGTTAAAATATGGGTGAATAGTCATCTTCATCATCAGTGTAAATAAAACCATCGAACTAATTGACAAAGTGTAGGACCAAATACATCATTTGCGATAAGTTGCTGTAAAAAAATTCTAAGTATAAAAGTGTTTATTCCTAGCAAATATAGTCGAATTCTACAACGCTGAACCTATCTAAACAACGAGGTCGTTATCTGAACAGTTCAAAACTTCAAATGCACTGCTTGAAAATTGTCATAAATGCATTTGACTATTTATCAGATAATTTAGTTGATATACGTACTACATAATTTATAAGTAGGCATAGTGTAATCACGTAAATTTCCGTCGTAGTTAATATATGTATAGCTCTGGATATTTCATTGTATGGCTGGTGTATAAGTATTCACTCACACTCGCGACGTTGTAAGCCGTTCGAAACATGAATATAAGAAACAAATTAGTACATATTTATAACCATCTTAAGAAGTTGTCAGTTAGTTGCATCTTTTCGTGATTGGAAATGTTAAAGTACATTGTATGGTGTATACAAATCGTGCAACTTTAAAGTCGAAATATTACTGAATTTGCGTAATTTTTTTGTAATCGTAGCATGAAATGAAAACGTGATATGGCTTAGTCTCTAATAAAATCTTGTTTATTTAGGTATTTCATTTTTTTTTCTTAATTATATACTGGTAGATTAAAAAAGCCTCAGGTATATTTGGATTTCTTATAAAAATAAAGGTTTTGTTTCTATTTTTTTTCGCTGCGTAATTAGGCAGGTTGATGTGTTGTGAGAGTATTATAATTGACGTTATGCCCTTAGACACCTTTTTTATATTTAATTAAAACCAAAGATAGTTTAGTTGCCGAAAATACCTTTAAAATACCAGCGGGTAATTTTCTTTTGAGTCATAATAGAATTTCGTATATAAGGTAATCACCCGCATTGTTAAGGAATAAATGGTAAACAAAAATGGCGACTGCAAATAATTAGGCGCAGCTGCTATAAGATGGGCAGCTGATAAATTTTCCTGTTCAGTACAAACTCATTAGATGAAAGCTGAAAGGGAAAATTCATTAATTGATGTCTTCATACGCAGGTGAGCTTATGTATCTAAAGATCTTTATATAGACCATTGTGGATTACAGGTGCCATAGATTTATTTAGTGTCGAAGACTGGAGCTTGTCATTTAGGTATATATAGGCACAAATTAGAGGGTAAGTACCATCGCTTACATAAAGTGCATAACTCATTTGCAGGGCTCGGTGTACGGCTATTTAACAGGATTCCTATGAAAATAATTGACTTACCCCTACACAAATTTAAGGTAGCTGTCAAGAACCACCTGTTTAATAGGGGCTACTATACGATTACCGACTATTTAAACGATAAGACGTCATGGGAGTAGTTATGTATCTTTGTGCTTTTTATGTATCTTGCGCATTTTGCGTACTTTTGTGCTGTATATGTGCCTTCTGCTTGTACTTGTGTAGTGTGACCTGTAGAATGTGTTTATTTTGTATTTTTGCTTTGTTGTTTGCTTATTTATGTGCCTTATGTGTCCGTGTATGTATGTTAATTTATTTTTTGCAATTTTAATTTTATTCCAATCATATTGATAATTTTTCTTATTTGATATTATTTTATTGTGTATGCATGTAAAAGCTTTTGACGTTTTTAAGTGCCCCACGGGGTCCATGAAATAAACAGATTTTGAATTTGAATTTGAATTTTGAATTGAATTTGTATTTCCGTATATAAAAAGGTACTCTGTGGATATTCGTTCATGACATAGTCTGCTAATTGCCAGTAATTATCTAAAAGACGCTTATCCATATAAACGTTTTGAGTTAAGCAATGATATCCGCAAAGTATTGTTTCGAGTCTGGAAGAATACAATCGTTTTCGTTATCAATATCTCTATTAATTTATGCAACGTGAGTTCATGTAAATACATCAAAATGTATTGCTAGTTAAAATCTTGTCAACAATGTGTTGTGTGTACATGAAAACCGTTTTCAGATGACCATTAGGAAACGCGTAAAACAGCCACTTAACAGAACCACGGTAATAATATCTAACAGTATTCTAACTCCATACAAACGCACGAAACTCGAGTTATATCTACGCGCCTCGAGCAAAGTACACATTAGACTGTGCCTAAAGTACACAGCCGCGATCGTGCCGCTGTTCGCGAACAGATGATGGCGATTTTTGTACCAGTGTTTTGTTATGCAAATAATTATTATGGGAAGAGATATAGATTATATTGAGTTTTTGTATTCTGTTTTTGGTTGTTTAAATTCTTCGTTAACTCACCCAACTATATTTTTTTTTATTACCAGACCTGTAAGGTAAAATTTTAAATTTATACACTGTTATTTTGTTACAAATTACGAAGGTTCCTGCTAGTTCTAGTATTATACTATTACCTACCTTATTTTAAATGATAATTACGCTTTTCACACCTACCTTCTGACACGGTAATTAACTTTAGCGTGATAAAGTCGTAATTTGATTGCTTTATCTATTATTATGTTTATTATTTTTAAAAAAAATTGCGGTTATAATGTGTACTAGCAGGACACTTCTGCCTGCGTTATGGACAATGTATTATTTCATTGTTGTCTATGATTAGTACTACCTACAGGGTAATTTTCAAAATGGAAGCCAATGGGAATCTGCTTATTACATAACCAATAGGTCATTTCTTAGAGTAAATAAATTAAGCGAAAAATGATGTACTTAGTTAAGTAAGTATATTTCGGCGCCATGGCACCATCATCAGGACACCCCCAGAGGATCTCTTTTTTTTTTTTTTTTCTTTTTAAAAAAGACAACTCCCGCAGTAGGACTAAATCCTGTGTCGCGGGGGACTTTACAAACATACAACTAACGGACACAATGAACACCCAGACTCGAAACAACAATTTATGAATCACACAAAGTGTTGTCTCGTGTGGGGATCGAACCCACAACACTGCGCGCAGTGTCAAGCGGCGAGGCGACCGCTTAAACCACTACGCCAACCGTGCAGTCCCACTACGCCAACCGTGCAGTCAAATCATCAAGTCAAAGATCCACAAATGAAACCGCACAATTAACTTAAAACTGCATTATATTTTGTGAAGAAACCTCACGATACCAAAGTCCGATCAAAAAAGTGTCATGGCCGCCCGCCGTCGCATCAGCTTACTCGGTATCAAAACATTATACATTTAATTGCAAGATTTATATTATCGTATGTATGAACTTTCAATTAATCTTTATAATTAAGAAACAATATAGAATTCCAGTTACTTTAGCTAAAGCGTCGAAATACGTCTTGATAAATTTAATTAGTTATAATATTAATTACCAAAATGTGTTGGCGGGCGACTAACTATTTAAAGACAATATAAACCAATACAGCGTCAAGAAATATATGTAAATACAGAAATGTAACACAATTTATATAATATTAATTACAAGCAAATGCAATTAATATTTTACTGGTTATTTAGTTAAAATTACATTAAAATAATATTAACTTCCGGGTTAGTTATCATTTAGCCATCTAGATGGCTCTGCTCTACGTTTATGCTTAGATCTACAATAAAACAAACCATCTCCAGTGCGCCCATACGGCCATACTGACAACAAGCGCACTCCCTGCGCTTGAAAATTACAAATTATAAAGTTTTTATGACTCTACATTCAGGTTGGTAATTAACAAATTACTGCACATCATGCTAGAGCAAGCACCAAGTTACTATCACAATATAATCTTATCCAGTCACATCATGCTAAAGCAAGCAATCACAATAACATCCTCATACAATGACAATACAAAAATGAATTACAGGTTGTACAAAAGTCTATACTTTTTTACAACCTGTAATTCATTTTTGTATTGTCATTGTATGAGGTATTGTATTCTATAATAAACGAAAAAGTAAACAGTTTAGACATCAACACACAGTTATTATCAGTGAACTGTTATCAGCAGACAGTTACTGGCAGTTGCCAATGTGGTATCAGTAAACAATACAAAATCAGCAATAGTTCTCTAGATTTAAACAGTAAACTTCCAAGTTAATATAGTGATCACAATAAACAAATAAAGTATTGCAGCTTTAACAAAGTACTTTATAAACAAAATGTAAACAATTTTATCATCAGCAGACAGTACAATATTATCAAACAGTTATCTCAGTTGCAATTATATGTTTACACACACATAATAACGAAAGTTAAAAATTATAGCTTGCATAAAATTAACAAACAGAGATGGTAACAACTGAACCACAAGGGACAGTTCAATTCTCAAACAGATTCTCACATTAATAAACATACTATTCAAACAAATAGTTTACAACATTAATAACAGGCAATCACTCATCTCGAGTCTAGCCTTCCAAACTGCAGGCATCATCCACCTCGGATCTAGCTTACAAACATCAGGCATCACCCATGGCTAAGCCAACTTGTGGCATCACCGACATAGGGATCTAGCCCACAAACGGCATCACCCATTACGGGATCTAGCCAACACACGGCATCACCCATCACGGGATCTAGCCAACACACGGCATCACCCATCACGGGTTCTAGCCAACACACGGCATCACCCATCACGGGTTCTAGCCAGCACACGGCATCACCCATCACGAGATCTAGCCAACACACGGCATCACCCATCACGGGTTCTAGCCAACACACGGCATCCCCATCACGGGTTCTAGCCAACACACGGCATCACCCATCACGGGATCTAGCCAACACACGGCATCACCCATCACGGGTTCTAGCGAACACACGGCATCACCCATCACGGGATCTAGCCAACACATGGCATCACCCATCACGGGATATAGCCCTTAACAAAATGACAATATGACAATTAAAAGAGCACAGAAAATAACACAAATACAATAACACTGTCACAAAATCAGTTTCAAAAACACAGTTATGGAGAACACAGTTCTATAAAACATTTATATAAAAAAACATTTATATAAAACACATTTATATAAAACACTTTTATAGAAACCACAGTTATAGAAAACAAGGTTATATAGAGCATGGTTATATAAAACTCAGTAACTTATATAAAACACAGTTACATAAAAATTAGTCATTATACGCCCATACGGTCGACTGCTTAGTCAGTTGTTGATGTTGATCAGCAACAAAGGTTAGCAAACAATGCTGGAGTCCAGCTTAGTACAGCGCTCATGCGGCATGTGGGCGCGTAGCCCACAGACGAAACCACCGACGTCAAAGTGGTGGGCCACCATTATCCATACATATTAATCAGTCCATCCTCTCCTCACGCTAAGTCCAGGACCCAGGTCATCTGCCAGGATGTCATCTTCAACCTGTAACACTCAAAAGGCAGGTGGTGGGCAACATTTCCCACCCAAGTATTAGTTGCATGAACCTTTGTAACTGTAGATGAAATAAACTTCTAATCTTGCAAAGTGGTGCGGCCTATTAAGATTTATCTATATATCAGGCATGTTCAACCTGTGCATTGGTCTGTAAGTTAGCTTTGCTACAACAGTGTTGGAGGCCATATTTTACACCTAAGGTAAAATACAAAAGACAGTAGACACTGAATTTTCTCAGGTTCTGTCTGACAGTGCCATTTTAGATAATCAAATATTAAAGTTATCAGGATCTCCCTTTGTAGTTTTGATAAAATAGTTAAAACTTAATATATTCAAAATAAGGTTTATCCATATCAAACAAGAAAACAAAATGGCAAGAACAAGGAGAGGCCTATGTTCAGCAGTGAGCAGTCATACTGTGGATGATGATCATAAATATGTAATGATTTCAAACCATGTTGCAGATTCAAGGATTTCGAAAATACTAGTGCTATAATTATTACTCTCATTTAAGAACCAGTTGAATTCAATATTGAATATGTTCAGGCACAGTGCAAGCTGTGAAATTGTTGAACTGTTTGCCAATTGAGCCATAAAAGAGAAATTTACAAGCTACCGGTATTTCAGAGCAAGATTAGTGCTTTCTTATTTTTTTTTTAAATGATTCCACTCAGTTAAGGAGTTTACTACAATAAACCATAAAATAAAAGTTAATAAAGTCATTCAGATATTGGTATTTTATGATTAATTCAACATTTTGTTTATATAAATAGAACTTTATTTTCTTAAATAAATGTTATTATTTATGATTTCTCTGCACATTAACTCTTTCATTAGGTAATTCAACTGTAATTTTATGTATTGTTTTATTATTAATGTGTTTAGTAAATATGGTGGTGAGTTTATATCTATTTGACAGTATATTTAAGGAGATTTTTCAAAATAATGTTAATATTTATTTTAAACTGTTAACATGTGATGTTAATGTAATTCTTATTCATTCATACACAATTAATAATTGTTTATCTGAATAAATAAACTCAAACTGACTCTAATCATAACTGACTTGGAAATAAAGCATGAGAAGTCCATACAGCTACTTTTATTTGCTAAGAATAGATACTGCTAAATGGGAAAAGAGACATGGATTTTCACATCATGTTCTTTAAACCCACATCATTATCGTAATAATCATATTCCTAACTGTCTTGTATCCCACAAAAGCTAAGCAATAAGGTTGGCACTAAATTTTATTGGTTTATCACTGATTGTCATCTTGAATATAGATGCCACTAACTTTACAAATGAACTCACAAATAAAATAAATTGTATTTACCAAGTATAACACTAAGGTTTGGAATTTATAAAAGGTTAGCAGTCATCTGTCTTAAGACTTCCAACCTAAGATGCTTAGAGGTGGAACCTAAGTGAATGCCTATGGCCATAAAGGAATCACTATCCAGATCTCATGTTTCTAGCTACAGTAGTTTGGGTTAAGCAAGTACTTATCATTATGGTTGGGAAATCATTCCATACAGGTTTAAAATTAAACGACAAATATTAAGATAATTAAGTTGGGTTCCGTTGTCTGTTATTATATTACCTTAACTTGAGCTCAAAGTTGACATAACAATTTCAACATTATGTTAAAAGGGAATCATGTAGGCACCTACAGAGTCCACAAATATTTATTACAACCTATTTTGTAACTTTACAAATATTAGTTTTAATGTTTTACCACTGAGATAACCTATTGACTACCAATTGAATGCATATTCAGCACATAAATTAGCTTATTTAAACTGAAAGCAAATCAGGTAATTTATACAATGGATCTATATCAGAGCTTCAACTTGAAAAGGGCAGTTATACTGTTATTTACTAATAATAAAATTAGTAGAACCACTTAACAACAAAGTTATTTTCTCTTTCTTGTGTAATACAAGTGTGTGATCATCTCTGATGTCGAGTTTTACAGAAACTTTCCGACATGGTGGACGTGACTATAAGCACAGTAGCGCTGTATGTATCAAACGTGGATAAACAACAGTAACTTCATATTTACTGTATGTTTCTCTGGTAATCCTTACGGGGGCAATAGGTAATCATGTCAACATACAGCACCATGATTTATAAAATGTTAAAGGATGCTTCTCAAAAACTCTAATCAAATCAGCTCTGGAAAAATACCTCTGTCAGTGCATCAACAACCCGCATCTGCAACCTCTGGTAGAGCTCAAAGCAGAACAGCGTTCGCGCCACAGCACACGCTCACCCTGGTGACCGGCGTAGTCGCTCTCGCTCATACGATAACTCCGACACACCGTGCGGTCTCCGAACAGGGTTGACAAGCGCCAAACACGGCTTCCAAGTGCTTGTCGCATCAGTCTTCAGGGCATCATTGGAATTGGCGGCCAAGCCAAGAGATCCATTACTTTCGCGCCAAATGTATTTCTCGATGTGTCTTAGGGGGCGCTGATCCCACCGCTGCTTTTGGCGCCATGGCACCATCATCAGGACACCCCCAGAGGATCCACAAATGAAACCACACAATTAACTTAAAACTGCATTATATTTTGGGAAGAAACCTCACGATACCAAAGTCCGATCAAAAAAGTGTCATGGCCGCCCGCCGCGCGCCATCGCATCAGCTTACTCGGTATCAAAACATTATACATTTAATTGCAAGATTTATATTATCGTATGTATGAACTTTCAATTAATCTTTATAATTAAGAAACAATAAAGAATTCCAGTTACTTTAGCTAAAGCGTCGAAATACGTCTTGATAAATTTAATTAGTTATAATATTAATTACCAAAATGTGTTGGCGGGCGACTATTTAAAGACAATATAAACCAATACAGCGTCAAGAAATATATGTAAATACAGAAATGTAACACAATTTATATAATATTAATTACAAGCAAATGCAATTAATATTTTACTGGTTATTTAGTAAAAATGTTTTGATCGATGGACAGCGAGTGGAACAAGTGAATGAGTTTGTTTACTTAGGTACGTTGTTTACAAGAGATGGTAAGAATGAAGCAGATATTGAAAGGAGAGTTAATGCAGGTAATTGTGTGAATGGAGCTCTGAAGGCGTTTATGAACAGTCAAAACGTGTCCAAAAAGGCACGTTTGGCTGTACATAGAGGTGTGTTAGTGCCTAGCCTTATGTATGGTAGTGAAAGTTGGGTATGGCAGAAGAGATTTGAAAGTAGAATAAATGCTGTAGAAATGAGAGCACTGAGAAGTATGTGTGGTGTGTCTTTGACCGACAGAGTAAAGAATTGTGTGATACGAGAGTGGTGTGGGGTAAAAGAAGATGTAGTGACAAGCATTGAGAAAGGCATGTTAAGATGGTTTGGGCACATGGAGAGGATGGATGACGATAGACTGACAAAGAAGATATATCAGGCTAGTGTGAATGGGACAGGACAAAGGGGAAGACCTAGGAGAACGTTCTCTGACCAGATTGGAGACATCCTGAAAAAAGGACAAGTCAGAAGTACCCTTAACAGAAGAGCATGCATGAGAAACTTGATGGGAGTGAGTGAAGCAAGTGAGGTATGTCAGGATCGTTGCAAATGGCGTTCCGTAGTCTCTGCCTACCCCTCCGGGAAACAGGCGTGAGTCTATGTATGTATGTATGTATTTAGTTAAAATTACATTAAAATAATATTAACTTCCGGGTTAGTTATCATTTAGCCATCTAGATGGCTCTGCTCTACGTTTATGCTTAGATCTACAATAAAACAAACCATCTCCAGTGCGCCCATATATACTTAACTAAGTACATAATTTTTCGCTTAATTTTAAAGCACCCCGAGTTATAGGTTTTTGGAAATACAATATTGAATTAAACGAAATATCGTTATGAAATTATAACGATAAGAAATTGAATGAATAGATATTACTGTGAATAGCGCATACGCAATTAGATGGTTGACGTTAAGTAACGTTCAAAGCGGTTGGACATCGGATGGGTGACCAAATAACTGTTATTTCTAGTTGCTCTGTGCTGTTAGTAATAGGGACGTTAATTTACGAAATGAAAAATTTATTATTCTCGTCAGTTATTAAGGACGTGGGTACCTACTTGCATTTTGGCTCAGTAGGTAGGTGTTCATCATCATCATCATCATCAGCCTTTAACAGTCCACTGCTGGACTAGGCCTCTCCTTTGAAAGGAGGAATTGGCCTACTATACCACGCTGGCCAAGCGGGTTGGTATAGGGTTTGTGTCAAGTTTTACTTCTCTTACAGTGCTGTTCTCTGCATAATATGCTCCCTCTGTCGGCTCTTACGACACCCATTGGATGATATGGGGTGGTGACAATTCGTATTCTTAATCCGTCACCACACGGACAACGGACGGTAGGTGTTCAAGTTATGTAAAAATTTTAGTTTTTTAACCTTCGGCGACTGCAGTTTACTATTTCATTCATTCGATTTTCATTTGTTTGAATAAAAATATAAGTAATATGAACAATCACAAAACCAGAAAAAAACGTCAAGTAGGTAGATGTAATTAAAATACTTAAGGCGGGCAGCCCTACCGCCGCTGGTTTGCCTACGGTGCGTCTGTAGGTATATAACTCACGGAGACGGCCGAGTTACAATACTGTTAAATTATATTACCGTGACAGAACACTGTAAAAGGTCTTAACACACTTAACCCTAGGGGTTTTATAGCTCTTACACTTGTTTCAGACAATTCTTTCTTTGATATTATAGAAATAAAAAGTGCCGTTTATACATGTTATGTTGTTAGTAAACAACTTCATTGTTCGGTGTGTAGTATTTCGTAGGAAGTTGCCTCTCATTCTTGTTGTATGATTGAGTATTGTTGGTACATACAATACTTTATGATACTATATTAAATGAAAGACATAACATTACTTGACGCTTTTATCCCCGAAAAGGTAAGCAGAGGTGTATTACACACCCCCAGTTCGACAGTTATATTTCAGTCCCAATGGGGGCGAGCCTATTGCCATATACCAGGCACATTATTAAGCCAGCGATTATTACCATTTTTTATCTACACATAACTTCGAAAAATCAGAGGTGTGTGCCCGGGGTACATCGATCCTCAGATCGAACCCAAGACCATCAGATTCAGAATCAGATACAGAAAATATGACAAATATATATCTCTAGTCCATGGATAGATCGACTATTGAAACCCGTCGTAAGAAGGACAAGTCGATAATTTGGATTTTCATCGTAAATACTTACTTTTTGGTTTTATTTTGAAATTTTTGGCAGCTTGACATAATTTTTTTTTATAGACTCACGCCTGTACCCCCGAAGGGGTAAGAAGAGGGGTAGTATTACACCCACATTTCGCCATGAATTTTTAGGCCCCACATAATAGGGGGCGAGCCTATTGCCGTTACCGGGCACATCACCAGACTCCGTGCTGCTACTGAGATTTCGGAAAAACCTAGTAACACTTTTGCCCGACCCGGAAATCGAACCCGAGACCTCCGATCAGCAGTCGCATACACTATCCACTAGACCACGGAGGCAGCTTGACATAAATATGGCGCAATATTTGTGATGGAGACTACGCTAAAAAGCGAGGGCGCCTGATTCTACCAACATTCGAAATTATATCAAAGAAAAACTAATGTTGTATCGACGTTTCAGAAAACCAAATTTGTTATGAAACTAGTAGTACTCACCCAATTAAAACAGAAACTCTAGAGAGTTGGTGACTTTACAAGTTCGTTTGAAACTTGAACGGTGAATCAGCGAGTAGTGAAAATAATACGGAACTACCCACAAAACTACGGAACGCTGCCTCTGTTGGTCAAATTAAAGCTGTGCGTCCACCGGATCGGAATCGGAGCGTACGGAGCGGAAGGATTTGTTGCTTTGTATAAATTTCTATGAAACTGCGTGCACTGGATCGGCATTTCTGCACCTGAGACCGGTATTTGTGCTGATGACGTCATCCGCAGTGAACGCGTCATACGGATTCCGAGCGTTTCAAGTTCTGACGTGTTTGCGACGTTAAACTGTAGGCAAAAATACTTATTCACGATGAACGACGATGTTTTAATTATTTTAGTGGAAAGTTATGAAGAACTTTATAATCTAAAACATGAACATTAACATAATCAACTTAGGAGAGACAATATTTGGGACGAAATTGGTCAAATAAAATCTATTTTCATCTTCTAATAAATCAGAATATAATGTATGATATTCTCCGAAAATTAATCTAATTACAACAATATCCTCGTCACTATCCTCCTGCTTTAAAAATACCCAAATTGCCGATGCTGAATCCGACTGCAGTGGACGCACCCCATCGGCATTTTGTAAATGACGACGCTCCGTCCGCTCCGTACGCACCGATTCCGATGCTGTGGACGCGCAGCTTTAATGTACAACATTTAGATGTCCGAACGTCATTTCTGAAAACTTTATTAAAGTTTAGTTAAAAAAGAACAAATATTTTAATTTCTTTAATGAGGCAACTACTTACCAACTTTAAAGTTAGTTTCTGTGGCAAGAGAGAAACTTAAAAAGTATTCGAATAACATATGTAGTTGAAACAACTATAACAATTTGTGTGGCACGTATATTTTTATCCCATGCGGGTGTTAAAAACGCAGCTGTCGACGCAGTGAAACCACAAAATCAAGTGAGTTGTTTACACTTTTTGTTTGTCACATTGAGCACGAGTTCCATTTTGTTCGGTGATCCCATCAGAAAAGTAATTTTTATAAGCAGTCAATACAATGAGTAAACGAAAATAGAATCTTAGTAGTTCGAACTGTTTGCTGCCGATGCTTTAAAAGACAAACATATGTGTGGAATATGTAACATTTTTTATTCAGAAAATGTATTGTGAATATTAATAATATTCACAATACATATTCAGAATAAAAAATACTAGTTTCGTGCTAAATTCATCAAGTGTCAATTCCACATCTTTCGTTTAGCGTCGGAATCGTGCAAAGATGAGTACTACGGGTAATAAATCAATGAAAACCTAGATCGAGCTGTCACAATGTAAGGAGACAACCCACATACGAGAAAATGAAGATAGGATGATATCGTGTTTAGACAAAGATGGCAATACATGCGACTCTGTGCTAAAGAGAGATGAAAACTCGTGTCGAAAAAAAGATTACGTGGAAACGTTACTAGTTTCGTTGATTATGTCGGCGTTAACGCTACGAGGTTTATTTGGAGCAGAATTCGATCACTTAAATCATGTTTAATGTTTCTCTTGATGCATGTAAATGTGATTTTTGGCCATTATTTTTATTATTTTATCATTTATTTAAAATAAATAAATATGATTATAAATAAATTTGATCTTCATCATCAGCCTGCAAGAGTCCCAATATGATTTATTTAATACAAAATAATTTCCTTAAACACATATTATTATAATACAACTTATGTATCACAGACGCTTAATACGTATTGTTTTAACATGTTTGGCACAATATGTAAAATTATTAGAATTTTTTGCTAATCGAGTACGTATTTAATAATAATAATAATAATAATAATTGGACTTAGTACTTATAATTGGATTATAGGCCAATTTTTGAGCGGCTTGGTTATCATTATAAATATCTATTATGTCTGTTTTTATGTTAAGTTCATTTAGCAAGTTTTTCTGGTAAATGGCTTCTTTTGATGCTTCTGTTAAGGCCATGTACTCCGCTTCTGCTGTACTAAGTGCAACTGTTCTTTGCTTTTTAGATTCCCAACTTATTGGCGTCCGGCCATACGTAAAAATGTATCCAGTCACTGACCGACGATCAATAGAGCATGATGCCCAATCAGCATCCGCTGCTCCTTCCAATTTTATTTTATTTTCTTTTATATAAGTAAGGCCTAAGTCCTTGGTTCCTTGTAAATAACGTAAAACTCTTTTTGCCGCATCAAAATGTTCATGAGTGTAGCTGTTATTGAATTGACTTAGATGGCATACAGCAAACATTATATCTGGTCGTGTGGCAACTGCTAAGTACATAAGAGAACCTATGAGATTCTGGTAAGGCAACTCTTTTTCTTTCATTGGACTTGTACTCCTTACTAGCTTTAGTCCTGTTTCCATTGGAGTGGATGCAGGTTTGCAATCTTTGCATCCAAATTTTTCCAATATGGACTCAATGTAATTTTTTTGTTTCAGTACTATTTGTGTTTCCTCTCTTTCAAAAGTTATACCAAGACAGTGTTTTATTTCACCCAAGTCTCGCATTTCAAATTTCTTCAGAATTAAATTCTTGATTTTGTTTATCTTTTCTTGAGATTTGCATGCTATTATTATGTCATCAACATATATGCTAACAATAATACACTCTCCGCCTTTCGCATATATGTACATACATGGGTCTACTTTCGTAGGTGTAAAACCTATCGATTTTAATTCGGCATCTAGCTTCATGTACCACTGCCTTCCCGACTGTTTCAAACCATAGACTGCCTTATTCAGTTTGCATACAGCATTTTCTTTGTCTAAGGTTAAGTCGCGCAACATTTTATTAGCCTTTTGCTTAATTTCTAAGTCTTTTGTAGTTTTTATAATCTTTTCAAGGTACAGTTCTAAATTCTTAGGCTTTTTCATGAAATTTTTTTCATCATTTTATCATTTTACTGTCTATGACATTACGACAAGGTGGCTTCTTCACTATTGACCACGTTTCATTTTTTAAGTGTGCCGTAATTTCGGAAATGATTGCATCGTTCCATTCTGGGTTTTCCTCTTCGCTAATACATACGTAGTCTTTAGTCCAAACTGGCTGTTTTTTAGCTCTTTGAGGTCTTTCATTTATTGTTACGTCATTATTTTGTATTACCTCAGTTTCTGTTATTCGATCATCATTTACGTGATTTTCTTCCATTTCTGGTTCGCCGTGACCATCATCTATATCAAAAAATATTTCGTTTTCTTCGGTCCGATGCCTTTCATTGCCAGTTTCCACGAATGTTTCGACCAATTTGTCTTCATTCCCTTTTTTTAGTTTCTCATTCTCAATTTTTGTATTGTCTTCATAATATAATCTATTCATTACTTTTACATCTCTGCTTACAATTACATGTTTTGTTTCTGGTATGAATATTCTGTAAGCTTTGCTATTTTCTGAATATCCAAGAAATATTCCTTCAGTTACTTTTGAAGTAAATTTTTTCTTTCTTTTATTATTCTTATTCAGTACGAATGCTTTCGATCCGAAAACTTGAAAATGTTTTACAGATGGTTTTCTTCCCACCCACAGTTCAAATGGAGTTTTATTTTGAATAACTCTTGATGGAATTCGATTCAGAATATAATTTGCTGTTGAAACAGCTTCTGCCCAGAATTTTTCAGGCATTTTACCATCTAGTAGTAGACATCTAGCTTTTTCTAGAATACTTCTATTTTTTCTTTCTGCAGTACCGTTTTGTTGCGGCGTATACGCGCAGCTAAGTCTTCTACTTATACCAGACTTCTTTAAATATTCATCGAAATCCTTATTTATATATTCTGTTCCGTTGTCTGTTTGTAAAAATTTTATTTTATTTTCGGTAAATCTTTCCATTTCTTCTTTATAATCTTTGAACTTTTCAAATACTTCATTTTTATTGCGAATAATGTAAACTCTTGAATATCGAGTCTGTTCGTCAATGAATGTCACAAAATATTTTGCTCCACCAACTGATTCTACATTCATTGGTCCACAGACATCTGAATGAACTATTTCAAGACGCTGTGATGTTCTTGAATGGTTTTCATTGGTTGGAAATGGTAGTCGACTCATTTTTCCTTTTACACAGACTTCGCATTCATTTAGTTTTTCATTAATATTAAATTCAAGTCCATTCATTGTTTCATTTTTTAATGCGTGTTTTAAACTTGTTTCATTAATATGTCCAAGTTTGCGATGCCATTGGTAAATTTCAGCATTAAAAGTGGTTTCCTCTTGTAATGGGAAATCGTTTTCATTTTTTCTGTCTGTTAAGTGGTACAAACCATTAATCTTTTTTGCTGTAAGTTCAATTTTATTTGTTTTAGAATCTCTGACAGTAGCTATATCTTCTTTAAATAATACTGTTTTCCCTTTCTCTGTTATTTTTGAAACAGACAATAGATTCATGGCAAGATTTGGAACATACAACGAATCTTCTAGTTTGACATTTATGCCATCCACTTTGATTTTAACATCTCCTCTACCTTCAATTTTAGCGCTACTATCTTGTGCTGCTAATTTTAGTGTCCCATCATATTTTTTTATCGAAGAGAAATCATTTAAATTATTGCACATGTGTGATGTGCATCCACTGTCAATACACCATTGTTTTCTTTTTTTATTTAATTCCGTTGCTAAACACATGTTTATCGCTGTGTTAGATGTTTCCTGTCTTTTAGCATTCCGGAAATAACAATTTTGTGTTTTATGGCCCTTCTTCTTACAGATTTGACAAAAAACTTGTTTCTCTTTATAAGTTATTTTATTATTTTTTGTAAACATTGCATTGGTTTCCAATTTAGTATCTTCGGTATAAATACGAGCTTCTGTTTCTTCTAAAATTTTTATTTTTAGCTCCTCCGGTGAAGGCAACGTGTCTCGTGATTCTATAGCAATGCGGAAATTTTCAAATTTTGATGATAAGGAGTAAAGCATAATTATGGATAAAAGATCTTTATTTATGTCAACATCCATGTTATGAAGTTTGTCTACGGTGTCCATTAAATTATCCAAGTGCTCTCTCAAATCATCGCCTTCCTTATACTTCAGTACAATTAGTTTTTTAAGTAGTGAAGCTTTCCTGGTGGGTCGCTTACTTTCATAGGTATCCTCAAACTTTTTCCATATATCATAAGCAGTTTTACAATTTTTAACATTTTTTATTTCTTGAGATGATATAATTAAAATAAGTTCTGACCTGGCAAGAAGTTCACCCTCATCGTACTGTGTATCACTATTAGAATCTTCTTTTGTGGTTGACTTAGGTTTACTTACATATTTCCACAAGCCAGCTTTAATCAGTACTGCTTGAGCCTGAATTTTCCACGTGTCATAATTGTTTTTATTTAGTGATTCAATGCGATACGATGTACCAGCCATTTCAGTAGTGTTTATTTTTTACTCAGTTACTATTATGTCCTGGGCCCATAACCTGTTGGTTTTTATTAACTGAATATAATAAATTAAATACAATATTAATTTATTTACGATCACAATGTTTTTCTTTTTACAATAGAAATTATGACAGAACATTTGAAAAATGTTCTTTATAAAAATATTGTTGAATTTCGTGTCCAAAGAACCCTAAAACCTTAAAACCCCTCTGGGGCAGCCGTTATCTCATTATGAGACTAACGCAATCTCAGAGGGCAGAGTAACAGCTTTCAAACATCACCTTCATCGTGTAATATAAACAAAAAATGTATTACAAGATGAAAAGAAAGCTTACAACCGCAGGGCAGCTTTGTGGCGAGCTGAATGTGTGTGGCGACACTGCGGTCCCGAATGCTTCAGAGGGTCGGTCAGCGCCTCGTCTCCAGCTTGCCTTTATTGGCTGGCCGGAGTGGATTTCCAAGAGTGCCCGCAGGACTCTCAACTCTGGCTTGCCTTGGTCGGCCGGCCAGAGGGAAGCCGCAAGAGCTATTAGCTCGGGGGTGGAAGTGTCATTCTCAAGGGCGTAACTACGGGGAAACCCGCTCCGGGCCTCCGTTGTCACGAGGCCCGCGATGGCGAAACCGGTGCCGCACCGCTCGACACCCCTAGCCACTCGCACCGGTGTTGCCCTCTGGCTGCCTTTATGGCAGAGTTTGTTTGCTTTGGGTGGCTGTTTAGAGAGGGCCCATCTAGTGAGTTGGCGAGTCACCACCTGCCACGCGGACGGATGCTATAGGAGTATCACTGGCAGGTGCCGTTTGTTATCCATAGTATCATTATTACCAGTCCATTTAACACCCATCCCCATAAACTAGTAAAGTAGACTCCACATCATTGCAATAGTCCTACATTTGCTGCGGCTAGTCCATAGCTGTACTCAGTAGTGCAGTTGTGGAGGCTCCGCGGCATGTGTCCCATCCCATTTTAGATTAAAACTCTCTACGGGCCTCTGCACGTTGGATCCATATCCCCGTGTAAGCCTCCCAAAGGACCGGTTATTCTTCTGACACCAAAGTTAGAAGAATAGCCGTGAGTAAAGAGAAACATAATAATAATAATCTTTATTGTACACCAAATTTAAATTTGACATAGGAATTACTACATATAAGTATATATTGCACAAACGGCGGCCTTATCGCTAAAAAGCAATCTCTTACAGGCAACCCA
The DNA here is from genome assembly GCA_944739405.2 of Euclidia mi. Classification (NCBI taxonomy): domain Eukaryota; kingdom Metazoa; phylum Arthropoda; class Insecta; order Lepidoptera; family Erebidae; genus Euclidia; species Euclidia mi. Next base: position 79,200,053 of record OX123181.2, read on the forward strand.
TAAGGAAAAGAGAAGTAAGGAGCCAGACATAGGGCAGTTTTGGCGTAGTAATGAAATTATACCAAACAAAATACGAATACACACTATAGTATACAAATACACTAATATATATACTATAATATATATACATACATACATACAAACAATAATATAATAAATTAAGTAATGGGAGTAGACAATAGTAAAAAAAGGAGAGAAAGAAAGTGTGAGTTTGACAATATTATTGAAAGTTAAAGAGTTAAGTAGTGGTTTTTCACTAAGTTTTTGAAAGATGTGATATTTTGAGCCAGTTTGATGGATACAGGCAATGCATTCCACAACCGTGCCGCTTGTACAGTAAAGGATTTATCGTAAAAAAGTAGTGGAATGCATTGGAATTTCCAATCTCAAATTTACCGATGACCTAAGACCCGATCTTGAATGAGAGTCACTAAGGAACTTGAAACGTTCTTTCAAATAAGATGGAGTAGAAGGATTGAAAAGAATATTATAGAGTAAGGAAAGAATGTGAGTATTCGGCCGAAGGCGAATTGGCAGCCACTTGAGCTTATTGCGGAAATTAGAAACGTGATCATATTTACGTAATCCAAATATGAACCTAATACAGAAGTTTTGAAGACGCTCAAGCTTATCAAGTTGCTCATCAGTGAGATCTAGATAGCTGACATCGGCATAGTCAAGGATAGGTAATAGAAGAGAGTTTGCAAGTGCAATCTTAGTGGCAATCGGCAGAAAGTTCCGCAGTTTTCGCAAAGTCCCCGCCGCAGCAAACAACTTGCGACTAACTTCAGTGATTTGTGGTCCCCAAGATAGAGTTTTGTCAATATAAACACCTAAGTCCTTCACACAGTCACTTATAGGTATTGGGATACCACCAAAAGTAATTTGGGGTAGCAGATTCCAGTCGATGCGAGAGATCATCCAGGGACTACCAACAACGATAATCTGTGTTTTCACAGGGTTGATCTGCAAACCAAATCTCAGGCTCCAAGCAGATATCCGTTCTAAATCAGAGTGCATGATGCGAAATGCTTCAAACAGCTCATGCGCCGGTGCCTGTGTGTAAATTTGAAGATCATCTGCATAAAGGTGGTAGGATGACTGAAGTTGATAGGAGATGGAATTTATGAAAATTGAGAAGAGTAATGGAGAGAGAACGCCACCCTGTGGAACGCCGGCTGTCGTATTACACCACGAAGAGAAAGAGTCTTCGACCCGTATACGCTGCCGACGACCAAACAGGTAACTATGAAACCAATCAATCACTGGTGGAGATATGTTAATAGAGCGTAATATACCGAGTAGAGTGTGGAAATCAACGGTATTAAAGGCGTTACTTAAGTCCAGTAAACAAAGTACCGTTAAATTGCCTTTCTCCATACCGAACCTAATGTCGTCGGTAATGTTGGTCAGTGCCGTAACGATGCTGTGACCAGGACGGAATCCGGATTGTAGAGGATTGAATAGGAGGTTTTTGTTAAGGAAAGTAGTGAGTTGGACATGGACTAGGCGCTCGAGCACTTTAGAAAGGAAAGGTAACACGGAAATAGGACGATAATCAGAATAGGAAGTAGGTTTCAATTTTTTGGGCAAAGGAATAATTTGGGCATCTTTCCAAGCAGTTGGAAATGCGCCCCAGGATAAGGAATAATTAAGTATATGACAAAGGATGGGAAGAATTTCGTCTAAGATAGGAAGAATCATCTTACGACTGACGCAATCATTACCGACAGCATTGGAAGAAATCGATAATACGCACCTTTTAACATCACACTCAGAAACTTGATTAAAGACGAAATGTGGATAATTTGGAGTTGGAAGCGTGGAAAGATCGTGTAAAGTCTTAGCTTTAGTAGTCGCATCAAATTGCGACGAAGAAGTGAAATGCTGATTTAGTAAATCGATGTCAATATTATTGGAACTGTGGTCATGTGTTGACTTTCCAACTCCCAGTGATCTTAGAAATTTCCAGACTTTAGCTGGGTCTTCGTTCTCAACAGATTTATGGATGTGTTGGCGTTGTGCTTTCCTACACACCTTGCTGCAGTGATTTCTAATCGCAATATAGCTTTCCCAATTGCGAGAAGTCGGTCGACATTTATATTTGGTTTTAGCCATTGCTTTCTTTGATAGCAGATGTTTTATTTCTTCAGTTAGCCACGGCGAAGGCAAGTGCTTGACTCTTATTGCACGGACAGGAGCATGTATATCGAATAGTCGAATAATTGCACTATTGAGTTTTTCAACTTTTTCGTCGATGGATTGAGCGCTTTCCACAGATTCCCAGTTAATGTTGCGAGCGTAACTACGGAGACTCTCCACATTCATGCCACCAAAATTACGTTGCAGAAGAATTTTAGTGTTAGGCTTAGGAGGACGAAGTTTATACGAGAGAAAAATTAAGTCGTGGTAGGAGAATGCATCAGCTGAAAATTGACCATGCTTGACGACAAGAGAAGGTGAAGAAACAAAGATAAGATCAAGAAGAGAAGGAGTTGAATTCGGAAAGTTATGTGTAGCATTTAGAGGAAGAATAGTCAGGTTACAGGATTCCACTATTCTACATAAGAAAGAAGAGCGAGAATCATGCTTTAACAGACAAGTGTTAAAATCGCCCATGATTATTGTGTGAGTGTAAGAAGTTGATAGAGTTTCTAAAATACGCTCGAAAGATGAAAAATAATTTATATGGCAGTTAGGCGAGTAATAGACACCAAGCAGAACCTTCGTATGAGCGAGACTTAATTCTAAAAAGAGATGCTCACCTGCATTAAGCGGAGGTGGCTGTGCTGACATATCAATAACACTGTAAGCAATGTGATTACGGAGATAAATGGCAACACCGCCACCACCGCCAACAGTACGGTCATTTCTTACTAAACGGAAATCAGGTAAAGTGTAAGAAACAGAAGCGAGACATGGTTTCAGCCATGATTCAGAAATAAGAATAGCATGGATATTTTTACAGTCGAAAGTAGTCAGCATATCCTGGAAGTGGGCAGGAATACTCTGGGCGTTGATGTGAACGACATTCAAGTTATGGGGTACATCGGCAAACTCTGATTGAAGTATTTCAGGTAGAGGAGGAATGCTTACAAAACTATCATTATGACTACTAACAGAGTGGAAACTGTCACTATCACTACTAAAATAGTCATGTAACATAATAAAATAAAATATAATACAAATAATTAATATAAAAATAAATTAATTAATATAATATAAAAATAATATATATCTTATATTGAAGAAAAAAAAATATATGTATATATAAATATATGTATAGTATAGTCGTTAACTTTACCCGCCAGTTACGTGTTACATAAATAAACAATGAAGTATCTCCCGAGTAACAAAAACGGAACAAACAGATATCTGAACATATCAAGATGCAAATAAGTGAAAATATATAAAAAAAAGATAATAAAATAAAAGACAGTTGGAAGAACTAGACCAGGTGAATTAAAATTTCGGCACTCCGTAAAAAAGATAAGCAAGTATTAAAAGCCTGAGTTTCAAATAGGTAGAAATCTATGGTATGACAGCTGTCAGATGAGAAGTGTTAAAAGTAATAATATTATGTCAACAGTGAAAAAGTGAGATTTATAAAATAAGGTATAGCTTCGAAAATATAATAAGAAAGAAGGTAGTAAATAAGTAAAACGAAAAGTAATTCACCCGGTCATGTAAACAAACACGAAAGAACATAAAAACCCTATTTTTTCGGTGCTGGAGCTCGTTTGGTTTTCGTTGCGGTCGCCTTCGTCGCAGGTTTCTCCGGGTCCAAGCCCTTGATCTTGTCGAGATCTCCCGTGGATGAAATCCGATGTCGATGACCATTGGCGTCTATAACGAACACGGAGCCCTCCCTGGTCCAGCACTTCGCGACACCAAACTTCTCTCGCGCTGCCATGAAAATTGCATGTCGCGATCGAGTCAGAAATTCGGACAGCGTAAGACCCGCTCCTTTTAACTTGGTTTTAGAAAACCAAATGGTGTCCCGTACCGCAACGCTATGGAGCTTAATGAGGATGGGTCTGGGCTTCTTACCGGATAGCTGCCGCCCCATTCTATGGCATCGTTTGATGTCTGACGCTGTGAAAGAGTCCAACTTGAGATCCTGTTTGATGACTTGTGTGACCACTTGAGCTGTCTCTTCGTTCTTCCCCTCCTCAACACCGTGCAGCAGGATCATTTTACGGCGGCTGCGCATCTCCATACTGTCCACTTGGCGGGCGACAGACTCTAACTGCTGGGAAAAGGACTTCAACGATTGCAGAATGAAGTCTTTGAATGCCGCAAATTCCTCGGCCAAGCTGCTGGAACTAGAAGGCTTCTAATTGAGATCTGCTTCAAATTTGGCCATTCGCTCCTCAAAATACTGCTGCATGTTGATTATTGAGGTCTCCATCATAAAGGTGCAGTGCTAGTGATGTGTTGTGCTACTCTTGTTGTTGTAAAGTGGAGATAACACTTGACTGGCAGGTATTAGATATTACCTGTACTTATTAAACATTTAAATTATATTTTATATACTTAAAGTATTTTATTTAAAAACTTTTATAACAGCTGATTCTAAAACAGGTGTTTTTTAACTACCCACCACTTAAAAAAAAAAAAAAAAAAATTAATTAAATCGGTGTTTGTTTTATAACTAGCGATATACATAATTTAGTAGCTGCATTTCGCAAATCGATTCAGTAGCATCTGCATAAGCATAAGATTTTCATTTCAAAAGAATACAAGCCAAAAGTTTTCTTATCATACATATTTTAAAGACCATGTTTGATATACAAGATAGTCATAAATTGTATGCGCGTATAATCAATTTTGTAATTACTGTATCGCCCTAATGGAACCGTTGTGTAACACGTTTCAATATTTTCTTTAGTCGAAAATGTAAAGGCAATGATAAAAGGATCCTTATACGGTATAGATGCGGCCTCTACCGTGAAACAACGGCCTGTGTCGTCCCGGAACAAGCCTTTATTAAAAGCCTCTTTACACCTTATAACGTTTCAAAAAATTGTTCAAACTTATTTAATGTGTATGTTTTGGGCGTAAAGTCGTAAATGTTTAACTTAGGCTTTTCAGTGTCTCACCGTTAATGTCTCAGGCATCACCTGGGTTTACCGATTAAATGTTAATGTGTGAATTATTTTACTACAGCGCCTTTATGTGTTTTAAACGATGAATCTTATGTTCTGTAAAAAGAATGAATATCTCAACGCCTCGCAAGCTTGTTCTTAGAAATCTCAAGATCGCTATGATTAAAAATCGAACAGCTGGGCAATCTGCTCGACGTTTCAATCACCTTAAAATACGAATAGTATAAGTACTAATGAGTCTTTAGTCACGATTGTCTCGCTAGCAAAAATCGAATACGGTAATATTTGTAAAATAAAGAACTTCATTTTATCTCCAATTGAAACTGGTTGTTCTCAGAACTTCGATATTCACATTTAGTCAGCTTAAAATGACGTCAAGGCCCTTAACATTTTCGCGAAGGTCTTTTATGGTCACATTTTTGTTATTATTTTTAAGTAGGTAGAAAGAACTCCAAAATGAAATTTTAGAGTGACTTTTAGTCTGTTTTATGTCATCTACAACGAAATTGATATTGCCAGCGAAATGGTTTTAATCTTAATCTTTAGTAAAAATAAAGCTATATTGTTTAGAAAATTGAACTTTAACAGATTCTATTTTCATAGTACGAATTATTCAGTTTTAACAAATAGATTCGAGTCACTTCACTGAGCAAATTCTCAAAGTTGTACAATCCTTACTTTATTATTCAAGCCTGAAGTATTATACTAAATAAATAATACGGTTATTTCATCCAAGAAAACCGTAATTCACTGCCAATGTTCGAGTTAAAATGCAACGCTGTCAGGGATTAGCCAGTCAAGCAATTTCGTGTTGGTTGGTTACTCCTCGCAATCTGCGCTGAAGGGCTGTGACCCTAAATATGAAGTATGTATACAGCTTTACATACTTAATGGTTTATTGTGTTATTGAGAATGTAACAAAATATGTACAAATTCAAATTAAAATTCAAAATCCTTTATTCATTTGGGTCACAATGTGACGCTTATGAACGTCAAAATAATAAATTTATGAAATAATTACTTAAAGAATCTACATTTACATTTACTGCCACGTTCGCAAAGCAAGGGCGTAGAACCATGAGAAAGAACGGGCAATAAAACTCACGATCACTCTTTTTCATCGCCAGGCTTTGCATAATACACATAATATACATTTTGTAAGGTGCTGCAACTGTTACACCTTCTATATCAGTTGTATATATTTACTGTACATAATAATACTCAAGCATAATACTTTTGATGTTCATTTGGTTAGCCTCTTCAGAATAGACATGGTGAAACAGGAGCATCCACTTACATTATATATATACCTAATAATGCAGGCAATCCGCGAAAGTGATCAGAACCATGATGGAAATGATGCAGTTAAATATTAAAATCTAATACCAGCCCGCAAGACATACAGATACAGAAACCAGTACAGCTGTTTTAGTGTCTAGTAGAGTAATAATATGGCTACGTGATTTAATGACGAAGTGTCATCTTAATCGTCCGTGCTTATGTTATATATATATTGCTATACAGTAGCACTTAGTATTTTGTTCCATATGGTGTTCTCCTCACCTTAGGAATAAAACTCTACATTTATTTTTCAGCCTTAGATCTACTGGCATCGGACGGAATTAAATTAACTAGTTGATCTTGTTCTATAAGTAACCAGTAACCACGGCTACGCATAGATTGTCACAAATATATTAAAATTAAGTAGACCAGTTTTCATAGTAATTTTAAATAATCATTCTAAGACGGATTCTTGGAATTTGAGCAATTGTTCGTTCTACATAAACCTTAGCGGGTATTTATAATCATCACATTCTCATCATAATGAGATTAAATTTGTATATACAGTTATCCTAATTCCTTCGTCCCTGAGCTCGAACTAAGTAATTGGAGAGGGAACACAAAAAAAGAAATTAGACTGAAAATTATTTGTAACAAATACGCTCAGCTCAGCAATTTCGCTCGAAATAATCGTCTCTATTAGTAACCAAAATTTTAGATTTGTAAAATAATCGCCTTCATTAAATCCTATGTCTGCAATTAAGAAAAGGGCACTCTCGAATAGGTCTGTAAACTGATTATACTTTGAATGAAGCTGTAACACTCAACGTTACTCCCATCATTTGCATAAATAAATTTTATTTTGGACCAAACCAAATGTTTGTTTCCATAACAAGACTAAGTGCTCTTGAAATATATCATAAAACAGGGTAAACAGTAAGAAGGTTTCAACACTATCGAAGGTAGATTAACCAAATTACAGGTCTATGAGCAGATTGTCGTGAAAACGACTACTTGCTGTAATATGGTATCTACTACTGATTTGATAATACTGGTAATATTAATAAATATGTAATACAAATTATAAAATAATAAAATAATACACGATAATTATTATTCGTGGCTCGTGAACAGGTGTTGATAGGTTGCAACAATATATTATCCAAATCAAAAAAAATATTTAGGTCAGATATGCTTTGAATATATTACTATGTTCCAGGTAAGATAATATACCTCACATAATTTTAATATGGTAATAAGTTCTAGGAAATTTTATAAAACTAATATATTTCTCACCTAATATTCTAAGATACATTTACACTTAACTAGAAAACTTATTGCTTCCAACAGAAAGAAGGAAATTTTTGTAAAGCTCCGTAGACGTAGATGGATTACCTACAGAACACGGTAGCGAAGGGCGGCAAGGAATATATCCAAGCAGATTTTCACCCTAGAGAAAAGCCCTCCATAATATAATTAACCTTTTGTAACAAGCTGTACTGATTCAACGTTCACTCTCTCGTTTGCGCTCAGACCAGACACAATAAAAAATCAATCGTATCTGTGTGATCAGGTTAATTTTGTGTTGTCTTCTTGCATAGAGATAGTATTATATTTTGTGATATATTACGTCACAGAAAAATAAAGAAACTATGGTAAGGTAGTAAATTAAAGCTATAAATAATAAACTAAATAAGTTGGCGATAATAAGTTAAAACAATAAAAAAGCAATAGTTTACCTTATATAATGTGACGGCCGATGTCATGTCAAACTGTCCGTCACGGAGTACGTAAGTCATACTGAGGTCTACACAACAAGCGGGCTGGTAGTCAAACAGAATAATTAGCAAAAAGTTTGAAGACTATTTCATTATTTGGAAATGACAAGATGACGTAAACACTCTGTCACGTGTTCGCCAAATTCGCCACTAACTGACAACAAGGCAATGGCCGTGCGGGTAACACATCTTCTTCACGTTCTGAGGGCGTGGGTGTGGATTTTGGGTTTTATGAAATTCGGAAAATGTTTACGAATATTAAAAAAAATTAAAATATTTCGAATACAAATTTAAAAAATCTAAAAATTTCAGGGAGGAATAAAAGGGTTAAAAAACAAATGAATAAATGCTCTCATTCTCACTTTACTAAAATTAGAATATTCTAGGAACTTCAGGAAGGAATGGAAAGGTTAAAAAGAGACAGGAGATGAAAAACAAATATATAAAGAAATGAAAATCGAAATTAGTGGATCTAAAACATTCCAAGGGGTATAAAAGGCGGTGTAGACGCGCTGAACCCCAATTTAAGTTGAGAAGTGGTAAAGTGGAGAAGAAAAGGAAGAAGTAGTAGTGAAGTGAAGTATAGTGCAGTGAAGTGTTGTAGTGCAAAATACGTTAATGCTGGTGCTGTCCACGAGAGTCATCACTGGTACTCGGTGTTTCCTTCCAATCCCGTTACCCCGTCCGTAACAATTGGTGTCAGAAATGGGATTGGAAGGTTCGAAGACGTAAGAGATGCCGAGAAAAGGAGCTATCACACGTGCGAGGGCTGCCGCTCAAGAACAAGGCGACTCTAACCCGGAAGTTGTGGGGATGGAAACTCCTTTGCAAAGAAGCGGATCCAAAGGAGGGTTACCTATGTCAGAAAGTGCAGGTAGCCAGTTATCCCTTGCAGACCTCGCAGCAATATTCCAATAATCACTCCAGCAAAACTCGCAGCAACTTAAATGCGATCTTTAAACACAACTTCAGAAGGACTCTCAGCAGCTTAAATTCGAACTCCAGCAAAACTCGCAGTTGCTTAAATCCGAACTCCAGCAAAATTTTCAGCAGTTTAAATCTCTGCAGGCAGAGCATGAACGTCGTCGCGGCGAAATTATGAAGAGCCAGAATGTCATTCGCCGTGGTGTAATAGAGAACGGCCGTAAGTTCGCTGAGATGGAGAATTGTGAAGTGCAATCGCGCGTTGCTGCAATTGTGGAGGAGTTGCAGTCGCGCAAAGCAACCGTTGAGTCCCATATACTTACAATAAGGAAGGAGTTAAGGAAGATAAAGTCCAACAGCCCTTCGGTTTCTATTAACTCATCAAGTTCTGGTAGTTATTTTAAAGTGCCATTATTCGATGGAACCACGTCCTGGGGGGCCTACAGAATGTAGTTCGAAGCCACTTCTATTAGCATTGGTTGGGATAACGACCAGGCCAAGTTTGCTCTTATCCTCGCGTTGCGCGGTGAAGCATTGTCGGCGCTAGCGTCTGTAGGGAGAGACGCTTCTTACGTAGAGTGCTTTGAGGCTCTGGAATCCAGGTTTGGAGACGCGCACTTAGAATATGTGTTCCGAGCCAAATTACGCAACCAACCAGCACCCTAACGAATCCTTGCAGCAGTGGTCGATAGAAGTGGCAAAGATGGTGAGGAAGACTTATCAGTCGGCGCCCGCAGCACAAGTCAAGAGCATGCATGTCCAGGCGTTTATCAACAGAATCTATGACAATGAGGTCAGAGCTGCCATGCGCCTGAGACACCACAGCAATGTTAAAGACGCATTGGCACATGCTCTAGAAGTGAAGGCTGTTCGACAAGAAATTACGAGTGATTGAGACGGAGTTATTGTTGCAGAAGTAGAGAGAACAGGCCGCAGATCTTTTGTCCTAAGGTGTTTTAACTGTAAGGAACCCGGACATTCAAGGAGTATCTGTCCGAAACATGTAACAGTAAGGCGTAAGATCGACGCTAGTATTCAAGTCTTGAAAGATAATCAGGAAGCAATTACAGTCAGAAGTTCGCGGCAAACGCTTGTCAGAAGACGGAAAGACATAAAAGTGCGTATCCGAGAGAGCAAGAATTGAAATGGTTTAACTATCGATGGAGCAGTCAATGGCGTTAGCTGTTCGCTGACCCTGGACTTCGGTGCAACACGAACGGTTATAGGAACTCATTTGACAAGAAAGAACGGAAAAATTCTAACACCGTCAACTTCACCTCGACTGACGACGGCTACCGGTCAATACATCCCAGTTAAAAGCGAACTAATGGTGGCTACCAAAATCGGTGAAAACCTATACTGGCAACAAGCGGTTATTGCAAATATCGTAGACAATTGCATTGTTGTGCTGCATTTCTTGAGAGATCATCAGTGCAGATTAAACATTAAAGGTGGTATCCTTAAGTGTAGAGATGTAGCGATTCCAATGAAAGGTGATCGCAAGGGCAAGTTTTGTGTCTCAAAGAAAGCGAACTTGCACATAGATCAGAGGCTTCAGCTACTATATCTACGAAGTTTACTGACTTGATCCATATCGATAGGAGAGCGGTGTATCACGGGTCTAAGGATGAGCGGGACGCGCATGTCTTAGAGGGGGGTAGTGTGACGGCCGGTGTCATGTCAAACTGTCCGTCACGGAGTACGTAAGTCATACTGACGTCTACACAATAAGCTGGCTGGTTGTCAAACAGAATAATAAACACTCTGTCAAGTGTTCGCCGAATTCGCCACTAACTGACAACAAGGCGATGGCCGTGCGGGTAACATATCCGCTTCACGTTTTGAGGGCGTGGGTTCAAATCCCAGTCATAACAATTATGTAGATTTTGGTTTTAATGAAATTTGAAAAATGTTTATTAATATTTGGCAAAGATAAAAAAACAATATTTCGAATAAAAATTTAAAAAATCTAGAAACTTCTGGAAGGTATAGAAAGGTTAAAAAACAAATGAATAAATGCTTTCATTCTCACTTGACTGTACAATATATTGTTTAACCCTTCAACTCCCTCCTATCTTAAAGGAAGATTTGAGTTCCATCATGACACACATAATAGATATTTAAGGTCATCAGAAAATTTGAGGCTTAAAATACATTCCACGGCATTTTATGACAATTCCTTCACCGTAACTGCTGTTCGCCTGTGGAATAAATTACCGCTGTACATTAGGCAAGCTAAGACCGTAGCTAAATTTAAATCTTTAGTGAAGGAATACTATCTTTTATTATAATTTACTGTTCACTCTAAAATATTCTAAAATTAAGACTTTCCTATATATATATATATATATATATATATATATATGTTTGTATGTTTATGTATATATCTATCATATATACATAAACATACTATACATTCATAAACTATACCCTATATGGGTATAGTTTATGAATATATATGTATGTGTTTAGAGATATCCATGTATTATAACTGTTACACCTACGTGTTGTTCCTAAAAATGTTGCCTGGTAGAGATCGCTATAAGCGATAAGGCCACCGATTGTACTTCGCTTATATTGTATGATCTCCTAAGTTATATTTCTGGTGTACAATAAAGCATAAAATAAATAAATAAAAATAATAAAGAAATGAACATCGAAATTAGTGGATCTGGAACATTCCTAGAGGTATAAAAGGCGCAGTTTAAGTTAAGAAGTGGAAAAGGGGAGAAACAAAGGAAGAAGTAAAAGGAAGAAGTAGTAGTAACTTACAGAAGTAAAGTGAAGTGAAGTATAGTGCACTAAAGTGCAGTACAAAAGACGTTAGTGTTGGTGCTGTCCGCGTCGAAATCGAACGACGTTCCGTGTGTGTAAAGTTAAATAAAGAGCCATCAGTGCTAGTCGTTGTTTCCTTCCAATCCCGTTACCCCGTCCGTAACAATAATTATTGTGTTTGTTATGGATTTTATAGCTATTAATGATAAAATGTAATCAATAGGTTTAACTCACAGTTACTATACTGCTGAATTACACAGATATTCCAAGAAATGTATTTTTCGAACATCGACTAAAATCACAGTATGAACTAGAATCTTCCACCCTTAAAGCCAATCCTATTTTTTTAAATACCAAAATATCTTGCCTACCCCAGGTTGATAAAAATGTATAATTTTTATTACTCTCTTTCTAAGTCCATAATTTCTGATTATAGTACCTGTCAGAGAGTACATTGACACCAAATGACTCAGTCAATATTAACTGCAATTAATATTGTAAGTACGTAATATAATTGGCTATGTATCTATTTGTTCACTAGACTAATCTTTAGTACACTTACTAAGAGTCACTAATAATCACACTATTACTAAAACTGCAAAAGTTTGTGGATTGATGGAAGTTTGTAGTCGTCTGTCTTTCTCGTGTGAGAGTGTGGCCAATTTTTTTTTTATAATAATAGGCGGCAAACGAGCAGACGGATCACCTGATCGTAAGCAATTACCGCCGCCCATGGACACAAGCAACACCACAGGAGTCACAAGTGCGTTGCCACCTCTTGGGGTTGGGTAAAGGGATAGGATAAGGAGTGGGATGAGGGAGAAGGAATAGAGGATAGGGTCTCCGCCACTCACACTCATCGAACGAAATGTAACAGTTTAGGTACCGGCCCATTCATGCTGAAATCAGCAAGGCTCTACTACTGCTCTACACCGAAGAACGGTAGCCGTTTTAAATATATCGACAAAGTTAAGTAACGCTTGCATAGGTCGCTTCTTGGATGGGTGCCCCGTGTCTGTATAAATTATAGTGAGTGTGGCATATACGTAGCAAACCTACGTAAATGCCACACTCGGTATAATTTATACATTCAAATAAGACAGGCTACCTTTTGTCGAAATAACTCACTCCCACGCAAGTGATGCTGCGGGCGGATTCTAGCGGATTTTTTAAAAGACATGTTTTCTGGCATTGTGATTTACCCATCAATCAAGCTAAATAAAGTTTCTCATATATTTATACACGATTCGAAATTTTAATTATTTTTAGGCAGATCCTAAAAATAATTTAAATTATATAAAATTCTTGCGACTGACTGACAGACAAGACACAACATTTAGTCTGTATGTACCTTGGGGAGTGAAGGGGAGCACTAAGAGAGGAGTTTTAAAAATTCCTTTCTTAAGGTGGTAAAAGGTTCCACGTTCTAGAGGCGAGGGAAGAGTCCAGTCTATACATATAAATAAAATTATAGTGTCTGTTTGTACTATTAAAATAACCGCTTTTTACTAAATGCATATGGATGTATATACGGTACATTTATATCGAAATGACAATTTTTACCATTTTTGTCTGTCTGTCTGTTTGATTTCGCTAATCTCTGGAACGGCTGGATCGATTTTGACTGGCGGATAGCTGATGTATCAAGGAGTAACTTAGGCTATAAATTAACCGTGAACGCGAAGTAGTTCCCTCAGGACGCAGGTGAAACCGCAGGAAACAGCTAGTTGTACATAAAATCATAAGTGGCTATGAACTACTACTACCTAAATTATTTTCATATTCATGGAAATTAAACTACAGTTTACGGATTGTATCGCATTATGTTGGTTTCACTTGCTATTACATTTAAACCGAATGATCTAGAAACTACATTTTTATTACTAGCCGACGTTTCGAATTCTTTACAGGATTCATGTATATTCACATTAGAATCAGTGATGCTTCAATTATTTTATGCAATTATCTTCTTAAATTATATTTGTTCAATGAAAATCTCATTAATATTAATAGTGATGTAACGGTTAGAACAAAGATGTCGTGATTATATAATATATAATAAGCGCTTAAAATAATAACTTAGAATGGTAGCTGGACTAGCTCCATTAAATACTTTGGTAACGTATTAAGGATAGTGTACTAATATTCAACCAAATACACGCAGAGGACATACGACTGCGTGTGCAATATAATAACGCGTTCAGGGTGATGATGGGGCTGCCGCGGTGCTGCAGCGCGAGTGGTATGTTCGCGGAGGCGCGCGTAGACGGCTTTCACGCCGTCATACGCAAGCGAAGTGCGTCTTTAATGGCGAGGGTGCGCGGCGGCTCCAGCGCCATCCTGACCGCGTGCGCCAGGCGATGGGACTCATTACTGATGAGGCATTGGATAGGCCTAGACGCGAAAGCAAGCGCCTGACACCTTGTTACTGCTAATATTAAAATTATAAATGTTTTTTTGACTAACACTAGGTTAAGAACACTGTAACTAACAAAATATGGAAGCAATTCTGAATTAAATTGTATTATTATTATTAGTCACTCCATTTATTACCTATCACATAGTTTCTTTTATATTAATTTAATACATTTCACTAGAAAAAGATATGTTTAGAAATATAAAAGGGACCACGGAGACCCACCAGTGTCGGGTACAGGGACCAAGCCACCGGTGGTTAGGGCCTCAGAGACAGGAACTTCCTCACGATGCGCGCCGTGTTGAGAAGAACTATCTTCTGAATCAAAGACTTAATCCAGCTGCCTAGTGTGAGCCTCTTTAGGTGTTGGTCGAGGCCCTTGGCGATTAATCCATTCACCGACACGACTATCGGCACAATGATCGCCGAATCTACATCCCACATGTCAACAATCTCGTGAGCTAGGTCCAAATATTTAATCTCTTTCTCTTTTTCTGCTTTCACGAGATTGCCGTCATGCGGTATGGTGATATCGATTATCATTGCGAGTCGCTCTGCTCGGTCTATCACTACAATATCAGGCTTATTGGCTACAATATTCCTGTCTGTAATGATAGACCGATCCCAGTACAACAATGCGCGATCATTTTCAAGAACTGGGTCGGGCACATATCTGTAGTACGGTACCTCAGAACCAATGATATCATATTTTAGGGCTAGTTGCTGATGGATTATCCTTGCCACTTGGTTGTGTCTGTGCAAATACTGACCATTGGCAAGACTCGAACAACCGGATACTATATGCCTGAGAGATTCCCCGGGCCGGTGACACGCCCGACATATGTCAACCGTACCATCCCTCAGTATATACTTTCGGTTTCGGTACAGATTGTTTGTCATGACAAATTCGTCCATAACTGCAAAGACAAAACCTTTGGTTTCTCCGAAGAGATCACCGAAACGTAACCAGACTACAGAAGCTTTAAAATTGACGTCTGGGTCATGTAAAGCTCCATAGAACCATCCATGCAGCTCCTTGCCCTTCCATATTTCTCTTCGGTCGTCATTACTAAGTACTGCAGGTTTGTGTTAGTTCTCTTTAGCCAGAGCGCGCGGGGTAAGTCCTGTATTATTATTATTATAATTCATTTATAGGTTTCAGCCAGAGGCAAAAAAATTTTTTTGATATCCAAAATCGTATTGTCAAGAACTGTGAACGCAATGACTATTTTTATTTAAATGCTCGGTGACCTAGAAAACTCGAAAAGTGGTAACAATAAACACAACGGTCCAATTTTACCTAACTTTGTAGAAACACAAGACATCTTTGTACGACAATCTTGATACTTGACTTAAAAATAACGTGGAGAGTTTGTTTTGTTTCATATCTGCAGGCGTTTTGTTCTTAGCAAAGTAAGTCCGTGACTAAAAATATATATTCATGAAACGATTTTAGAAATATGTATTTTTACCGATCGTAATTCTCCATTATTCTTTGAAAATCCATCTATTTGCATTTTATCTTAAAAGGAATATTGTCTAAAAAAATCCTAATATGAAGCTGGTGCATAAAATATTTTAGTATTTGTTAAAACGCTGGCATTAGCGTTGCCTCAACGAAACAAATTGTTTAGTAAATTTGGATGTCATTGAACGTGGCTCTTTGAGAGTGAAGTAGCAAGCGATCAGGGGTGTATATGTAGTTAAGCGTAAACCAATATACCCCTGCGAGTACTGGAGGCACATAAACTGCCTACAAAGGCGATTGCCTACGCCTGTCAACCGATCCGATGGAGAAAGGCTCTATTGTGTTTGGCACTCTTTTCGTGTACCTACTGTTGTTTATCTCGATGTCTGGATTATCTTTCGGGTGTGAATAATTTGTGAGTCGCGATTTATTTTTTGTTAACATTTTTATTATTTTATCGAGAGAATTTTTTAACCTTTATGTTTTTACGATGTAGATAACGAAGCGCTTACTTAGGAATTATTTTATGTGGCACAGTCAGAATTTGCATATATCGGCAATGTGAGTCTCTGTTTCGTATACATAATGATGCAAAATTACAGTTATATTACTATAAAGGAGTTTCTTTTTTTATATTTATGATATGAAAAAAACATAGTTTAGCAACTTAGTGTTATTAAATTATCTTCTTTATGAAACTGTTTTCCAATAGCAAATACATCACAGCATGTTTTTTCGTGTTGAAAGGTACCAGATACCTACATTTATATTTATTTTCAAACAATTACATAATTTGCTCTGTTGCCACTCACGCAGTTTTCGATAAATCATTCGACACTCATCTTTATGTATAGTACTGATCCCAAATAACTCTGCTAGCTATGTGCGGTAAGGAAAGAATATAATATAATAATAATAATAATAATAAAATTTATTCGCAGAAATACTGAAAGCATAAATATAAACAATGTTCTAATATAATATTACTCTTAATGCTATAGATTTTCAATGATTTGGAAAGGACCATACCCCTGTACTAGTTAAAAACTGTATCACAGGCGGTTGGGTCTCTCTTAACAAATTTGAAGTTTGTATTTTACAATACAGCCATAATAATACGTAGTTAATAATAAACAAAATTGCCAATATAAAACTTATTTACTAATGAATATCTATATTATATAATAAAGATGGTCATGAAATATACACTATAATTGCGTGTCGAGCATTTTATTGAACTTACAGCGAAAATTTATAAAACTGTGTGTCAGCCGAATCGTGAATGATGTCAATGTTATTAAAACTGTGTACATAATTCTTGTGTGCATTTCATATAACTAGATGATTTTACAATATAATGTTAGTAGGTCAATATAATGAGGTGTGTTAAGTGTTTATGAATCACAAAATGAAATATCAATTCTTAATAATAAAGTTGAAGACTAATAAGATTAATAGTCGGAAATACCAGAGTACAACGTCGCTCTTAGTCACCTTCATAATCAACAGAGTTTATGTACCTCTTTTCCGCCATTATTCTTCCTGGGCAGTCAGTAGAACCGGTGTTATGGTTGCTGGGCTTCTTGAAGTGCAAGCAGGTCGCGCATTTTGGGTCTTCGGATTTCCTAGTGCAGTCCTTTATTGTGTGTCCTTGGTTGCCGCAATGACCGCAAGTGTATTGAGACTCTCTGCAAGACTTAGCCGCATGACCATACTGCTGACACTTATAACAGCGCGTAACTAGGGTGTAATCCTTCACCGGGCAAGATGACCAATTTATAAAGATCCTGTCTTGGATAATCAGTGCTTTACGTATCGCTGCTGATACTTCAATGATATAGTTACAGGTCTCAGCATCTTTGCGGCCCGATTTGTGACTCAACTTAGTTTCATTGAGAAAGGTCTCTAGATTGCAGCTTTGAAGTTTCTCTGCTAAGTTCTGATGGTACAGGCACGTGAAAACTTCCGTCTCTTTCATTGTTGAAGGCACTCCAATGATCACAATCCTAGGCTTACGTTTGTGGGGCTCATTGATTATAAGGCCTGAGTTTGCAAGTTGTACCGATTTTTTGACTTTCTCAATGTCGTCTTTGGTCTCTGTGCTAATGATCACGCCGCCGTTTCTTATCTTGCGCAGTGCTCTCACGTGGAGGTTCATTTGTTCAGGCCTGATTATTTTTTGCACTAATGATTTAGTGTCGTCACTTGTTTTTAACTTGTCATTCGGATAGATTGCCACCGAACTTACGCTAACAGGCTGAATGAAAGAATGAGTAGTTTTTTTAACCATCTCAGCGAAAGACGGTGTACAGCTGGTAGGATTCGAGGACTCTTGAATGGATTGCTGTAGTTCTTGAAGTCTCTGAGACAAATCGAGTTGCTCTTGCTGGGATTTGATGGTACTGTGGGCCTGGATAGCATGCGACTTAAGGGACTGGTACTGAACTGCCAACTGTGATACTTTAGTGCCCACGTTTCGACAGAGTGTTCTCATCTTCTGCTCAGAATTCAGTTTCCCATCTTGTGCTATGGAACACACTTCATTGAGGTAAGCTTCAATAGATGACATCCAGTTCTGGATTTCAGGCGTAGGGATGACCTCAAGGGCTGGACGCTGGGGTGCAGCTGCCGGCGTCGAAGGTGGACTCCGCGCAGTCTTGCTGCTCCGATTGAAAGGACTGTGATCCATTTTATTTTGTTTGCAATTTCAATCACGATACATTTTATAACACTTAGTTTTGTTACGTTCGCAGATAGTTGTAAGCGTATATTAAAAATTGTTTAAATAATAATTTCTCATGCTGTTCGACACGTCCGTTCTCAACAACAGTAAGGCAATAATATCATCAAACCTCAATCAAATGGTACCTACTTTCTCTTACCACTCACATAGGATTCATAAGCTCGCTTAGACATTTTTAAAATATTGATGAGAAAAGATTTCATGATAGATGGAACAATATTGTTTACAGTACGTACGTAGTCTATATCAAAACTGCTTTGTGCTATATTGCAGCATCGTACCGTACCATTTTCAACAACGCCGTATACATGCATGGCTTGCCCTTACAACCATGGCAGTAAGCTATTCGATAGACTCTATTCATCATAGATATCTATCTTACATTAATATCAATATACCATACACGTGGAATCGGCTTACTAGTAATGTTGTTATCTATGAAGTGAATGTGGATTAGACTGGGAGATTTGCTTTATATTTTGCTGAATTCGTAATGTTACCTATGTGATTGAATATTATGCATGTGTGTTCTGTTATCGAAGGATGCAATTAAACTAGCATAGTAAATACAGTAAGACTTAATCCTATTTGCAGTATAAGACTTACAAATGTTTTTGAATAGTAGTACCAGATTGGTTTTAAGCTTACCATATTGGTATTATTTAAAGATTGAAAACGTGGCTTCAAACAGCGCAGCATTAAATTCTCGAAGCGAGCAAAAATAGTAATCAATGTGATATGTTCTTGATGTTCTTGAAAGATATCTGCTAACCCGTACTTGTCCAGTGTGGTGGCCTGGTCCTTAACCCTACTTATAGTGAGAAGAGCCTCGTGCCCTACAGTGAAACTGTTTATAAAAAGTACTGATAATTATATACAAACCCAATTTATTGATTGTAAATGATTTTAAAAGATTTTAGTCTCTATTCGCTTGTGTCAAGGCAGTGATAGCTGCTACTTGTGTCAGCGACACTTGTAACGTTTGATGCGTTCATCGGAAGTCCAAGTGACCTTTAGGGTGACCTTTAAGTCATTTATTTAGTCTAGTTAAGCTATCCAGCATAAGGCACAAGGATTGTATAATTGAAATATTGAATCAACGATTAACGCTTTATGATTTTGGAAGGTTTACAATGCGATATAACCCGACAGTGTGATTCGGTATAAGGCTTGGAGGTGGCTTCCTTTCAAGATAGAAGACTTATCTTCATTATAGTCGCCGGCCGAAAGAGGACGAGCCGACACCGCGCTGCTGTTTATATAGACGCCTGCGGCCCGCTAGTGCTGACCCGTGGCTCAACGACACATCCAGTCACCAAGTATTAAAAGAAACCGGGCACTTGTATTCTGTAAATTTCTAAATAAACACGGTACAAAATACAACTTATTTTTGCATATCAATATGACTTGATAATTCTTGAGATTAATAGATAAAATACAAACCCTTATGCTTTAGCGTATATTTACACGGGAACTTTTATTTTATTTGCCTTACAGCGTAAGTAGAAAATAAATACTATTTACCTGTTTCTCTTCGGAAAGAGATTAATTATTACGTTTGACGAAGGTACCCACGAGTAAGTAGCCAACTCTGTCTGTACAATAAAATGACATTCAAAGCTGGAAAAAAAATTTTTTGGAAAGAAAATACATTTGATATAAATCAAATGAAAATTGAATGTGTATATTTTCAAAATATAAAAGCTTTCAGACTTTAAGTCACAATATTGCCTTTCAATAGAGTAAAAACATTATTTTTCCTTTTTAATCAATTTCAAAAGACTTTCTAGTGAGTATTTTGGATTCTGTTGTTTCTATACTTATTATAAAAAAATGAAGTCCCCTTTTCGGCTTGTCTGTCTTTATGATGAACGCAATAGGTCAAAAATTACCGAACGGACTATTCTGTGTAGTTTCATTGCTTCTCGATTAGCATGCAGGTAAATTATGATGGCAAAGTACATATTTAAACAAACTTATTACAAGGTGGTAAAACAGGAAAAACCTTTATTATTTTTTACTGTTTTATATAAAGCACACTGAACTATACATGTACACGCATGTTCTTTGGTACTTGATGATGTTAAATATAATAATATTTAAATAATTACAAGCTCACCTACAAACTATACGGTACGTATGTTTTGTAGTAGTAGCTTTATGCATTATTATAATCTTTAATAATATTAAAATGAAATTTCAAGTATGTTCCATTGCAAATGCTACTTCTGGGAATTGAATAGACACTGCTAAGTAGTTAAATTTTTAATACGATACGAAGTATATTGAGAGAAAAATCTTTTCGGCGATTTCAAGCGGTGGCAATAGCCCAGTGGAGATAATAACAGATTGCCATGCAGATGGTATCGGGTTCGAATCCACGACGCGCACCACTGACGTTTCAAAGCTATGTGCGTTTTAACTTGTTAATTATCGCGTGCCCCGTGCCCATCGGAGAGCCACATCTGGTTGGACTCGAAGGCGAAGAGCAGACAGTCTTCTTTGACAGTCGTTACGGGGAACATTGAGGGTACCTCAATGAATAAACTGATATTGGTTGAAACCATGAGAGAGACCATCGCTATCCTAGCGGAATAGCTAATATTCTGTCAATTTTGCTTAGAATAATGAGTTGACTCTGGGCTCTAAGTCTTGGATATAACTGGGATAACGCTAGGAAGATGATGAGTATTCTCCAAGAAAGAAGTATTTGCCCAAAAATACCAACATGGTGCCTATTATACAAAGTTTTCACGCTGATTAAATATTTGAAGTCTAGCAATCGCAAACGCTATATTATCTACCTTACATAGGCACGTCTTAATGGTACAATCGTAATGTATGTGTAATTTATTATGAAATTACCAAGGTTCAACACTAAGGCATTTACGAACTGCCTAGTCACTGTACTCGTAGAAATACCTCGATAACCTTGGTGAGAAACATGAATATTGTATTATTTCCTCAGGTGCGGGGTACCTAGATACATTAGCGAAAATAGGTATTACTTTGAGTGGCTGTCACTGTGGCCTCGACCGCTTTGCGAATAAAAATTTCTCAATTCGTAGGTATGATTATTTCGTTACGATGATATAGATATACAAGTGGACATAAATTGTTATACCTAATTGCAGCACAATCTTAAGAAGCAACCATCTATTTACTTTAATACCATTTTAATATTGACTTAATTACTTGGTAAGCTATGGAGTTTACCAACAACACCTTTACTGTTAGACCGAGTATCAAGTAAGTACCTAATATTTAATTATCAAAATATTGTAAAAATTGTTTTGAGGCTGAATGCGCGGAGAAATATACATGAATATATGCTCGTAATATCATGAGACGTAAAGTCAAAATGTCAAATCTGTGACACCTTTGGGCTTGTGATCAAAGTTCGTTATAATTTTGCACAGTGCGTTCTGATTGAAAATCATGCATTTGTCATTACACTGAGTGCAGTGGAATAATATAAATTAAATTAACAATTACTTTTTTACATTCATTTTTTACGCATTTGCGTTTATAACCGAAGGTTTGGAATGTTTTAGTGGCATTTGTATTTGTCACTGTTAATGCGCAGCAGTTAAAGAAAACTGTGTTATTTATAACTGTTGGCTCAGCGGCAGGCTAATAAAAATGTAAAAAATATTTATTTACATAATAAGCGTCACAAAATAAATAACGAGTCTCGATTAATTATCCATAAGCATCGTATTATCAGCTTCACCAAACAGTACCTTTTAATAAAAGAACAGCAATAATTTGAAATAACGACTGCACGGTTGGCGAAGTGGTTTAAGCAGCCGCCTCACCGCTTGACACTGTGCCGAAGTGTTGTGGGTTCGATCCCCACACGAGACAACACTTTGTGTGATTCATAAATTGTTGTTTCGAGTCTGGGTGTTCATTGTGTCCGTTAGTTGTATGTTTGTACAGTTCCCTGCGACACAGGATTTAGTCCTAATGCGGGAGTTGCCTTTAAAAAAAAAAAACAAAAAAAAAACTATATATTTTTCTCCCAAAGCCCCCATAATACTGCCACGGCAATTATAGGCCATTTCAGAACGGTAATGGATCTATCGAAGAGAAGGTATCGAGGTTTGTATCTTAATTACTAACGTACTCTCCTTCCACACATTAATATACCCAAAGCCAATCTTATTATTGCTCATATTTTTATTGGCTTTTGTCGAGATTTCTCTGTGCGACTAAACTCGAATTTACTAAAGAGCAACGATAAAATATAATAAAGTCCTATAGAAACGGAGGACTTCGGGGAACTTTCGGGGAGATGGGCCTCGTTAGCTTTGGTAGGCAACCTGTCTAGGAGAAGGAAAACTCCGAAATTAAACCAAACGTTCGGGGAGATGGGCCTCGTTAGCCTTGGTTGGCAACCTATCTTGAAGAAGGAAAACTCCGAAATTAAACCAACTTCTAGGGAGCATACCTGACACAAAACCCCGATCTAAGGCGTGAACCGACCCGTACCGAGGGATTCGTGGCCAGAGGGCAAGCTAGTCGTAAACGGAGGATGCCTGTGTTGGTGGTCACAGGGCACAGCTGATATTCCGCCTTACCCCCGAAAAGGGCTCTGCGGGGGTGGACAGTGTAGATCCCTACATCTCGTGGGAGCGCTATGGAAACAAAATCTACTTCTTCTCCATACGGCGGCGACGCGGTTCGCAACCCGTCACGTCTCGTTCCCCGCGAGAGCGAAAAGCGACCAAGAAAGCCGGTTTGCAACGTTGAACGTTGAAGGAGGGATGGAAGGCAAATTGGATGAAGTATGTCAGGTGATGGATGATAGAAAGATTGATGTTTTTTGTGTGAATGAAACAGGAAAGGGTGTGACACCATCCAGCATGGCGCATATACAGAGTATTGATCTGGAGTAGATAGTACCACCAGAGCCTGCAAGGGAGTTGGTGTAATGATATCTGCGCGAATGAATCAGTGTGTAAAAGAGTTTGAATGTGTAAATGCTAGGCTACTATGGATGAGAATGATAGTAGGACTTACTCGTGTCTTTATTATTGGGGTGTACGCCCCGGTCAATATAGTTACGGGTATGTCTCAGCAAGAGCAAGACGAAAGGCAGGAGTTTTGGGAGAGTTTAAGAGATATTATGAGGAAATGTAAGGATAACGAAAGATTGATCTTTTTAGGGGATTTCAATGGATGGGTGGGAGTAAAACGAGATGGATTTGGAAAGGTGTTAGGTGCATTCGGTGATGAGAGTGTGAATGAAGATGGAAAAGCACTGCTTGAGGTTTGTTTGGAGTGGAGCCTTTGTATGACAAACACCGTGTTTGATCACAAAAGGATACATATGTATACGCGTGAGGCGAAAAATGTTAGAAGAAGTATGATTGATTTTGTAATAGTAGATGAACGATTGAGAAAGAATGTGTTGGATACAAGGGTGTATCGAGGGATCGGCATCCACACAGACCACTTCATGGTGTTGAGCCGAATAAGTGAGCTCTTTAAAGGATGGCGACACCGAGAGCATAATAAAAATAGGGTCTTGGAAAGAATTAAGGTAGAAAATCTACAAGAGAAAGATGTGAAAGATGAGTATAAACGAAGATTGATAACAAAATTTGAGAGCTTCGATTGCATAAATGATATAGAAGAATTATGGCAGGCCTTTAAAGAAGAGGTAGTATGTGTAGCGTCTGAATTATGTGGTGTGATCAAGAGAAGGAAAATACGAAAGGTCAAGAATACATGGTGGGACAAGGATGTACAATCAGCAGTGTCGGAGAAGAATAAAGCTTGGTTAGATTGGTTGGAAAGAATGGGAAAAGCAACGAGCGAGGACATAGATGAAGCAAGAAAGGAGTTTGTTAGGTCAAAAAGAATAGTGAAAGAAATGGTTAAAAGGAAAAAAGAGGAAAAGAAAGATAAGTTTGATAGCAGATTATCTGACGATTTCCGGAGAATCATTAAGTTTTTCTGGAAATCCGTTCGTGCAAGAACTCAATCCTCAGAATGCACATCGATCAGAGACAAGAATGGAAGGATAGTGAATGGTGAATCGTGCGTGCTGAAGAGATGGAAAGAGTATTTTGAAGGTTTATTTGAAAACACGGCGATAAATACACCGATCGATGAAATGAATGCTAACGATAGCAATGACGAAAGCGTTATTGGTGTGGATGAGATCGTGAAGGCACTGGGAAGTATGAAAGTAGGTAAGGCTGCAGGATATGATAGGATTACACTCGAAATGCTAAAGGCTGGACAGGGCATCATAGTTGGTCAGTTGCAGCGGTTATATAACTTGTGCTGGAGCACCGGCCGAGTACCTAATGACTGGGCCACAGCTGTAGTTCTGCTTTTATAAAGGAAAAGGCTCGCAACAAGACTGCAAAAACTATAGAGGCATTAGCCTTCTCAGCATTGTTGGCGAATTGTATGCAAAGGTTCTGATTGAAAGAGTCATGAAAGTAACCGACAAGAAAATATGGGATGTACAAGCGGGATTCTTAAAGGGTATGGGATGTAAAAGCGGGATTCTGAAAGGGTATGGGATGTACGGATCAAGTTTTTTCCTTGCGAATCATAGCCGAAAAGTTTTTGGCCACAAGTCAAAAGATCTATTGCACATTCGTGGATTTAGAAAAGGCTTACGATAAAGTTGTATGAAATGTGGTCGGTGCCGTCAATGAATGGGGTGGACAGCAGCCTCATTCGAGCTCTGAAATCCCTTTATGAGGATTTTAGAGCTTGAGTGAGGATAAACGGGGCATACACTGACTGGTTTACCATCGAGAAAGGTGTTAGACAGGGATGTGTAGCGTCGCCGTGGCTGTTTAACCTCTTCATGGACAGTTGTTTGCAAGATTTAAAACATAGTGACTGCGGATTAAGGATGAATGGGTTACTCGTCAAATGCCTCCTTTATGCTGATGATCAGGTAATATTTGCATCTTCAGCTGAGGAGTTGCAGGAGATGGTAACAATCATTCATGGTGCGTTAGAGAGGAAAATAATGAAAGTGAATGTAAGTAAAACGAAACTTTTGGTTTTTGAAAAGGAAGAATGCGTTACGGCTTGTAATGTTTTGCTCGATGGACAGCGAGTGGAACAAATGAATGAGTTTGTTTACTTAGGTACGTTGTTTACAAGAGACGGTAAGAATGAAGAAGATATTGAAAGAAGATTTAATGCAGATAATAGTGTGAATGGACCTCTGAAGGCGTTTATGAACAGTCAAAACGTGTCCAAAAAGGCACGTTTGGCTGTGCATAGAGGGGTGTTAGTGCTTACCCTTAAGTATGGTAGTGAAAGTTTGGCATGGCAGGAGAGACTTGAAAGTAGAATAAATGCTGTAGAAATGAGAGCACTGAGAAGTATGTGTGGTGTGTCTTTGACCGACAGAGTAAAGAATTGTGTGATACGAGAGTGGTGTGTGTGGGTGTGGGTAAAAGAAGATGTAATGACAAGCATCAAGAAAGGCATGTTAAGATGGTTTGGGCACATGGAGAGGATGGATGACGAAAGACTGACAAAGAAGATATATAAGGCAAGTGTGAATTTGACAGGACGAAGGGGCAGACCTAGGCGGACGTTCTCTGACCAGATTGGAGACATCCTAAAAAAAGGACAGGTCAGAAGTACCCTAAACAGAAGAGCATGCATGAGAAACTTGATGGGAGTAAATGAATCAAGAGAGGTATGTCAGGATCATTGGAAATGGTGTTCCGTAGTCTCTGCCTACCCCTCCGGGAAACAGGCGTAAGCCTATGTATGTATGTATGTAGAAACGGAACAAAGAAACTGAGACATAATGTACCACGAGGATTTTTTTTTTAATACCTTTCCTCAATATTGTATCCAGAGTTTTTGTGATCCATATCCACCGCACATTGCGCGGGTTTTATTGTGTAGTAGTTTTGGAAGTAGGCTTATAAAATATTTGAATTTATTTCAAATTAGCAATAGCTTAAAGTATAAGCTCCAATCAATTAAAAAATAAACAAAACAAATGATTCTGCGTGAAACGGATTATGCAGCTGTTACATAATAATGTGTTTTATCGTATTGAACGATCGGGGTGCAAATATTTTGCTCTTTTAATAAATGTCAATGACATAATTATTTACAAACTATTGCTGAAATAAGCAGGCAGCGATAGCTTGGTAGAGTGACTAATAGATTGCTACGCAGTATCTCGGATTAACCCCACAGCGAGTATCACTGCTTTTTCGAAGTCATGTTAATATTCCCTGGCTTAATAGTGAAGGAAAATATAGCGAAGAAATATCTGATAATCCTCCAGAATGTTCTCGAAAGATATGAAAAGTCTGCCACCCCACATTGGGCTAACGTGGCGGCTTACCCCTTGTCAAACTGAGTAGAGTCCTTTGTCCAGCCAGAGAGACAGTTTATATACTACGCTAATACTATTATATTAATTCAAGTAGTAATGTCAAACTAGTTTTTGCTAGTGATATCATCGTAATTTAATCAAAAGTATATATCACTATATTCAATAAAACTTTCTTCTTAGAATAATGTTCAGCTACTAACAAATAACTAAATTACTTTTCGGTCATAACTTTTACTTAAGTACATGAATTGGTAACTAGTTAGACAATTTTCATTAGTAGAGCATAAGCACATAACATTCTGTTGAATGACAGTTAGAATTTTATGTAAGCGCAACCACTTTACTGTGACTGCAATAATAATAATATTCGATATAATCAAAGGATCAAGTCAATAGGCGGGTCCACATAGACCGAGCAGCCTCGCGAGGAAAATGCTTCGCGAGGCTGCTCGGTCTGTGTGGACGTGGCTCGGTCGAGGAAAGCGCACGGCAGCCGCGCACGGCAGCCGCGGCTGGCCGCACGGGTGCGCCCGAGCTACCGAATTAGACACGTCCACACAGAGCGCGCAGCCTCGCGAGTAATTGGCGCGCGAGGCTGCGCGCTCTGTGTGGACGTGCCCCGGCCGAGGCAAGCGCGTGTCCGCCGCGGGCGAGCGACCGAGCGGCCGAGCCATCGAGTTTGGATTTTTGTTTTGCCGCGGTCTGTACGCTGTTTCGTGCCTCGCTCGAACATCCCTACTAATAATATAAATTCGCAAGTGTGTTTGTATGTTGGACATTTTTTTTATAGACTCACGTCTGTATCCGCGTACGCAGAGTTGTAATATTATTACATCCACATTTCACCATGAAATGTTTAGGTCCCATGTAATGGGGGACGAGCCTATTGCCGTTAACGGGCACATCAGCAGACTCCGGGCTGCTTCTGAGAATTCGGGAAAACCCAGTAACACTTTTGCCCGACCTGAGAATCGAACCCGGGACCTCCGCTCAGCAGTCGCATACCCTATCCACTGGTCACTGAATGACGGAGGATACATTCATCATAACATTCTCATCTTTGACGCTATTTATTGTACGATGTATAATCCTTCAGTCTGTGCTTCGGTTACAGAATCCTTGCCTACAGACATTCATTTCCTATACTTCAGTCTATATTTTTTTCCATGTCTACATATTCCATCCTTTATGTATAACAATAATCGACGACTGGTTGGCAAAGCGGGAGTGTAAGCGACTGCAACGCCAAAGGTCGCGGGTTCGATTCCCGCTCATGTCAAACATTTGTGTGCATGAACATGAATGTTTGTCTTGGTCTGGGTGTTTCTATGTATATACTTACGAAAAAAGTGAGTTTAAGTAAATATGTATATTATGGCCCATTTTTACCATTGTCTAGTACCCAAAGTAGGTACAGCAATTGGCATCAGTCAGGCAGCCGGCTAGTAAAAACACATGCCACAACCCTATTGCAGTATGACCATTTCCAAGTACTATATTTATAAACAAAATTTAAAAATAAGAGAGAGGAGAGACCAACAATCTCACATTGATACGTAGACCGATAGATGGCAAATGTACTATTTCACTCTAGTTCACAAGTCGACAATTTGAAACATGCGCAATAATAGGTACATAATAGATTTTCAACTATATTTTCATGTTCTGAATTCAAACTTTATGACACCTACAATTTTGTTTTTTTCCCACGGTGCCGAGGCTGCCGCGCTCTAGGCCGCGTTCACATTTATCTGATGTAATCTGTCTTGACGGCGTCTGTCGTGTCGCGACAGAAAATATCCCGGTCCGCGACAGAAAGAGGGGAGGGGGGACGGTACAGCGCGAATTAAGAGATTGGACTCAGATTAATTGTAAAAAAAAAAATACTTTATTTAATTATAACAGCTTAACAGTATATTTAAAATATAAAATAGTAATCGCTAATGTTAGATCTACAAAGATATTTATAATAAATTAATGCTAAGATGACAATAAGATTGTCTAGATAATTTGGTGGGGAGAGATGTGCTGACGAAGCTAACATTGTTGGGTTCCGCAGAGTTAACTCGCGCGACACAACTCGTCAGACTAAAGTAGACGCGCCACTGTCTGTCGTAAAGCGTCAGACGCGCGTATGCAATTGTGCGCAATGGACGACGAACTAATTGACTTCCTTTTTATAATATTATTCTTATACAGTACCTATAGATACCTATTATTATTATTATTATAGATGAGCTAATTTAATACGAAATAATATAATCCTATGTAAATAATTTATGGATATGATTGGATATCTACTTAATCTGAATCGGATAATTCATCAAAAACATTGCGAAAGTGTGGACTCCACGAGAGTCAAGACAGAACTGATTTAAAATTGCGTCAGATCGTGACAGACGGCGACAGACAAATTTGAACGGTAAGTAAATACGACAGAGACCGTCACGAGAGATCACGTCAGATAAATGTGAACGCAGCTTTATTCTATGGCCTCGCTCGTTCGGGGACCGTTTCTTCGCGCGGCAAATGCTTCGCGAGGCTGCTCGCTCTGTGTGGACCCACCTATTCAGTTTGATCGCGGCACGTGAACTATTCATTTACGTACACGACACAGTAAATGCTTTCCAGGAAAACAATAACACAAACAAAATATGATAGTAATTTGAGTTGATTGTTCATTGCCATTCTGTTATTTTGACGATTCTATTAGTTGCAGATAAGTATATCATTGAGGCCGTACAAGATCGGGTCTTAGGTCATCGGTAAATTTGAAATTGGAAATTCCAATGCATTCCACTACTTTTTACGATAAATCCTTTACTGTACAAGCGGCACGGTTGTGGAATGCATTGCTTGTATCAAACTGGCTCAAAATATCACATCTTTAAAAAACTTAGTGAAAAACCACCACTTATCTCTTTAACTTTCCATAATATTGTCAAACTCACACTTTCTTTCTCTCCCTTTTTTACTATTGTATACTCCCATTACTTAATTCATTATATTATTGTATGTATGTATTTATATTATAGTATATATATTAGTGTATTTGTATAGTATAGTGTGTATTCGTATTTTGTTTGGTATAATTTCATTAGTATCCTACTACGCCAAAACTGCCCTATGTCTGGCTCCTTACTTCTCTTTTCCATAAGGGTTGCCTGTAAGAGATTGCTTTTAGCGATATGGCCGCCGTTTGTGCAACATGTACTTATCTGTTGCAATTCCTGTGTTAAATTTACCATTTGGTGTACAATAAAGATTATTATTATTATTATTATGTTTCTCTTTACACGGTTATTCTTCTAACATTTGGTATTAAAAGAATAACCGGACCTTTGGTAGGCTTACACGGGGATATGGATTATTATTATTCTCTTTATTTTAACCTTTTCTCATAATTATATTTTACATTTCTATGTTATTTAGAAAAAACAAATATAAAAATATAAAATAAAATTACGGGGCTCACCGGTATCGGGTGCAGGGACCAAGCTACCGGTGGTTAGGGCTCCAGGGAGAGGAATCTCCTGACGATACGAGCCGTGGCCAGCAATACTGCCTTCTGTATAGAGGACTTAATCCAGCCGTCTAACGCGAGCCTCTTGAGGTGGTGATCGAGGCTCTTGGCAATGAGACCATTAACTGACACGACTATCGGTACAATGATCGCCGAGTCCACATCCCACATGTCGACAATCTCGTGAGCCAAATCCAAATATTTTATTTGTTTATCTTTCTCGGCTTTCACGAGATTCTCGTCA
This sequence comes from Euclidia mi, assembly GCA_944739405.2. Taxonomy (NCBI): domain Eukaryota; kingdom Metazoa; phylum Arthropoda; class Insecta; order Lepidoptera; family Erebidae; genus Euclidia; species Euclidia mi. The sequence goes on from OX123181.2 coordinate 79,230,657, forward strand.
TGGGGAATGGTGACATCGATGATCATTGCAAGGCGCTTAGATCGATCTATCACTACCATGTCTGGCTTGTTAGCAACAATAGTTCTATCAGTAATGATAGATAGATCCCAATACATGGTGGCACGACCATTTTCTAGAACTGGGTCGGGCACATACCTGTAGTACGGTATTTTAGAGTCGACAAGTTGGTACTTTAAGGCAAGTTGCTGGTGGACAATCCTGGCCACTTGGTTGTGTCTATGCAAATACTCGCCGTTGGCAAGACGAGAACAACCAGATACTATATATCTGAGAGATTCACCAGGCTGGTGACATGCCCGACATATGTCAACCGTTCCATCCCTCAGGATATACTTCCGGTAGTTATTCGTCATGACAACCTCGTCCATAATCGCAAAGACAAAACCTTCTGTTTCGGCGAAAAGATCGCCAAAACGTAGCCAGGACACAGAAGCTGGTAAGTCTACATCGGGTCCATGCAGGGCCCGATGAAAACGTCCATGCAGCCCTTTTACCTTTCCATACCTCCTTGCGCTCCTCAACACCAAGTACGGCAGGTTTGCGCCAGTTCTCCTTAGCCAGACCCAGCGGGGTAAGCCCGTTGTCCACAGTGACCACATCACGGTGGACACCCGCGTCAGTGCTGAGAAAATATTCCCTGAGATTGCACACCTCGCGGTTATGGAGGGTCTTGGCACTTAAGAAGCCGCGACCCCCGCTTCCGCGGGATGTACACTCTCATTACTGACGACCGCGGGTTGCATCCGGTATGTAGTTAGTAGACAACGGACTTTTCTATCCAAGGCATCAAGTTCTGTTTGAGTCCACCTAAGTATGCCGAAGGAGTACATTAAGACTGGCATAGCCCAACCGTTACAGGCGCGCACCCTGTTGCCGCCTGATAAAAAACTATTTAAGATTTTTCTCAAACGGCCAAAGAAGCGCTCCTGCAACGCCTGTTTCATGCCAGTCTCAGCAATACCTAGTGCCTGCGACATACCTAGATATTTGTAGGTTTCGGTTGCAGAGAGAGATCTAAGTTGTGTAAAATCTGAAAGTTCTATACCATCAGATTCCACAACCCTGCCTTTCTTTACATGCAAGACCGCACATTTATCTACACCGAACTCCATCTTGATAGACTTACTAAAGTTTTCAGTTACCTTTATTAACTCTGTCAACTGGAGGTCAGTGGAGGCAAATAGTTTTAAGTCATCCATGCAAAGAAGGTGAGATATTACTTGACCTCTGCTGTGCAACCGATAGCCTAGCCCTGAATTCTCGAGCAAAGTGCTAAGAGAATTCAGTGCTAGACAAAATCACAAGGGACTCAAACTGTCACCTTGGAAGATCCCTCGTTGGATCTTAATAGGATCGCCGCATCCGAGAGTCCGTCGACATCCTGGATAGTGAAGAACCGTATTCCACTGCCCCATACACGTCTTCAGGAAAGTGCATAGAGTTGAATCAACTTTGTACAACTCTAGCACTCTCTAGAGCCATGTATGTGGCACAGACCATGTCGTAGGCCTTCTTATAATCTATCCAGCATGTCGCTAGATCCTTTTGGCTACGGCGAACCTGTTGGCTAATGGTCATGTCTATAAGGAGTAGCTCTTTAGTACCACGCGACCCACTTTTACATCCGTTTTGAGAACTGGACATGATTTTATTAGTATATATATGTTTGGCCAGTTTAGTTCTCAAAATGGATGTAAAAAGTTTATAGATGCCAGTTGTTAAGAAAATTGGAAGCGTTCCTGATTCTAGAGATGATTGGAATTGGGACGCCAAACGAGCATGTGCACTACGCAGCCACTTTAACCAAAAGTTGTGCAATCCGTCCGGACCTGCCGCTTTCCAGTTTGGTAACGGACGGACTGCACAACTAACATCTGTAGCTGTAATAGCTACGGCATCCATATTAGGGATTGCCGCACATGATCGCTCAACATCCCTAAACCAACCATCTTCCGTGTGGCTAACGGGGGTCGACCAGATGCTACTCCAGAACATATAAATTTGTAGTTTCATTATCTGGTAGACTCCCATCATCCACACCTAGACCGGGACGCTCCCAATTTCTGTACACCCACCTTTCATCCTTTTGGAATGTGCGATTCTGGGAATATCTGCCTATACGTTTTTTATAGCGTTTGATACGATTTGCCCACGCATAAATCTTCTGTATCAGGCAGTCGATGCGTTCTGTGACCCGCGACGCGTATTCTCGTGGCCTAATACCCGTTCCTGCAAAGGCGCGGGTCACAAAACGCATCACTCTTGGGCGAGTATTGCCCGACCTGAAGCAGATCAGCTTGCCAATGAGTGTCCTAGACTCAGCGATACGACGCTCAATCCTTCACTGCCAAGCCGGCACAGCATTATTTCGGGTAGCCATATCAATGTTGCTTTGTATGTTGACATTGGCTATCCGACATGCCGCTACAGCCGCACAGTACAGAATTGAGTGTGTATCACTGAGATTTTCACTATTGTCTAGGTATGTAGACAATAGTGAATCCAGGGCACACACCAGCGCCAAATTTTTCTTATGCGTGGGCAAACGCGGCAGACGAGGCCTATTTACTAAGGCCTCGTAACGATATTCCCTGATGGCACATTCCAAAGTACTCCTTACATTATCCATGTACTGGGCACTTACTTGTATATCCCCACCATTCACTTCTTCAACACTTTGTTGCCTTAGTGTGTCAATTGTCACTGCCGTTATACATTCACGTGTGGAAGGAGGAATGGGAGGGTTACCTTGCAAGCCTGAGCGTAGCCTCGCAAGTGCATCGTCATCCAGCAAACGACAGCGCTGGATTGCGCGCACTTGATTCGACAGTCGCTGCGTCGAAACGTTAACGGCCGGTTCCAAGTCCTGAAACAGAGGCAGCATGCGATCACGGTACGCCGTAAGGTTGGTACCCCCCTCTGTAGCCACATAATATGCCCGCATGACATTCTCATTCATGGATCTAGTCCACCTCATGCGGTGCACATCACCACCGGTAGCGGGGGCCCTGTTCGAGACCGATGAGCCTCGGGGTCCTAAGCCATTCGGTGGCCGGCCTCTCCCTCGCCGGCGGACAGGTGGTGGCGACGACGGCGGGGAGAAAATCTCGTCGCTAGATGCGCTCGACGCCTCAACACTCACCGGCGATGCTGCTGCTGATACCGGCAGCTGTGAGGCGGAGCTGAGCGACGAGTCCGGAGGTGTTAAGCGTGCTGCAGCTGCTTTCCTAGCTCTGGTCAACATTTATACCAACTTTTCTTGCTTTTATATTTGTTTTTGTTTGTAATGTTTGTTTTGACATATGGTGTCATCTTCACTGTATTTATCTAATATTATTTCTTAAATTTTAATGGCTTTTATATGTAAATCCGTATATTTATTCGGTATTGTTACTTCTTGTTGATAAATAAATTTATAAATTGTATTGTAAAACTGTAATATAAATTAAAATAAAAATATGCAAGAAAATTTTGTTGTTGACTTTAAAGTGTTGCCAGGTTTATTATTCTTATTATTAAATCCTCGATATTGCTACTAACAGCTGGACTCAATATTTGATCTATCTATTAATTTGGGGGTTAGAGATACATAATTATTTGACATATTTTGTATGAAGCGTATGTTTCAAATCCCCAAATCCAGACATAGATGAAATATAGGTACCGGTTGTAAGCAATAATTTTAACCCAAATCTTTAAATTTAAAGCAGTGACTGCAAGGACAGCCACATAATATGGTTTTATCTTTTCTTTTCGTTTGTATGTGGCCTACTTATTGGTGGTTATAGGCCAAAGGCCCCGCAGCCAAACCATATTTTATTGTTCTTGATAATTGCATGTATATGTGTAACAAATACATGGAAAAGATAGTATCCAGCTTAAGTGTTATTATAATACCTAAAAATAAAGAATGTGCACTCAATATATTACCTGTAGTCAGAATTGCAACATTGCATCTCGAATAGCTCTAGTGTTTCGACGAAAGGTGCTTCATTCACAAGGAACACTTAAATTATTCATGTATTATGGAGAAACTGATTATACAGAGCAGGGCACTCGTCCAAAATGAAACAATTTCTGTGAAACTGTTTCTGTATTTGTCTCCTTTTGTGCGATATATGAGTAATAGCCCGTAGTGAGTCTAACATACTGTAACAATTTCCTAAATTAAATATAATTTATGAGGAACGCTGATATATGCCGATCTGTGGACCGGAATAGGTTTCCTAAAAAGTAAAAGATTGGGTATGATGCGTTATAGTTTACTTGTGATTTGATCAATGTAGGATCATTATCCTACATTGATCAATCGTGTTAGAAGATTAGGTACGAGTATATTCTATTGAACCGTATATGATGATCAATAAACAGCTTAGTGATTGAGAGAGACGTGAATTTCTATTCTGTTTCTTCTCATGAAAGCTGTTTTTAATGCTCCATTAAAACAAAAATTTAAAGTATTCATAAATAATTCATAACAATTTCAAAATATTTTTTGCAATATATCTACTTGAGACTTGTTGACACGACGATGCACGAACGAAAGTGAACACCTAACGGATCTATGCTAGCATACACCGCGCTTACCGTAAACACTTACTGGTTCATATTTTGGTACCGTTAGACCCGCTATATAGCAGCCCCGTAGTTTTACAAGCTCATGAATATTCCCTTACATGTATTGTATTCATTTACATGATAGCAGTGTGCACTGCGCATCGCACGTTCGCACTCCGGTAAATGTTGACTTTCGGGAATATCACGGGTTTGTTTTAGAGACCGCGCAACATCCGAAGAGAAATCACTGTTTCTTTGGTTTGTTTATGAAATGTTTGGTGTTTGTTTAGTCTCTCACATGTATGGATATACTGAAAACCATTTGCTAATGAGTTTTACGATCGTGCAATTTTGAGATATTTCTTATTCCACTATGCTTTATTGAATAAATTGAAATTATTTGTGCATAGAAATGGCACACCCTAAAAAATGAGTACTATGTTTTAATGTTAACTAATAAATTAAATTATGCTGGGGCCTACGTTTTAGAGATACTTGTGTGTTATAGTTTACAGAAAGAAATATACATAGATGACTGACATACCTATATAGCCTATTAGTAGTGGAAATATTTCATATTCAGTTCTCAGAGCAATAGATAATCCGACTGCATGGACGGTGTAAAGGTCAAGATGGGATTGGGCTGCTGTGCTGAGCGTAGAAGATTCTAACCTCTCATGCCACTGACCATATTATATTATCTATGCCGCTGACGGAATCTGTGCGCTTCTCGAATTGTTCTTTCTAATTCGGCTGTTCTTTGAATGCGATATTTTGTGTTTGTAAAGTGTCTGCTACACAGGTTTATTTTAGAGTGGAACCTTCTAATCAAATTCAAAAGTATTTGTATTTTTTTATATTGAAATGGAAATGTTCAAATACTGTTTAAAGTGTTTTTTTTTCGTATCCCATTAAATAACATTTCTTTATCTTATACCCTGTACATATAGCTAACATGTGCTAAGCATGTATGTATGTGTTCGTCTGAAGCCATATCACACGTCAATTAGCAATCATGTACCATACATTAATTATATAACACAACTGTAGGTATGTAGGGGCAGGGCCGTCTTAAGATGTGCTGGGGCCCTTGGGCACACAAACTTTTGGGGGCCCTTGTAGCAGCAAAATAAAAAAACAACACCAACTTTTATTATGATCTTCTATTTATTATGGGTAATCAAATATTTAGTATGTATGTATATAATACATACTAAATATTTATGGTTACTAAGGTTTTTGGCTACTACATTGGTTTTTGGCTATGATAGTGATACTGGTATCTTTCGGGACTTCTGTTGAGCAAAATCTTCTATTATATCCTCAAAGTATTTTTTTTTAAGGATATCACTTTCTATACACATAATTGACAAATTACTTAGCCGTTCTTGCAACATTGTTGTACGCAATTCGTTTTTAATTCTCTTGAGCCCTGAAAATGAACGCTCTCCACTACAATTCGTAACCATTAGGTAAAGAAATATTCTTGTATTGACTTCAACATTCCCAACATACAAGTTTCTTCTAATTTATCAGACTTTATTAGATTATGTAATGTAGAGATATTTAAATCCGTTGATTGATTTGCTATGTTCTGTAAATACTGGCTTAAATGTAAACATTCAGTTTTGAGCTCATATGCATTGATGTCTTCGTGGTAAAATTCTGCAAACTCTTTGCATTTTTTATTCAATTCGTCATATTCAATTGTTGTTAACTGACCAAGAAAACTAAAGCGATTATCGATATCTTTGTATGCTGCCGAACGATTTTTAAATGTGTATATAATGTGTCAATTATGGACATAAAAGTGTCTTATCCTTACCACTCAACTGTGCAGTTTCTGATGATCCTTCAAAAATAGTGATGCGTGTGCTGCGTATTCTTTTTCTTTCAAATTTATCTTTGTATTCAGCATGACGATTTTTTTCTTTAGCAGCTGTTTCGTATTGATCGAAATTATTACGTGCGTTATTGACATAACTGATCAGAGATTCGTAAAGTTTACTTACGATATCCATAGTCATCGTGCTATTCTGCAAACTTAAACTTTTTCTGTTCATTACTCCCATGAGATCGCTCCATATTTCCGTTAGAAGAGCAGTCTCACATTTTTCCTTCGTTTCTAGTATCTCCTGGTTGATTGGTGTCACTTGCGATTGAAGACAATGCTTCGGAAATATTTAAATATCCGTTTTGCAAAGCATTAATAGCATTGGCACGAGCAGACCATCTAGTTTCCGAAAGAGATTTCAGGACTTTATTTGCACGTAAATTGCTCTGTCAAAATTTCCATCGTTTGGTCGAAGCTGAGAAAAATGGAATAATTTTTGTATGATTTGAAAATAAGCCACTGCTTCAGTAACGCACTCAACAGCCTGAACAGCTACTAAATTAAGCGAATGTGCCGCGCATGGAACGAAAGTTGCAAATTCGCAAACTTCTTTTATTCTTGTCTGAACACCAGAGTACTTCCCACACATGTTTGATGCATTGTCGTAGCTTGGTCCGCGGCAATCTTTTATTGGAATATCAAGTTTTTCAAAAATATATATCTGCTATATGTTTAGCGTTATGGCCACACATGGCCAAAAATTGTAAAAATCTCTCGATAGGCTGTCCATCTTTCACATATCGTACAATAAAAGTGAGTTGGTCAATGTGGGCGTAGAATCTGGCGTAGAATCCACGCTAATAGAATAATATTTTGCCGATTTAAGTTCCTTTACCATATATTTCAACTCTTGCTGCCCCATTAGACTAATAAATTCATTGCAAATATTTGCAGATAAATAGGATTTACTTCCTTTGCCTCGATTCCCGTAGTTTCGTATGTAGTCAGCAAGAAAAGGATCGAATTCACTAATCAATTCTAAGCACCCCAAGTAGTTTCCATTATTTTGGGATCCTAATATTTCATTATCGCCACGACATGCAAGACTCTTGAGGCTACAAATTTGATTACTGCAACAATTCTCTGAAGGACATTCTTCCAATAGGTCACTTCTGAATTATATTGACATAGCAACTCATTATCGATTCTTCCAATATTTTTGAGACTTGCAACATAATTCATCATTAATTGCTTGTGCTGTGAAGTGTTTTCATGCGCCATTAATAAATGACTGATATGTTTCCAATCTTTGTATCAATTTGGAGAGCTCAAATTATGTCCAGTTCTAGTAGAGGTATTAAATAGTCGACAGCAATAACAGTATACAGTTTTTTTTTATTGGTGAATAAAGTAGCCATTTGTGAAAATGTGTTCACTCAGAAATCTAGTTTTTGATTTCCCACTGACATCTGGAAAACTTGCAGCAGTTTCGGAAAAGTCACAATCTTTATTTTGGAAAATCTCTGGCCCCTTTCGAATCCAACTATCACGAACTACTTCCGTCAAAATATCGTCAGAGTACATACCAGAGTCAGGTGATTCATTTTGCAAGCTTGTAGTTATTAACTCGCAGTAACTTGAAGTGGAGGGTTCGGTTTCTGATGTGCGTTCATCATTTTCGTCACACGTAACCTCTTTTTTCGGGCAGTATTCATTATTTTTGTCTTGAGGCGATGAGGAAGAAGAATCAGTCGGCTTATTTGTTACTTCAACCATAAAAAATGAAGTCAGCTTAGGCAGCTTTCCCGTTATTTCTTTTTGAGCTGTTACTTTTTTTCTTTTTTGTGAACCACTTAAATATGGTATTTTTAACATCCGGGGATTCACGCCGCAATTGTTTTCTTTTGCAATGCTATTTTATCTATGTCATCCCAATTTCCACCAACCAAAAATCTCGAAAAACTACAATAAGGATTTTAAAACGAACCAACGACAGGCGTCATTTGTTTTCCCCGGGCAGAATAGTATATTATGACGACTATAATTTTTCAAAAAAAAATCATAAATAAATTTTAAGCAAGCTGTCGGTCCTTCGGGGGCCCCCCTGAGGACGGGGGCCCTGGGCCAGTGCCCCGAGTGCCCCTATGGTAAAGACGGTACTGTGTAGGGGTTGACTGAGCTCGTACAGGGTAAGGCCCTTAGCGAATAATTACGACTCATTAATCGTACCCCTGCGAGTTTAAGAGGCTTTATGATATGTTATTTATGTTAATATAGCCGGATACCCGGTTTGGCCTACGTGTCAATAGATTTCTGAAAATATATTAAAAATATTAATACGTTAATTGTACGCATTCATTATGTTGTCTGTGTACATTAACCAAATGTGTGATTCACATACACTTGAACTGATTCTTATATTTAAATATCCTTAGATCTCTTTAAAGAATATGAAACCATTCCGATACTCCTAGAAACGATAAGATAAATAATCTCAAGTCTATTTCGGTTATCATACAAATGCGATCCAGCAGTGCGATGCGTGAAGTGAAAACTAATAAGGCTTTCTCCCAATACAGGACAAACTTTGGGCGCTCCACAGACGATTCGTTCCGAGTCTGGGTATACTTTATTTGAATTTTTAATTTGAATATTAGTAATGGCAGCTCAGTGCAGGGCTTGTAAGATCAAATGTATAATAATTATGAATGTTCATAAAGTCCCCGCAATATAAGAAGTATTCTTAGAACAGAAGCCGTATTTCATTTGCCTTTTTATGGAATATATTCATGTCTGGTTTTATTTTATTAGTAGGCCAAAAAGCTCTTGAATTCTTTTCAAATATAAGCCTATAGTAATAATGTAGACGAAATTACATTTTATAGGTATTTCAAATTACTCTACACTGTATTGTGGCACGTTACCGAATTCAAGGTAAAATTGATTATTCCTTATTGGCTAATTACCTATACATCAATGAAGGCGACCTTGCTATGTCCCAATATTTTTCTCCTCCGTATTATTTTTACGATTTAAAAGCGTAAGAGAGAAGACAGGTTGAAGCTTTTTAAAGAATAATACTGTTAAAACTGTGCTTTAGTTTGCCTAGAATCGTGCTTCGCGACTAATTGGTGTCACTTTTGTGAAAGGCAGTATCAGATAAATAATAAAATACTCCGTATTATTTCTAAAATAATGTACTATGTCCAATAATATAGTTGCTATGTAATGTACTGTCTTCGTCGTTGTGCCATAAGTCCTTCTCTTTAGGGTGCTTGTACACGGTGCATGTAGCTGGAGCATGTAAAGGTGCGGGTTATACGCGTGAGTAATATGCGCAAGCTACTTGATCAAGTTACTCGATTGTACTTGTACGTGGTGCAAATAACTGGAGCAAGTAAAGACGCGGGCTACTTGCGCAAGCTGTGTGTACAAGTTATTTATTCCTGGTCAAGAGCTAGATACATGTGCATGCTATTCGCGCGGAAGCTTTATGACTTGAATCACGTCAAAATATCTGGACGAACGAAAATTCTTTTATAATCATACCTTAAAAATGTAATTTTAACAAGTAACATGCGCGAGTGACCCGCGTGCGCCGCAGAGCACGCGAATTACTTGCGCGGGTGGCCCGCATTGGTACATGCTCGAGTCGCTGGACCCGCACATCTTTTTAAACGATATTTTTACGGTGCATATAACCCGCGCAAGTGCCTCAACATGCTCAAGCTACATGCGCCGTGTAGAAGCACCCTTAATTCGCTGTAATAAGCCGTTAGTCACCATGGAGTTTAAATGATATCCATACGACATACTTGTTCGGCTCGAAGTGACCCGATGATAACGCGTTATACCCATTAATACTCCTCACAAAAAATTATTCATGTAAATTAATATTTCGTGGGTATAATGGAAGAACTAAATAACTCAGATTTTGGCCAAATTGACCTTTTACCATTTTCGTGAACCCCAAAATGTGCCGCATCTTTTGGTCTAACAAACATTCTTATATCTTAACACAGTCCAAAAATAAAGCCAATTTTGTGTTTCAATTATAGAAATAGATAAGTATAAATGAACATTAAATGTTAGTAGAAAAAATGACTAACTCTATAAATAAATGAACAACTGTGACTTCTGATCACTTGAGTATGAAATAAATTAGTTAAATTGAGTTATTTAGTTCTTCCGAGCACGAAAATATTTTAATGAAACTAGTCAAGTTGAAGAAAAACTAAACAACTTGAGTTATTTAATTCGGGCATTAATGAGCATTCATTCAGTTTTTAAATAAGTATTTTTATTTATTTCTTCTTCGAGAAAATGTAAATTTATAAGAGATTCCAATCAAATAAATGTCAATAAGTGAAGTTATTTAATATTTCTATTTATAGTATACGCACGTAAGCAAAATTATCGTGCAATTCAGTAGTACAAATTAGCGCGAAATAATGTAAACCTATAGACCAACCATTCTCAAAGTGTGCTCCGCGGAGCGCCAGGGCTCCACAAAGCATCTCTAGAAGCTCCACGAAAATTTTGCTCCAATTAAAATAAAATTACCTACTTAAATATAACTAAATCACTAGGTAGCAGAATACAGCAAAATGATCGATTTAGATTCTAAACTCACTGCAACTTAAAGTAGTAGTATGTGCAATATGCTGTGTTGTTACTGGCGTTTTATTACAATCGGATAATTATATTATAAGTAAACAGATATACTATTATTAGACATGTTATGTTCCTAAGGTTGGAAGCGATAGCCTAGTGGAGATATCAACAGACTGCCATTCACAGGGCTCGGGTTAGAATTCTAGGCAGTAAATTTTCGAAGTAATGTGTTTCAATTGTTAATTATGGCTTGCCTCGTGCCTCAGAGAGCAGCTCTTTAAGACTGGGTGGTGTGGACACCCCTCTATACTTTTTTCTGACATCAAGATTTGATGTCTTCCAGCCACCGGTGCAGGCTAGGTTTCTTAAAGGCTTTAGTACCGTGGGCCAAATCCATACAGAGCATAATTTTCATAGGTTATTTAGAAATCCGAAGAGTAAACCCGGCCGCTGTGGCTGGCTTTTGTGGATTATGAAAATGCCTCTAACCCCATTGAAACTGGGCTGTCCTGCAATGCACTGCCTACACTACATGTCTCTCAGAGAGCTATGAAAAGGACAATGGATAAAGGATATTAGGATTTCGCTGATGGATAATTTCCAGAACGAGATTATCCGTCAGAAGACCACAGAAACTGACATACATAGATCAGAGTTATAGCAAATTGAATGGGGGAACTTATGGCCAGTCGTTTAAAAAGCAGGTTCTTAAATTAAGGCCTCGCCTCAGCAAGCGTAGTGTTGGCCGCTAGAATGGGTCTTGTGGCATACCCTGGGGAGGCCCACCTCTACGAGTGATAGCCTGATGAAATGAGCTAAATGACAAGAAGTAGTTAATATACTTGTTTGACCATTATACGCCCCCTTCCTATTATAAAGGCCTAAAGGTGAGAAAATACGTCGCGAGATAGCGAGTAAGGCGTTGCGTGTCAAACCGATACTCCGACAAGGTAGACAGAAGTTGTAATTATTACACCCACATTCGGCCATATCATGCATTTTTAGGTCCTACGTAAAAAGGGGTTCTATTGACGTTGCCGGGCAAATTGGCAGATTTCGTTCTACTACTGAGAATTCAGAAAAATCAGTTACCTACACTCTTGCCTAACCCGGGAATCGAACCCAAGACCTCTCGATCAACAGACGTATAGGCTATTTACTGTGCCATGGAGGCAATCAGCGACAAAATAAATATAAAATATACGAAGATTTTTGTCAGTAATATAGTCTTTTCTACAAATGTGGACCTTTTTGCTCAACATCTTCCTTCAATTTGTCTAGTAATTAAGCATAGTATGCTGCAGTAATAGTTATCCCTTTCGATCTCTCTCCATGAACATCTCAAACAGCAGTCAGCATCACTTTCCCAGCAGAATAAACGGCCTTTGTCCTTTGGAGTCGGTTCCTCCTTAGCAATTTACTGTTTGGAATGTATTATTTATTTGGGCGTATAATGGTGTATCCACGTTTCATTTACAGTCTATATTTGGACCAAAACTTGGATTTATTAGGCCTTAACTACGCAAACAGAGCTTAAAAAAAATGTTCATTCGACGGGTCAACGCGATTTTTGTCTTAATGTGAGCAAACGCAGCACCCATCGCGCTGGGAGCTTGCTCAGGCTTAAATCTTCATTTAATATGTAACTAATTCATTTGTTGGTCATTTTCATACCCTCATTTCATATCTCTTACTCAATTCAGCGGTCGTCTAACACCATTTGGTGAAATTTTGCGAGGTTATCTTCAGTGGTTGCAGTGTTTGGACGTCCCAGAACTTAGCTCCCTAGCTCTTACGACCAGGTTTAAATTCAGCTGCCCTATTTCATTGTAGTAAATGATGGAGCAGTGAGGCAGCGATAGCCTAGTGGAAGTACTAATAGTTGTCGATGCAGGGGGTATCGGGTTCGAATCCACGGCACGCACCAATGACTTTTCAAAGTTAAGTGCGTATTAAATTGTTAATTATCGCTTGCCCCGTTCCTCGTGCCCCGTGCCTCGCCTCACGTTAAGCTGTCGGTCCTGGCTGTCTGGAAGATCTTTGACAGTCGTTACGGGGATTCCGTACCCTCAAATAAACTGATACTGGTCTAAACCATGGAATATCGCTATCCCTTTGGGTTGCGGAGATCAAACGGTTGTCGCTCTGTGGAAAAGTTGATATTCTGTCATGCCTGATTAGACCAATAAGCGGACCTCGGGCTCTAAGACGTGTAAGCCTTGGATGCAACCGGGCTAAGGCTAGCGCGATCATGATGGAGTAGAGAGTCCCCATAAACAGAGTTTTAATCAAACTTGAATGGCGTCGGCGTAGTGCCTTTTAGAAACAAGAATTGAATGCCAGCTCGATACAACATTTCCCATTTTCACCAAACACACTCACATCGACTTAATCGTATGGCTGTCAAATAGCAACTACTGCTACAAAATAGCTGAAATGTTGGTGGTTAACTGCTACAAGAAGTAGAATTACATCCACAACACTTTTTTTGACGTGTGCTACTTCCTTCAGGTTGAGGTCGGAAACTTCTCAGACCACCCTAGTATGTTTTAATGCAAGGGCAAGTTATTTTTGTTTTAGTTGATTTTTGAAGATTTGTAATAAGTCATTTAGTTGATTTTATTACATAATTATAATATTTTGTTGTCATACCTAATTCTGTTAATTTTTTATATTGTAATTTTACGTTTAATTTTTTATATATACAATGTTACTACTTCCAATCCAGGTTTTTATTTCATGTGAGATCAATAATCTTAATATATAAAATCCTTGCGTTACTGACTGACTGACAGACACGCTACAGCCGAAACTATTGGGCGCAGAAAGCTGAAATTTGGCATGTATGTTCCTTGTGGACCGTAGGGGTGCACTAAGAAAGGATTTCCCGAAATTTTCACGGGATCAGCCAAAACGGGTAAAGTAAAACAAAATGCAGGCGTAGCTGCTGGCGTCCTCTAGTCAGTGATAAAATTTAACAAATAAACTTTCACTAAGGATGCCTAACTTTCGTGTTTAAATATTTCTTTAGGTTCAAAACTCAATAAGTGTACTTAGTTGACCCAAATTCATGTATTCACATTCATTTAATGTGTGGGAAAACTGAATAACTACATTATAGAATTAGCTAACTACGGTATGTTTGCAATATCTTGGTGTGGCAAAATTGGATAACTTGGTTTTTTATTTTTAATATTTTTTTGGCTCATGATAAAAGCTAGTTTTATCAAGCATAGAATCGACAGCAAACATGCTTAAAGCATATAAAATCGCCGACGGTAAAATTGTTCTCCATTTCTTAGTGATGTAAAAAAAAGTGTCAAAAAAACAGTAAATCGCGATTATCTCGGCACTTGAAATTATGAGTTATTTAGTTCTTCCATTATACCCATGATTTATATCATGAATAAAATTTTATCAATGTATTTTATTTGTCATCATTATCTCAATTTATTAATTGCACAATCATTACTTAGTAGCTTTGCTGCTGTAAAAAAAAACAAGGAATAAATTGTATCCAAAATAAAGCGAACATGCGAAACCGGGATTTCGAGTGTGCGATTTTACAAAGAGCTGCAAAGTTCAACGGTCCTTCGAACAGCCGGTAGATCTAGCGCGGCCCTCGGGTGTCTTGTAATATTTTCCAAGAAAATTGTATAGCTAGACTGTAATACCGTCGGAACCCTTCGAGCTATTTTGTGAACGTATCTTAGCACTCCATTTCTTTGAAATACTCAATGTTGGCGGCGAAATAATATTTTTAAACGTACAGCCATTTTTATACTCTTATCAACGTACAAGAATATTTAAACAAACCTCATTACATATTCCATAATGCATACACGTTTAGTACGCTCAAGCAATACCATAACAATTTCCCTTCAGGCTCATCAAATTCTTACAATATTACGTGGGTACATAACAAAGGACCTAAGCCGCATGACTTTTTCCTACCTACACGCTGAGATAAGGCCCTTAAAACGCAGTAGACTCACAAAGTTTATAAAAGCCAAGTTCATAAAGCGGCTTTATTAGACAATTTCCAGGTGTGGATCAGCTGACGTCTCAAATATTATTTTTTGATGGATCTCACCCAAATCCCCGGTCTGATCCCGTATTATAATGGCCGTTTGTCGCACTCTAACGGTTTTCATCGGTTGTAACATTCGTATTCAGTTCATAATTGATGCTGGGGATTAGTGAGAATGTGATTCGAACGATACGAATAACTCGTTTGAACTAACCATTCTCATTACTCATTCAGACACCTCACGATTACTTTGTTCAACTAAAACGATTCTGTCCCTTGATGATAAGCTGTAAAGTACTTAGTCGAGTTTAGAATGAGTCGTCCTTATAATTTCGACTCGAGTTACAAATATTGTTTGTCATTGTCACTCGACGCTTACTCGTAAAAAGCTCTTTACGGCGATGCATCGTTTGAAAAATAATTAAACTGTACAGAACGTGGAGTTCTGTACAGTTGTTCAATGTCTGGAATATTGATCAAACTATTCAAAATAAATAAAGGTAAAAGAGCAGGTCTGTATATCTTGCTAACGACTAGGGAGTGTTTATCTGTGTATCTAAGGACTTTGCGTCCCAAATAAAAGGGGCGACACAAAGGTGTCCCGCTAAGCAGATTGGGGGTTACGTGACGGGACGACCAATGATCAAGGGTGGAGCTAATCATCACCTCCGGGAAACTTGAGAGCTGTTTGATTTTCGCCTTTATGTTCATTGCTACTCGTAATATGATTTCGTAGGTATATGCGACGGTGAAATATCCAATTTTGTCTTCATAAAAGGCGGAATACGCTTATCGTAGCAGTTTCGTAAATATGCTTACTATATTATATTTTATCGTTTTACGTAACATGTCGGGTACTATTTTTTATAGTCTTATTCAAAATGTATTTCTTAATCAGACCAGAAAAAGCTATCTTTGTGTAGAGATAAAGACAACAGATTATATGAAGAACACAAGCAGAAAATATTGTGCGTTTAAACTCCGTGGCTGCATTCTTGCTTTAAAGCTTGAGACGTGGAGCGACAACCGGGAAGTTTAAGAGCTCACCTGGGAAACGGAAGCTTGGATGTATATCCCGAAATAGTTCTAGTAGATAAAAAACAATAGAAGTAGATTTAAAAATAATTTTAGTATTATACAACTTTAGAAGGAATGAGAACATCACAAGTATTTTACTAACGAACAACAATAATATCAAGTATTTTCCAACCTAAGAAAAGTGCCATCCGTCAATCTCCCTTTCTGAAATAAACAAGGCTCACGTACTAGGGATAATGCCTGCGCAAAATAAACAGAGATGATGAAACGAAAGAGACATGGACCAACCAAACAAAACAATTTCTAACAAACAAATATTCTGTTGTGATCCATGCGTACGCTATACCTATGGTAAACTGTAACTTAAGTTTCCAGTATAGAGCTTAGTTATTACCACGCTCAGTGCCGCCAGAAAACTCAATATTGAATAGTTGACCTGACCTAAAATTGCGCAAACTTTTGCCGCAGGACTAAGAAAAGTACGGCGGGTCAAAAAAATCTTTTCAAATACATTTCGCGTTGGCTGTTAAAGGAACTAGTATTCAGGTCACGAACTCTCAATACTGTGACGTAAATACAACAACAAAAACCTTCTGACTACTTCATAAATAAATTGAAAATTATTAAATACGCAAATAGCTGTAGAAACTGGAACAGTTTCGGAGTACAAGCTTCGTTATATTCAAATTACGTAGTGTTCAATAACTTGTAAGCAAATTGTGAATAGGTAAGCCTATGTAGACAGCGGAGATATTAAAATTTTGTTTTCTCGCGCAAACAATCTGACACCAGACCGTCGTCATATTTTGCGGGCTCATCTGCGTACTCACACACCCGACTAAGTAAACTTAAATGATATTTTCTCTTATTAATACGAGTACAACAACCCGATAGGGTCTTGGGTTTCAGTTCTTTATTTAATTCCATAAACTTTGTTATATATTTGGGGCGGTACGATGGTCATTCCATGGGTCGTGAACGGCTACTATTTGTGGTGAAAGCTATATTAGATCTACCTTTTTTGACATATTTATGGTACTATAAGTTAGGCCCACTAACGTTTTCCATTGGTTGAAATTTTATTGTTTGCCCTTTTAATTTAAGGTTTAATAAACTGGGAATTATTATTTTCTTTCTGTTTTAATAAATGCTCATAAATTGTTTGCTAAAATAATACAGAAAGTAAAAAAAAAATATAAACAATACCCATGAAGTATTATCAGCAACTTTTGCCGTTGAATTATAAACTACTTATAATTATTAAATTGTTTACTAATTGAAGGTTATTTGTTGACTATAATGTTTATGAGGGAGAGAAAAAAAATGTATTGTATACCTGAAGATAAAATATACTGTAACGGAATCCTATCGACCCCAGGCTGATTAAAATTTTAGTTTTCTTACTAACTGGGTCTAAAATATCAATTTCAGCCTGGCCTCGCCAAGTAATTTGTGGCCAGGGTTCCCGCGCCCCTTCGCCCGCGCAGGAACTATGGAATTCGTCCCTTCCTCTATATTCCTCTACTGACAGCATTTACCAAACGTAAATGCTTATAATTGAATGAAAGTGGACATCAAAATACTAAAGACAGCGATACATTAGTATTGGTTTGTCGTCACAAAATCACTCTCCATATATTCATGCTTCACATATTGGTACTTGAGTACAAGGCAGCGTATCTCAGAGACGGCAGCTCCAGGGAGACGAAGAACATGATCCAGGTATATTAGTCATATAGTATTATCGGCGCCGAGTATTTCAGCGATATCCAGTGTATAGTATTGAGCGTACAGTAACCGTCTCAGAACTGATGTCACAAAACGCCTCCTTGCCGCAAGTCACAACATTGAAGCCCATACAAACATAGTCAATTAAAACGTATTAAGCCATCGCGCATAGTTTGCAGGGGAGCTCTCGTTACAATCGCCGCTAGATTAGCCGCACGGTCTTACTGCTACCGCGTGACCGACAGGTGGCTCTTCTTTCGCTCTTTAAAACCTTGTCAGCTGCTATGTACTGGCCTGTACGCAGGTTTAGACAGCGATTGTGAAAGTCCTGCATTCTACCACCTGATCGCGAATACGGAGACTCCCATCATACATCGCTCGTCTTTACATCCATCATCAACAAGGTACGAACCACTACTAATGGTACACGCGGTTATTGATAATATAACTATGTACAATATCTCATAGAGAACTTTATATTTTAGTCAGCCTGGTATATATATATGGTGTGATATAGACATAGATACACAACAGAGTTATTAATGTTATACAGTTCATGCAATAAATTACAGTAAAGTGAATAACAGACACTCACCGGACTTTTAGCTGCGTCACTGCCAAACTTACCCCTTACCCTGTGCTGATCACCTTCTCTTGAAGCCGCTCGCCTTGTTCTTCGATATCACTAAGCACTAATTATCGACCAACACCGAACCTCTTACGCGCTAGGCCAGGTCCGATCTCTCTCGCGCCATAAGACCAACTGCCTGAACTACCACGCGAGTCCGTTCCCGAGATCTGCCCTCTTCCGCGTCCTAAGACTCACTGTCCCATCCAACACCACCACTACCACGTCACGCTGTCCTGGGACCCGACTAGCCCCGCCTCCTAAGACCCGACTGTCCAGTCAAACACAACTAACGCAACGCCTCTCGAACCCTTACTACCTGATAGGGCCCGTTTCTTATCGTTGATCCCCTTTTTTTATGATCCTCAACTATACCGCATGTGAACACTACAGTGCCAATATTTTCTCATATTTCATGGCTATTTCTTTACTCATATGCCTGTCACATAATTCTTATAAATTTGTCAACCTCTTAGAATTTATGAGTTTACTAATTGCATAACGTTGGCGCCATCGTAGAGCTAAGACAAACACATGTGGAAACAAGTATACGACCTAAGGACTATATATTATTATTTAATTTGGTGTAGCCAGCAACACCATTACATTCCCCCCTCTGAAAATCAGACGCGTAGACTAAGTCATAGCGTATGAGCTTTCACTACAGATACAATAGCATATGTATAAGAGTACGCCAGTTAAAACTGCATCTGGTCTTCCACCATTAACTATAGGCAAGTATCATACAACTTCTAATAAATAACCACTGCTTCAATACCACTTATCCTAACTTATGGTTGATTGATAATAATAACCCTACTATACCCTTGCTAATGCCGCACCGTACGATACACTAACTAACTATTCTCCGCCCATCTCCATATTATGTCAACATTGATGCTTATAAGAATCCTATAGCAATTGTTGCCTCAACTGTGCTTAATCAGATATAAACGTTTTACTATGTCTATGAGAAATTATCAAAACTCTTATCCATCTGTATACTAATAAACTTCACCTCAGACCTAAACTTCTTTTTAGAACTAGCGTACATAACCAAGATCACCAGTTGCCCGTTACCTATATATTCCAATAAGCCAAATGGCGTTTTAGCAATAAATTCTCCAAATAGTAGTATAATCTATAAGACATCCTATCCATGCTTAGAATGGGAGTGTACATACCAGATATCTTCTTTATAAACGGGCAGCGTGGTATGATCAAGGTACCTGATTCGCCATTCTCACTCGTCGAAATTGGGTTCAGTAGCGGGTGTACATGGCGTCAGGTAGCAGTGGCTGAAATAGTTCGCACACACTCGTATAAGAGATAAGTTTTATCAAAATTGACAGACAAGTAGTTGCAATAGTTTATATAATGAGCTAAATAGTCGTAAACAATAGTATAGTGCAGCAGTCGGTTTGCCCAGACGATAGCTTGACAGTCCCTTCAACTAAACAATTCTCAACTCGGTCCCACACTAGGAATGATTCCCATTTAGCTTGAATTGTACGCGCGGGGATCGAACCCACAACGTCGGGCGAGATGGCCGCCAATCAGTTCTTCATTCGGATCATCAAGCGTATAGACATGATATCTGCTTCATTATTAAGGCTCTGATTACAGTTAACGTAATTAACAATTACGATTATTACTCGTGCAGTTGGACGCAGTTGCCAAATATATTATGCCATAAAAAAAAGGTTCTATATAACGAACGACACACATAAGGCCCTATGTAACTTAAACCTTCGTTTAATATTGTATGTATATCTGAGAGTTCGGATCAGAGGGAGTCCACTTGCTTGAAGTTAGTCGATGTGCGCGTTTATAGTTAGTACAGATAATGAAAACTTAGCTCTGTGTAAGATGATCCAATGCGAGATATGTCCTTCGACGCATACTGCAGCTGCCTTTCACGTTACCGGAACGCCGCTACTTTGTAGTCACAGCCGACGTACGCAACAACACGTGCGGTAGTTGAAGTAAAAGGTGACGTAGGGTCCTGGAATTTTAAATGAAATGGCACGAGTATCAAACTTCCAAGATTAGTCGTATAATATAACACTAACCGGATACAAACTAACAGATGATAAGATGATGTTATGCGGATCACCAATGAATATTTCTTAGTAGAGATGCATAATAAGTTAGATTGCATGAGTCTAGCAACAAAATATTATTTTTATTTGAACACCAGAATAATGTTAGCCGTTTACCAATATTACACGATAAGGCTAAATTATGCATATGAGTCAAGTATGTATCGAGACGTTGTTAGTATACTGCTTACACACCTCTCGAATCTCATGAGAAATATGAACTCAATGTCAAACTCTAAGTAAACCCGGGGCTCGAACCCTGGTACATTGAGCGCTCTTAAAAGGTATGTGTACAATATACCAGGCATAACATATGCATACATCATTGCCATTGGCTATCACATTGTAACGCAGATGAATAAGTATTGTAAATACTCAGCTAAACTAAAATCTGAGAAAGCCTAATCTGTAACAGTTAGGTAAAATACTGATGCTTAGAATTAACACGTGTAGAATATCTATTTCATATGACGCACGGCGGGAATCGAGCCCATGCCAAAGACGGCGGAAATGACTTACAAAAGGCATTCAGTTTTTCAAAACAATGCAGCACATGTGCAGTCATATCTTAACAAAGTAGCCGATCTTGGCCCTTGGACAAAGCACATCAATAATACAAAAGAACTATGGCTCCTTTGACGATGGGAATCGAACCCATCCTAAAAAACAGCGTAAATGACTTACTAAAGCCTTTCAGTACCTTAAAACAATGCGCCACATGCGCAATCATATCTTAACAAAGTAGCAGAGCCGAGCCTTTTCACGTGCGCGTTTGCGCGTTTGGACAAAGCACATCAATAATACAAAAGAACAATAGTTCCTTTCTAGCCTTCTTTCTTTTAACTAATAAACAACTAAAATGTGTTTCCTTTTTTGTTTTATCCCTTTTTTTTCACACGCTGACATTTGGAAACAAAATGTGCCAGATGTCGGCTTATTGCATTGCCTTTCTAGTTTGCGCAACAATTTTAAAACAAAACATTTTAAAACAATGGTCAGTAAACCCATCTCTAGACAATAGTAACAACAATTAACAAAATAATTTCGTGTTCAACAATAGTGTGCATTCTTTTTATGTTTGGGAATCGAACCCAAAATATTTAAAATCACATTGTACGACTTCTATAAAGCCGACGCCGATCATTTGGTACATGAGTATAATATCCGCAGACTTTCACCAATGCTCAGAAATCGAACCTAGAGCTTTTATAAAGTATACCAAAATACTGCAGTGGGCTAATATTACCCTAATCTACTTGCTAACACGTTAGGAAACTAAATTTACTGATAGATGACCTCAGAATAATACTTTTCTCAATTAAAGCTCGTGTACACTTCATCAATAAAACCCCTATGCATTTTGTAAGAATCTCAACTCAACCAATGTAATAAACTAATACATGCTTGTCCATAGAACGCGTATGTATAAGATAGATATTATTACTAGATTTCGTAATTTAATATGTTTGTTGACACCATTTTCAAATATCGTAGCAACAGGAATCGAACCCACTATTTCAGTAAGTTTGTGGAAAACATTTTAAAATATCGTAGCAACAGGAGTCGAACCCGCTATTTCAGTAAGTTTGTTGAAACATTTCAAAATATCATAGCAACAGGAGTCGAACCCGCTATTTCAGTAAGTGTGTTGAAAACATTTTAAAATATCGTAGCAACAAGAGTCGAACCCGCTATTTCAGTAAGTTTGTTGAAACATTTTCATAATATCGTAGCAACAGGAGTCGAACCCGCTATTTCAGTAAGTTTGTTGAAAACATTTTAAAATATCGTAACAACAGGAGTCGAACCCGCTATTCCAGTAAGTTTGTTGAAACATTTCAAAATATCATAGCAACAGGAGTCGAACCTGCTATTTCAGTACGTTAGTGTAATAAATTCCTGTCCCGCAACTCCAACAAAATATTATACATTATTTATCCTTAAATAATTCCCTCTTATTATATACAGTTATCGAACACGCTATTTATTGTACGGCGACTAGTTTGTTGACGTTGCACAACAATATAGTTATCGTCACAGACATTGCTCAGGAGTCTAACCTGATTTAACTACACCTAGGTGTTCCACGGAATATTCTGGTGTGCATTATGCATTAATCTCAAGCCATGTTAATGGCCTTCACCAGTTATCCTATAAATATAATCTATATAATATAAAATCCTTCTCATTCCTTATCCAAAATTAGTTCTAACCATCGCTAGTCTGCATCACGAATCGGACTCAAACGCGAACCTGATACGCAAGCGCTTGTAACCAATAATATGCTTATTATCGAGAGTCGAACTCGAGATATTTAAACGTAAAGCATTTTCTGTAGCCAATAACATAACCACTGTCGAGACTCGAACTCGACATACAGTATAAATGACACGCATGAGCTTTATGTAAAGCGGTGTATCTATGTAGCCAATTACATGATTACTTTCGAAATGCAGCGATGTTATAAGAGGAACCAAAGTGCTATTAAAATAAATAACACGTGCGAGAGAGCCCTCCTCCGATTATTAAATTTTAAGATGATTGCCGCGCTTTATGGAAAGCATTTCTATGTATCAAATAATATTACCACTTCGAGACTCGAACTCGACATACAGTATAAATGACACGCATGAGCAGCATTTATGTAAAGCGTTTCAACATATATAGTCAGTTATATATTTACTTTCAAGATACAGCGATATTATAAGAGGAACCACAGTGCCATAAAAATAATTAACACATGGGAAAGTGTGGCACTTAGGCGCAATATCGCCCCCCTCGGACTTTTAAATATTGAGATAATTGCCGTGACTTAAATATTATTTCGTCTTTCTAAAATGAACATGATCGTCTATCGATTATTGAATAACAAGTTGTGCTTAATTAGATCGATATTTTCCTACGTTGTGTTTGTATTTTTCTACGTTGTGTTTGTGTAGTAACTCTTTAGTTCTTCCTCGTTGTACTGAAGTGAATCAGTACATTTTATGACGAGGATCCTGGTCACGGCACCAAATGTAACGGAATCCTATCGACCCCAGGCTGATTAAAATTTTAGTTTTCTTATTAACTGGGTCTAAAATATCAATTTCAGCCTGGCCTCGCCAAGAAATTTGTGGCCAGGGTTCCCGCGCCCCTTCACCCGCGCAGGAACTATGGAATTCGTCTCTTCCTCTATATTCCTCTACTGACAGCATTTACCAAACGTAAATGCTTATAATTGAATGAAAGTGGACATCAAAATACTAAAGACAGCGATACATTAGTATTGGTTTGTCGTCACAAAATCACTCTCCATATATTCATGCTTCACATATTGGTACTTGAGTACAAGGCAGCGTATCTCAGAGACGGCAACTCCAGGGAGACGAAGAACATGATCCAGGTATATTAGTCATATAGTATTATCGGCGCCGAGTATTTCAGCGATATCCAGTGTATAGTATTGAGCGTACAGTAACCGTCTCAGAACTGATGTCACAAAACGCCTCCTTGCCGCAAGTCACAACATTGAAGCCCATACAAACATAGTCAATTAAAACGTATTAAGCCATCGCGCATAGTTTGCAGGGGAGCTCTCGTTACAATCGCCGCTAGATTAGCCGCACGGTCTTACTGCTACCGCGTGACCGACAGGTGGCTCTTCTTTCGCTCTTTAAAACCTTGTCAGCTGCTATGTACTGGCCTGTACGCAGGTTTAGACAGCGATTGTGAAAGTCCTGCATTCTACCACCTGATCGCGAATACGGAGACTCCCATCATACATCGCTCGTCTTTACATCCATCATCAACAAGGTACGAACCACTACTAATGGTACACGCGGTTATTGATAATATAACTATGTACAATATCTCATAGAGAACTTTATATTTTAGTCAGCCTGGTATATATATATGGTGTGATATAGACATAGATACACAACAGAGTTATTAATGTTATACAGTTCATGCAATAAATTACAGTAAAGTGAATAACAGACACTCACCGGACTTTTAGCTGCGTCACTGCCAAACTTACCCCTTACCCTGTGCTGATCACCTCTCTTGAAGCCGCTCGCCTTGTTCTTCGATATCACTAAGCACTAATTATCGACCAACACCGAACCTCTTACGCGCTAGGCCAGGTCCGATCTCTCTCGCGCCATAAGACCAACTGCCTGAACTACCACGCGAGTCCGTTCCCGAGATCTGCCCTCTTCCGCGTCCTAAGACTCACTGTCCCATCCAACACCACCATTACCACGTCACGCTGTCCTGGGACCCGACTAGCCCCGCCTCCTAAGACCCGACTGTCCAGTCAAACACAACTAACGCAACGCCTCTCGAACCCTTACTACCTGATAGGGCCCGTTTCTTATAGTTGATCCCCTTTTTTATGATCCTCAACTATACCGCATGTGAACACTACAGTGCCAATATTTTCTCATATTTCATGGCTATTTCTTTACTCATATGCCTGTCACATAATTCTTATAAATTTGTCAACCTCTTAGAATTTATGAGTTTACTAATTGCATAACGTTGGCGCCATCGTAGAGCTAAGACAAACACATGTGGAAACAAGTATACGACTTAAGGACTATATATTATTATTTAATTTGGTGTAGCCAGCAACACCATTACAATACATACATACATACATACATAACGTCACGCCTTTTATCCCCGAAGGGGTAGGCAGAGGTGTATTTCTATACCCACTTTTCTATTGCCGTACCGGGCACATTTCCAGACTCCGTGCGGCTACTGAGAATTTCGTGACAGAAACACCCAATAACACTGCCCGACCCAGGAATCGAACCCGGGACCTCCCGATCCCACGCGCACATTTATGCCGCGAGACCAACGAGGTAGTCGTATAGGGTTTGATGTCGAGTTTTCCGTCTCTACGCAAAGATGGTATTTGCATCGTGTTATCCCTTACTCGCCTCATACGACACCCACGGGAAGATAGGGGGTGGTGACACTTGTATTCTATGCCGTCAACCACACGGCGGTATTTTTAAACAATTATAAAGAACTCAGTTAGAAGTCTTTACAATTGTTTAAAAATATTTTAGAAAAATAATATGAGCGGCGGGTGGCAGGCAACGGTAATCTCGTTCTATCACGCGTATGACATGTCCATCTTCTGCCTTAAAATGTATAAACAAGATTTCAGAAGATTTTGATTACTTCCAGTTCTCAAAAGCACGCACAATTTTTTTCATTTAATTATTAATACCAGTTAATTGCCACTTGCAATTAACTGGTATTTCATTCCCGTGGCAAACAGATAAAAGTAATATTGGCGGTAAAGTCGTTTAATTTTTTTTTAAATCTTTTAGCACCTTCATTTTTAATTATACTAAACAGGACATCAAAGATAATTCATTAAGACAAGTGATGGTTTTTGTCGTTTTACAATTTATGTTACTAAAAACAATAATTTAATACTATCAGTTTCAGTCTTAGCTTATTCATTAATAAAACTATTCATACTTAACTTATTCATTAAAAACACCTCTGCAATCGTTGAAATAAAATGAAACCACTTGGTCTATGCATGTTTCAGTAAGCGCCATAAACGAATAAAAACCTTTCAACAAGTTCAAAGCGATTTTCATTTCAATTAGAATCATAGTCTCCTATAATAGCACTTAAGTCGTGTCGTTTGAAGTAAATTTAGCAACCGAAAAGTGTGTACAGTCAGTCTTAATGATATGATATTATGCTAGACCAGTTCACAAGTTGGGTGTGATACAGCGGCAAGGCGATGAAGGAAAACCGAGGCGTCACTCAAGTTTCGATTACGTAGCCAAAGAGAGCAAGGGTCTCCTTATAAAACAGTTTCATGAATATTTATACAGATTTAAGGATAGTGTAGTGTCGTTTTGTAAATAATTGCGGTCGAGTGGGGTCTCGAATTTAAATTGCTTTCGATTGGTCTTTGTTTCTAAAGATCATGGAGTGTTGCGACAACGTTTTGCTTGAAATACGTCAAATTGTTACAGCTATCATAGGGTTTGTAGGTAAAGATTTTAACATTTATTGTTGTTTGTAAAGAGTCCGTATTGTTTGAATCTTAATGTTTAGCATTTACTGTAGCTTGGCTGCTTTGTATAAGTAGAGTTAATATTGTTGTCGTATACGAATAGGAATTGATATAGCTTATGAATCGCCACTGTACTCTTGCCACTTACGCACAATGGCCCGAGTAAGTGACTAAGTGCGGGAAACCCACAACCAACTAACTAACTATAGCTTATGAATAACTTGTTTCAATTGACATTAGGTCGGGTTCTGATGATGAGATTCTGACAAAATCGACGGAACTCTTCAAATTTTATACATATTTGTGAAGTTTGGGTCACTTTTATTTTAATTCTGTTACTTCGTGCTTTTACTGCCTCCGCGGTCTTGTAGTTAGCGTAAGCGTCTACTGATTGGGAGGTACCGGGTTCGATTCCCGGGTCGAGCAAAAGTGAAACTGAGTTTTTCCGTATTCTCAGTAGCAGCGCGGAGTTTGGCAATGTTGCTGGTAATGCCGATAGGCTTGCCCTCTTTCACTTAAGACCTAAAATTATGAGACCCAAATACCTAAGGCGAAATGTGGGTGTATTATTACACCTCTGTGTAACCCTTCGGAGATAAAGGCCATACTAGTATTTGCAGAAAATCAACTGGAAATGGACAAAGAATGGAATAAAATAAACTCGTCAGAAAAAAAGTTAAGCCGATAAATGTTGCAGTAAATACATTATAAAACTTGTTTACAGTAAAAATGTTGTTGCAGGTTCTAAGAAAGTATTTGCTTAGATTTCGCAAGATAATAACCATTAGATGAAAATGAAAAACCTTAATTTTGAAGAATTGCCAAATAGCCTGGTACTATTTTTTTTTCTAAGATCAACAATGAACAATTTTTTATTTATTTGGAGACTAAACATCGTCTGAATGTCAGACTTGAAATGTTCTAAGTCATCTTTGTATTTTAAAATTTAAATATCATAACAGGTTAAGTTGTTTGATGTGAGAAGAAATATTTTATGAACTATTTAATAATTTAAAAAAACTGTTTTGAACCGGTTAGAATGTTATTAAGTGTATGTAACGTTAAGTAACGAATTTCATTATGAAGTTGCTACACCAAACCATATAAAACAAAATGGTATCATCCGACACGTAACAAATTTATAATCCATGTACACAGATATTACCGGCAATATTTCAAAATAACAGTTGAGTGATTTCGCGCAAAATAATAAATTATATGTTGCACTGGTAAATTAAAAGTCCCACGGTGGTTTTAAGGCTCCTACACACGTCGGCATTGCCACCGGCTAAGCCGCGTGTACCTGGCGGCATACAAAGCCGCCGGCTCTGCCACACAAAGGAGCCGCCCAGTTATGCCGGCGCCGGCGTGCCGCACGGGTTGCAACTTGTTAATATAATCCGTATTCATGAAAATAATCATACTCTGGCGGTTTGTATTTATTATATTTAATTAGTAGGCTATTTTGCCCCAATAGTCTGATTCCTGATAAAGGTTAAG
Organism: Euclidia mi; assembly: GCA_944739405.2. Lineage (NCBI taxonomy): Eukaryota > Metazoa > Arthropoda > Insecta > Lepidoptera > Erebidae > Euclidia > Euclidia mi. The sequence continues at coordinate 79,258,743 of OX123181.2, forward strand.
GTGTTGAAATGAATGAAATGAAATATATTTATTTGCTGAAACATGGTATACAGGTTCTTACAGTAGATATTATCAAGAGTTTTACATGTTTCGTCGACAAATAACCCGACATGCAAATTACTGTCTAAGTACTATTTAGCATTTTAACATTAATAATTTTATAACCTTAAATGTCAATTATTTAATTATATATCAATTATTAATTACTCTAATACCTATATTATGTCTACACTTTACATAATATAGGTATTACAACCAAATTAAAAACAAGATAGACAACTTTATTCTCATATAACATACATAGGTAATAATAAAAAAAAATTAAGTACCGGCACTTTATCAATTTATATGAATTATTTAAATAATTGCAGTCATATACCAAATGTCAACCTTAAAAATAAAACATATAATAATTAACAATGTCAATGTGTTTTAAATAAGTCACTAGTATTATAAAAACATTTATCTACGAGCCGCCTGTGAAGTTTAGTCTTAAATTGTTTAATTGGTAATTCCCTTATTGATTTTGGTAATGCGTTAAAGAAAATTCTTTAACGCATTACCAAAATCAATAAAGCTATTAAAGAATAGCCATTCTATGACAGTTATTCTTACATTATCACGTCCTACAATATAGTACCTCTAATCTTGTTGGATCTCTAAATCTCACTTTCGAAGAGCTATTATCCTGCAGAATTTGAAAGAGTGAATCGTGTTCTCTGACAAATCAAGCAATTTGAAAATGTATAAACCTGCTAATGTCAACAATTTAAGATTCTTAAAGAGTGGTCTACAAGAAGTCAACGGACCAACTCCACAAACAGCCCTTAAACATTTTTTTTGCACTATAAATGCTTTACCAAAATGACTGGAGTTTCCCCAGATAATAAGACCATATCTGAGCACTGAAATTATGTAGCCAAAATACGCAGTAAGGGCTGTTTTTTGACCTGATGTTCGTCGTAATCTTTTTAGAGCAAACACAAATCGATTAAGTTTTCTACAAAGTAAATCTAGATGGGCTTTCTAGTTCAAATTCTTGTCCAAAGTTATGCCAAGAAATTTTATTTGCTCAACTTTCTCAATTAATTCATTACAATATGTCAAGCCTTCGTTAAAATAATTGTCAATATTATTATAATTTAAAAAATATATGAATTTTGTTTTTGACATGTTAGCTTTTAAGTTGTTGCATTGCAACGAATTAAGTATTGAGTCAATTTGAGATTGTAGGAGCCGTTCAAAATCTTTGTCTTTATCTTTATTGTCTATCACAAGCGAGACATCATCCGCAAACAAAACACATTAATATTTAGTTGCAGCTGATAAATCGTTGATGTACAAAAAAAAACAGTAATTACGCTGCCCTGAGGTACACCAACATTATTATATTGCTCTCGTGATTTATATGTAGTAGAATACAAAGTGTCATCAATTCTTTGAACCTCCACATATTGCTTGCGTCCCGTTGGATAACTACTAATCCAATCCAAAGCTGGGCCCCTAATGCCATATTATGTTTCACACTTTCTGATCAAAGTTTCGTAAACAACGAAATCGAAGGCTTTGCTCATGTCAAAAAATATGACAGATACAGGGATGCGTTTATCAATAAATTCGACCACATTAGATACAAGCATAAAAGCAGCTAAAGTCGTTGACTTACTTTTCTGGAACCCATTTTGCTCGGGTTTAATAATTTGAAATTTGTCTAAAAATGCAACAATTGTTTAGACTGTGAGTGTGGGCTCTCATACATTGGACAAACCAAGAGAAGCATAGGCATTCGGCTAAAGGAACATATAGCTGACATTAAACACAAACGCTCGACGAAGTCTGCTGTGTGTGAACATGTAGAACAAGGAACCAACCATTACCTGCGATTTGATAAACCACAGATACTCGCAAAAGAACACCGCTTTATTCCAAGAATGATACGTGAAGCTATTGAAATTAAAAAACATCCTAATTTCAAAAGGGAAGATGGTTGGAATGTACCTCCAGCTTGGGACCCTGTTATCAGGCTAATGAAACCCAAAAAGGACAAAGTCACCAGAAGACATCAAGACACAGTGAGCACATTCTGCGTAGATAGTAACACCAATAGTTGAAAAATGTTCGGGTACTTTGAGATAACTTTTAAATTCAAGACAAAGACAAATATCACCTCAGTCTGCCGTGAACATGAATCCTGTAAGGAATTCGAAACGTCGGCTAGTAATAAAAATGTAGTTTCTAGATCTATCGGTTTAAATGTAATAACAAATAGCCAGTGAAAGTAATATAACGCGATAAAATCCGTAAACTGTAGTTTAATTTCAATGTGTAACATTCGCGTAAAGCCAAGAAAATATTATGTTAAAATAGTTTGTTAAAATTATTTGTGCAAAAGAATTTTTATATTTTAGTTACGAATGAAGGATAAACTGGCTTGAATCGTCTTTGCGTCCTGGTACAAAGGAACCAGTCGTGAATTTGATATATGGGAAGAAATTCTATACAAACATGACGGGACAAAGAAAAGAAAGGAATCTGTAATAGCTCAATACCGGATATAATGTCTGTTTAAACTACCGAAGGTGTCTACAGTAATCAACCAAGTTAATTTTATTTGGAAATCCATTAAGTTTTGCAAATTCATCGTTAATACAGCTCAAACAGTTAGAAGTGTAACCACAGATCTAGACACTAGTTAGTTTCAGTACTAACTCCCATGCTGTTTTCTATAAATAAATAATGATAAAAATACTCTATCACATGCACACAACATCATCTAGTTCCAAAATAAGCAGAATTTGTATTATGGTTACTAAAAACGGATAAATTTACTATTTATTGTCAAAACATACATGTTTATTCGACATGCGATATTATATTATGCCCTGATAATGGAAAACTAAGTCATACTTTTAAGTAGTCTGCCATTTACTACAAGCTCCCAGCGACAGGCACTGCGAGAAAATTGAAGTATGTCAAACTATGTTCATTACAACAACACTCTTGCTGTTTTAACTCATTTTGAGTTACATTTTGTTTTTATAGTAATAGGCGGCAAACGAGCAGACGTATTGCCTGATGGTAAGCAATTACCGCCGCCCATGGACACAAGCAACACCGGGAGTCATAAGTGCGTTGCCGCCCCTTGGGATTGGGAAAAGGGATAGCATGAGGAGTGGGATAAGGGAGAAGGAATAGGGGATAGGGCCTCCGGCACTCTCACTCACCGAACGAAACGCAACAGTTTAGGTACTGTTACTTTACGTCAATTTTCTGTGAGAGGGTAGTATTTCCCCGGTTGAGCAGGCCCATTCATACTGAAATCAGCAAGGCTCTACTACATGGAAAAGGTATATATTAATAAGTTGTTGATAGACTGCATGGATGAGACATGTATGCATGGATGAGACAAGATAAAAGTGTCATTTGAAGGGAAGGGCAGGCGGAGCCGTCTTGATAGGCACAATATCGTTATAGATGATACAATAAAAAGTGTGCTTAGTAAAATATAAAGACCTAATGGACATGTGCGGTTCACAAGTTATTCAGTTAGAGTAAGGACTCAAATGTGTCATTATAATGGGGTTAACGTTACCAGGGTTGCAGCCACGACTTTTTGTCTTAGAACCCAGGCTCTGTTTAGTAGTCTAATAAGGTTTGACAGGATAGCCTAGTTATGTATGTACTGATATGAGTATGGGTACTCGATTTTCAATTTTGTTAATGTTTAGTTGTATTTTACTATTATATTGTGCCCCCATGTCTAGGTAAAAACGATGTCAGATTGTTGTTATACGAAGTGTAAAAAGACCCTTAATGAAAATTTAAATCCCATTTCATCATTACGAACATTCTTTACTTAGGCACTATAATCGATTTTAAACTTTCGCGATTTGTATACATCATACAATTTTATTAAAACGGGTCTTATTCGCGATATTTAATTAATTTAAGGTATAAATACCTATGTTTTACCAACGTTTCAATTGGCCAAAACGTCGGTAAAACATAGGTATTTATACCTTAAATTAATTTAATATCGCGAATAAGACCCGTTTTAATAAAATTTTATTAGGAGATGGTAACAATCATGCATGGTGCTTTAGGGAGGAAATGAATGAAAGTGAAAGTGATCAAGACGAAAGTTATGGTTTTTAAAAAGGAAGAATGTGTTACGGCTTGTAATGTTATGATCGATGGACAATTAGTGGAACAAGTGAATGATTTTGTGTATTTAGGTACGCTGTTTACTAAGAATGGTAAGAATGAAGAAGATATTGAAAGAAGAGTTAATGCAGGTAATAGGGTGAATGGAGCTTTGAAGGTTTTTATGAACAGTCATAATGTATCCAAAAAGGCACGTTTGGCTGTGCTTAGAGGGGTGTTGGTACCTACACTTATGTATGGTAGTGAAAGTTGGGTATGGCAGAAGAGTCATGAAAGTAGAACAAATGCTGTAGAAATGAGAGGACTGAGAAGTATGTGTGGTGTGTTTCTCTGTATGACTGTCAGAGTAAAGGATTGTGTGATAAGAGAGTGTTGTGAGGTAAAAGAAGATGTAGTGATATGCATCGAGAAAGGTATGCTAAGGTGGCTTGGGCACGTGGAGAGGATGGATGACAAAAGACTGACCAAGCAGATATATAAGGCAAGTGTGGATGTGACAGGACGAAGAGGAAGACCTAGGCGGACGTTCTCTGACCAGATTGGAGACATCCTAAAAACAGGGCAGGTTAGAAGTACCCTAAACAGAAGAGCATGCATGAGGAATCTGATGGGAGTGAATGAAGCAAGAGAGATATGTCAGGATCGTTGCAAACGGCGTTCCGTAGTCTCTGCCTACCCCTTCGGGAAACAGGCGTGAGTCTATGTATGTATGTATATATTAGGCACTATAGTTGAGAAATTACTGCTTCAGAAGATATTGAGGCTCGAAGTTACCATTTTTTTAATGAAGTACAGAATCTATGCATTTTACGCGCCAATTTGTTCTAAATAATACGTAACGATACAATCCTACAATGAAGGTTTAAATTAGCTTAGGGTGAATTGAAATAGTCCAGCGGCATAACTTGAATTAAATTGATATAATAATACTAAATTATGCAGCTCCATAATTAAGGGAGGAGAAATTGACCTGAGCAAACATGTCGTAGAGCATTTGACAGCTTCAAAATTGAATTCTTGTCTTAAAATATATTTTGATAAGTAAGAATGATATAAAATTAATCGCGTTTACCAAATACATACAAATTAGCTGAGCCAGATCGTCAGATGAGCGAGTGAGACTAGACAAATAACGCAATACTTACATACTATTGTCCAATGGATATAGAGATTCCCAGAACTATTAAGTAGCAAAAATGGACCTCCGAGCAATGGGTACATGAAGAATTAAAACTGTCTTTAAGAATTAAAGAATAGTTTTATATTCTAACAAGTTAAAACGTTGTATCTAAAGCTGACATAAAATTGTATCTTCAACAAAGGTGTAACAAGGAGCGAGCAAGACTACAAAGTGATAGTATTGGTAAATGTTTTGTCACTCAGCTGCCCGGCACGTCTCCAGCGGTTTCACAGCTTAATTCAGTGGCAAGAAATTGACTTAAAAACAATCCGAAGCATTAAAGCTGTCTTAAAATGGGTATTCTGACAAGTGAGAGCGATGTAAAGCCGATCTAAATGCGGTGTCGCAAGTTGTGGTAGGTTGAAGGAGATTAGGTCGGACGGGCGACGGTCGCGCGAGGCAGGTCGCGTGTTTGGACACCGCCGTCGCTTATCTTGTAAGTTGCTTGTCCCTGTCACGACATGTCGCTGTAGAAGGCCGCTTGCTAAATGCCGAGCTTTGTTTACTATTGTTGTGGTGACAAAATACGTCGGTTTCTATTTTACGCTTATGACTTAGGGATTGAATTTAAAACTTAGTGATTTTGGAACGATTGATTCTATTTAAACCCCAAGTTTAAAGTGATAATATTCAAAATACTTCTGAAACCAAGGACTCTGGTAAATTTTAATGATTTTAACTCACAGACCTTTATTGAAATGAAATTAAATTAAATCGTCCTTTGCAGAATCTGGTTACAAAGGTGTTACATTTTTATTTGTCCTTATCATAATATCTCGCCCTCAGTAGGCATGCGAAAATTATGATGAGTCATTTACTGAATCTATAATTTATCGTTACTTTTAAAAAATATAATTAAAATGTAAATTTAATCGTAAATACACACAATTTATCTGAACAACAGAAAACATGCTTGGTACTTATACAATGTCAACATAATAATATTAAACATAGTATAATTCATAATATTATAACATTTATATAGATATTTTAAAATAGAGAATTACATATAATTATTTTCAATTTACTCATCATTACATTACATAATGCAATATTATTATTTTATTTATTTAGAAATTACTTATAATTAAAACATACATCTAAACATCGAGATGCATATATCACTTTGATTAGCAATATACTTTTACTGAATTATCATCGCATTTTTTATATATTTAATATTACAGTTCTTTAGTAATCCAACCACTTACCTTTATAATATTACAGTTTAGTACAAAATGTATGGATGATTCTTTTAATTTATCTATTATGAAAGTTTTTTCATAACTTTACTGAAGTAAAACTTTTTAATCGCGCTCTGTATCTACTTTGAATTCAATTTTGCCTAACGAAGGCTAAACTTTTGAAATCTGTATATGTTTTAAGGTCCATTATTGCATTGTTTGACTACGTCCTTCCATTAAGTAACACGATGGACTTCAAAATAAAAAGGAAGGGACTACAAGTTGTAGCTCCACTTCAATTGTCAATGAGATTTATTGGTGTAACTTTCGAATTTTGATTACTAGTATTATTAACTACATTCAGGTCACTTAGCCTTAACAAACACACTACCTATGATTTACGTTTTAATTCACATAACTCATGAATACCCAAACAAGAACTACATATTTGTTGCATGGCTTCACTAACACTAAGAGAATTTGGGTCACTGCGAAACGTGAGTGTTGGTTCGATTTGTTCCAACTATCTTGTCGCAATAAAAGAAAGTAGTTCCCTCTTTTTATCTAACAAGTTTATATAACATTCAAACTTAGTCTTTACAGGGTTACGTAACATAGGCTTACGAAGGTATAGACTAGACACTGCTATTTGGAATCAGCCAAACTGCCGGGCATAAGGTAGGTAGTTATCGTAGCGTATAGAATAGTACTAGGGAGTTTCATTATTGTTATGAAGTTTGATCGAAAATAGTCCAAGTTCCGAAAATAGTATAAGAAGTTTCAAATAACAATATTCTATATGATATTATGATACAAACACATAAATAAAATTGCAGAATATTGTAATGTTCTGAAAATAATCATACCTACATTTCTAGTGTTTGCTTTATAAGTAAAGCAAACACTGTGTCTGGCGCTTTATTGAATAATTTAAGATAATCTGTCGTCATATCTTTGACTATATAGGTATGGCGTGTACCAAAAAAAATCTTCACTATTTAGAAATCGGCTTAAGGTTCATTATTGTGATCTGAAGATTTTGACATAGAGAGCACTTCCTAGAATTTCATATTTTGTTCCGATTTCTTCGAAAACAACATCGAACGAAGGACTATGAGCGAACAGAACTCACTTAATTAGAAAACCTTTACCTGTGCTAATTAAAAGTAAATAAATTGATCGGCTGTCAAAAAATATTTTTTGTACAAGTCTATTTTCGTCTTGAGTGGAAATAATGGTAGCTATAAGTTAAGATTGCAATTTTGCATGTTAAATCGTTATGGGTTGGCCTTTCGAAGGGCATTTGTACCTAATACTGTCAATGGCAAACTTTAAGGTATAATTTAGTACACTTATACAGTAACTAATCTTCTTAAAGGAGGCCAATCCCTATCAGTGCGCGAAATTTATGATAATAGATTCATTTTTACAGTATTTAAGAATGAATACCCTTAAAAAAATCTATTTTCTTTTTAATTTTGCTCGTATCGTTTCAACGGATAGTATATTTGGGAAGAGACGGCCAACTAGACATCTTACCCTTTACCAACCCGTCTGGCCAGCGTGGTATTATTCCTCCTATTGACTAACAATGCTTTTTTGACGCGAAATAAGAGAGCTCTACGACCAGCAGTGAACTACAGAAGATTGTATGATCGTGTATGTAACATACTGTTTTGTTCTTAGGAAATTACCTGTTTCCCGGAGGGGTAGGCACAGACTACGGAACGCCATTTGCAACGATCCTTTTTTTCGTCAAAACTGTTTCATTTAATGCACATAAGAAGTACATGAAAGAGCATTTTAAAAACTTGAAAAAAAAGAACAACAGATAGATACTCGAATTCAATTCTCATACGTCTGCGAAATAATAAAGATGTAGCTCCCACGTCGAGTCTATAAAACCTTCTGAATTAAAAAGGATAGTCTCATGCATTACATGTAATGCACAGACGCCACGGCTTGTCCAAAAGTGCATTATATACAATGCACTGACAGGCAACGTGTTAAAATATAAATTCTACTCGTCCGCTACACCCATTGTATGAGATCTACCCTACATGCTCCGTAGTACCTACTCCACTATAAGAATAAAATAAAAACGAATTGATGTCCTATTAATTTGAAGCAAATATATTAAGTGTCTCGAACACGTACACGAGTACGCAACTGTACGGAACGGTATAGAAGCGGCATGACGCAGACTTTAATCACGCCAATCGTGCCGTAAATTTATTTCTAATGATATTGCTGCACAGCTTAGCTACTAAAAATTATTAACAACTTTCTGCTTTAACTAGGGGCTCTCTGATTAATCTTGACTGCAATCAAATTGAGCAGTATTGAAACTAAGATTACTGCATTTACTATCTTAGTTTATATTAATGAGGTTTCTCATCTTTATAAATTTACTAGCTTTTGCCCGCCGCTTCGCGCGCGCGCGTTAAATTCGTGGTAACACAAATCTACTTTCAGTCTCAAGTTGTGCGGAGACACTCCTGAGTATTCTAAAGACTTCAGAAACTCTATAGGGTACAAAGTAACTCGGTCAGTATCCATGACATTATCTACCATTATCTACTGAAAGGTACATAATAACATCACAATATATCTCTATAAACATTTTCGCATTTTTAATATTAGTAGGGACAATCGTTTCAGGCGTTTAAGCTTATTATATAATTATTATAGTTTATATATGCTAACAATTTTATGTAATAGGTCGGGGCAAAAGTATTTTATTATTTCGAATGTATTATTAGTAATCAAACCTCTTTGGCTGTACTGAATGTAACTGGCTGGTTTTTCAACGTGCACAATATGACATTATGTATGACGTGACAGTACTGACAGATATGTTAGCACATGCGCAACACTCAATTATTAGCGCATGCGTTCTTACTTCCAAGAGGTAAATTTGTGCCGTACAAACTTCTACCCTCCCTACAATCCCTCCCAGTTTAATTTTTGCAACTTATGGTAGCCTATGTCCGTCTCCATGGTCCAATATATCTCTATATTAAATATTAACAAAATCGGTTCAGCCGTTTAAGCGTGAAAACGGAACATACATACATACATACATACATACACACTTTCAAATTTATAATATTAGTAGGGATGAGTATATAAATAATTGTTTTTGGCTCTGTTTTCAAAGTTGCTTACGCCTTGCTTTTTGTGATTATGGCTTACTAAAAAGCACTGTAAGTTGTGTAAATTTAAACTTCAGATTTTACTAAGTCTAATTTATAAAGTTTCTGAGGAAGGATGTTTCTGCAGATGTTTTCTGTTCTCATAGAAGTTTTGACAACAGCTACCAATAAAATTGGCCAAATGCGAGTCGGACTCGCGCACGAAGGGTTCCGTACAATAATCTATAAGAGAAAATCACGTTTGTTGTATGTATACTTAAATATTTTTTAAGTTACTATCTGCTATTAAGATCGAGAAAAAGATGCGTAAAATTCACGTTTGTTGTATGGGATTAATCCTTTAATATTTACTTAATTTTTTTTAATTATTGATTTTGAAAGGTAATATACAACTACATATTCTGCGAAAATGTTATCCCTCTACCTGTTACCGTTAGTAATATTGAGCAAATAAATACGGAAGTTTGTGGAAATTTCAGCTTTCTAGCTATCACGGTTTATGAGATACAGCCTGGTGACATCTGTATGTCACCAGGCTGTATCTCATAAACCGTCTGTACAGACATACAGCGGATGCTTAGTAATAGGGTCCCGTTTTTTACCTTTTAGGTACGGAACCCTAAAAAGTGATACATTACTAAAATTATATTACAAAAAGTATATTGACATAATTATAAAGAAAACAAATTAATCTTTATCATTAATGGTAGATGTATATATTGCCGAGTAGTCTTCACGAAATCGCGGTCCTTTTTCAGTAATAAAAATAGTAACAATTACATATATCTATATCTAAACAACAGAATAAACATTGACCCTATTGTAGATAATGCTATACATTTAAGGTCTTATTGCCTAATACAGTAATAGTGCACGATCTCATGTAATTGTAATGTCTTGTAACCGCTCCGGATGTTGTTCAATACCAGGAAATGAGAACATGTTGCTGGTTGTCTTACGCAGACACAAGAATATGTACTATGTGTATGGGTATATCGCTTTCCAAATAGCGTCTTAAAGTTTATGAGAATAGCCTAGCATTTTTTTAAAATATATAATATAATATTCTAACCACATACACACATCATCATCAAGTCCCAAGCTAAACAGAGCTTGTGTTATTGTTACTAGATAATGGATAAACATACATAATATATCCTTTTTTTTGTAAATACATACATACAAACATACATAGACTCACGCCTGTTTCCCCGAAGGGGTAGGCAGAGGCATATTAAACACCTACACATTATACATAGAAACACCCAGACCAAGACAAACATCCATGTTCATGCACACAAATGTTAAATGGAATCATAATAAACGGGAAGCGAAGACAGTCACTTGATAGAAGGAATATTGAGGTGGTGAGTGATGGTATTATGGACAAATGAACATATCTAATGGCTGTCACGATCATTCGTGCTTATGATAATTGAATCTGTAAAATTGAATCCATCATGGATTCGATTTTACAGGTGAAAAATGAGTAGTATGCAATTCGAAGTACAAATAATGTCTACCCATTAACGTTGTGAAATTCGTATTGTCTAAATATAATTATAAAATATCTAAATACCTGATTGGATCGCCCCATTTCCAGGTCAATAAACCCTGCGACAAGATCATATTTCAGTCATACGTAAAATCCTTTTTCGGCTTTATATCCCAAAATCTCACCATCTATGAACTGATACACAGTTTGAAAAGAAAAATACGAATACACCCTTTGAAAACGCGTGGATTAACTTATTGACAAGGGTTAATTCAATAGTAAAATATTATATGTTTAAGGCGCCGAGGAAGACTGTAATAAAAGAGTGAAACAAAAATAATGTTAGAGAAACCTTTTAGTAGAAATAAAAGTATCCAAATAAATTATAATGTGTGGAGGTGGGTTAATATTCGACGGGTATTTGTATAGGTACATCTTAGATATTTACGTTCGTAATATTACCATTGTGTTCGGCTCCTATGGTGTTCGAAGGGGTCGGAAGTGCCCCTTGCCCAATATCTATCGGCAAAGATGTGCAGACTGTCCCAAACATACATTTTCGATAACGGTATTGTTTATTTGATACTAGAGGACGCCAGCGGCTAGGCCTGCAATTTTTTTTAATCTTCTGCGTCATCCATTGTGGCATCGTGGACCTTCTTGGATTTCCCATGATCCGTCAGAGTGGCCCATGCAACCCTTTGACCACAGTGCAGAAGACGAGGATGTACCCGAACGGAAGTCTGTTTCTCATCCCGTGATTGTTGAGGTTGTTGAATCTCCGATCTATGCACTCGCACTACACATGTCATCGTGGTCTAAGTTACTCCGTGCCATCGTTTATGTCTGTAGGCTTAGGCACCTACCTAATGGGACTTTTGTCTCAAGTACTGACCTTGAATTTGCAGAATATAAGTTACTACGAGCTATACAGGCTGTTCATTTTAGTAACGACATTCAAAATTTGAAAAATAATGTACCTTGTTCTCCCGCTATTCTTAGGCTCAAGCCGTTTCTCGATGAGCACGGTGTCATACGCGTTGGTGGTCGTCTGTCAAATTCGGATGAACCTTATATTCTACCGCGTCATGATCATGTTGTCGGCCTTCTTGTTGATTTTTATCACAAGAAGCATCTCCATGCTGGTCCAGAGTTGCTTATATCCTTACTTAGGCATAAATATTGGGTTTTAGCTGCTCGACGAATAATTCGTCACAGAATACATAAATGTAACGTCTGTTTCAAATTTCGTCCGCGTCCGATTTTCCCTCCCATGGCAGATCTTCCTAGCCAGCGCGTCAATCAGGTTGATAAAGCGTTTTCACATACCTGTTGTGATTACGCAGGACTGCAGTATACGTCAGTGCGTGGTCGAGGTGTTAAAAGCCGTAAAGCTTGGCTATGTATTTTTACATGCTTAACGACGCGCGCTACGCACATTGAAGTTGCGACGGATTTAAGCACGGTGTCATTCCTGGCAGCCCTTAAACGATTTCTTTCACGACGCGGCCCTATACAGTGTTTGTACATGGATAACGGCACTTGTTTCGTGGGCGCAAGCTCTTATTTACGCGACCTTTATAAGTTTCTCAGGGAAGAATATCGTACTCGTCTTCAGGAAGAACTTTCCATAAATCATATTGACTGGAAGTTTATTCCGCCAGCATCACCACATTTCGGTGGATGTTGGGAAAGCATGGTCAAAGTAATTAAAACGCATCTCTTTAAAGTTATAGGTCAACAGAACCTCTCTTACGAAGAGCTTTTAACTGTCCTTGCACAAGTCGAGGCACTGATCAACTCGCGTCCGCTCACGGCATTGAGTAGTGACCCTGCAGAACCATCCGCGTTAAGCCCTGCACATTTTCTGAACACAGTGCCATTATCGTCATTTCCGGCTCCTGAAGCAGACTCTTCAAGCTTGCTCTAGAGACATACTCTGCTGGATAAACTCGTGCAGTCATTCTGGCGGCGCTGGCGTGCGGAATATCTCCACCAGCTTCAGGCTAGATCCAAATGGAATAGTCCTGCATCCCCTATACAGGAGGGTACGTTGGTCATCATAGTACATGATAATCCTCCGCCGTTTTCATGGCCGTTAGCCATCGTGGAGAAACTGCATACTTCCAAAGACGGTACAACCCGCGTTGTTACCGTGAAATCCGCGAAGGAGAGCTACGTGCGCCCTGTTGTACGTCTCTGTCCGCTTCCAACTCAGTGAGATCTAGCCTGATGTTAGATCTACCTCTTAGTTTAAGTATTTAGTTTGTAGTTTTCGCTATGATTGTTTCGCTAAAGTTAATTTATATTAATTTTAATATCATATCGCTGTCTTAGCCTATTGATGGGTTATGCGGTAGTACATCCAACATAGCTAAGTTCAATTTTTTTTTTAAAGGCAACCCTTTTGGGCCGGGGGCACATGGTAGCGCCATCTATCTTTTCCATTGCTAGTTAATTATGTCAACACCTAGCTAATAAATTCCTTTGCATACCGCAGTGTCAAAACGAGCGATCTTTTATCCCTTTCCTACCCAAAAGCCTTCCCAAAGGCGTGCCTTTGGATTAGAGCGAGGCGTTCCTCGCTCTAATTGATCGCGGAATTCAACGACGCTGCGATGGAGTCGAAAATCAACCGTCCCGCTGACCGGCTGCGTCCTGGTGCAGCTCCGCGCCGCGACGAATACATGCAGCACCGCAATATTTTACCGCTATTTTATACTATAAACTAGAACTAAACCGCCCGCGGGTGTAGTGGAGTGATTCGTGCAGCTTCGGGCTGGATCCAGGTGGAGTGATCAGCTTGTGGCCCGACTCTCGGAAGACGCCGACAAGCCGCCATTTTATCAAGGTAAGGCGTGCTCTGCTCCCACACCTCCGCCTCTTATTCCTCCCTATAACCCACTCTACTGGGCGATTTACCAGCCATTCTTAATACAGTCCACTATATTAATAATTTTCCATATAACCAAATCGCCTAGTACATACTTTCGGTGCAACGCCGAACCACTTACTTTAAAAGTTAGAGGGACACACACACACACAAACATTTTACCACTTTGGAACCGTATATCTTTCAAACGATTGACTTTGAGAAACAATGGTTTTAGGAACCTCAAAGTGATTTTTAACGACCCATTTTCCACATCAGTTCCATGTATGAAGAGCCTCCCTTAATATTCAATTTTTTTTCTATAACGTTGTAAAGTTGTTCACAGAATACATCTACCTACCAATTTTCAAATGTGTAAACTGAATAGTTTCGGCATAAAGTGGCTGTGACATACGGATAGACTGACAGACATAGCTCGTCTTTAAGGATCCCTTGTTGTGCCATTTTTGACTACGCAACTCTAAAAATACTTTTCACAGAAATGTTTTAAATACTGCTTGCAGTTATATTTCTTATTAGTCCCTATGAACAGAATTAAAACGAAAATTACTATCGAACGATGAAGGAGTTTTGTGTTACCCCAAATTTAACGTGAGCGAAGCCGCGGGCAAAAGCTAGTATTGAATAAACGATAAGTGCCGTCTTTGTCATAACATAAAATCTGATGTAAAGGAAGCTTTGAAACAGCGAATTTAATTTTAATTGCTGTGCAGGTACCCATATGAAAAGAGTAATGAATGTAGAGGAAGCGCGTGAGGTTTGCAAAGATAGAAGCAAGTGGCGTTCTGTTGTCTCTGCCTACCCCGACGGGAAAAATGCGTGAGCATATGTATGTATGTATGTACCCATATTGTAGGAGGCACATCGCACCACTGCATATTTGATTTATATAAAAGCACGCTTACAAAGACACCACGTACCACGTTTCGCTGTCAGAGAAACATTATTCATAGTTAATGAAAAAATGTCACTGACAGGAGCATACAGCAACGAGGAAACATGTACGTGTAAGTTCCGCTACTAACGTACTAGACTCAAACTTTTATTTTCTGTCTAGATGGGTACAACACCTACTGTCCATTAAATGTGACCTCAAAAGTTTGTTAAAATTATTGTTTGTTATTTTTTCAACCAATTTAAAAATTCAAATTTGTGTTGTATTTTTTTTATCTGTAGCGACTACCGCCACAATACATACATACATAGACTAACGCCTGTTTCCCAGAGGGGAGAGGGGTAGGCAGAGACTACGAAACGCCATTTGCGACGATCCTGACATATCTCTCTTGCTTCATTCACTCCCATCAGATTCCTCATGTATGCTCTTTCTTCTGTTGAGGGTACTTCTAACCTGTCCTGTTTTTAGGATGTCTCCAATCTGGTCAAAGTACAATAGGTTATATTTAGGTACAATGTTCCCTTTTGTTGGACTTTCTTATTTCGAAGAATGTTGTAGCTTAATATTTCCGAAGCAACTAGCTCATTGCACTTACGTAGTTTTGATTTACTTTATTGGTCGCCGGCGCTGCCGACAGCGTCTCAATGCATTTAAAATAAAATAAATAGATTTAACCAAATAATTTATTTTAACGTTTGTTTATTGCATCTATAAATTATATACAAAATAAATGAGCTAAATTTATTCCACTAAAAACAATTTACTACGCGGAAAATTGCGAATTCGTATTTTCATAAAAAACGTGGTGTAAAGTGCTCACCAATGACTGCAAGCGTTGGGCTAAGCTCCTTTTAAACGGCTAAGGCGAACAGCAAAACGTGATTGTTGCTCTGCAGCGGGCTTTAAGGCAATTTCACACAATTTTGCACTGTATATTTCATGTAGTCTGTAAAACGGAGTGATAATTAAGAACGTATTGTCGGCAATCTAAGGCTTGTGCCAGCTTTGTACTGTTTATTTTGGAGTTTAAATGTGAAATTTATTATTGTTGGGTGGCGATTGTTATTTTATTTACGGAGTCATTTATTATTAAATGAGTTTTTAGATTATTATATGGGCTACTGTGAAGGTCGTTAAGCTGCAATTCAATTAAACCACTTTTTCATTAAACCACCGTTTAAATTAGTCAGTAAAACTAATTTTACAGGGACTCATGCAATAGAATTTTTGAAGTCTGTTATAGATATTTGTTGAGATTTGTCGAGATTAAAACGAATTAATTTGTTAAAATTGTTATACATTGAACATACATACATACATACATACATAGACTCACGCCTGTTTCCCGGAGGGGTAGGCAGAGACTACGGAACGCCATTTGCAACGATCCTGACATACCTCACTTGCTTCACTCACTCCCATCAAGTTTCTCATGCATGCTCTTCTGTTAAGGGTACTTCTGACTTGTCCTTTTTTCAGGATGTCTCCAATCTGGTCAGAGAACGTCCGCCTAGGTCTTCCCCTTTGTCCTGTTCCATTCACACTTGCCATATATATCTTCTTTGTCAGTCTATCGTCATCCATCCTCTCCATGTGCCCAAACCATCTTAACATGCCTTTCTCAATGCTTGTCACTACATCTTCTTTTACCCCACACCACTCTCGTATCACACAATTCTTTACTCTGTCGGTCAAAGAAACACCACACATACTTCTCAGTGCTCTCATTTCTACAGCATTTATTCTACTTTCAAATCTCTTTTGCCATACCCAACTTTCACTACCATACATAAGGGTAGGCACTAACACACCTCTATGTACAGCCAAACGTGCCTTTTTGGACACGTTTTGACTGTTCATAAACGCCTTCAGAGCTCCATTCACACAATTACCTGCATTAACTCTCCTTTCAATATCTGCTTCATTCTTACCATCTCTTGTAAACAACGTACCTAAGTAAACAAACTCATTCACTTGTTCCACTCGCTGTCCATCGATCAAAACATTACAAGCCGTAACGCATTCCTCCTTTTCAAAAACCATAACTTTCGTTTTACTTACATTCACTTTCATTCCTTTCCTTTCTAACGCACGATGCATGATTGTTACCATCATCATACATTGAACAGCGTCGCATAATCCGGAAGATTATGCATAATTTAAAAGAAGCTTGCCTGATATTCACGGAATGAAGTCATGGCTATGTTAAGCCCATACCGCAAGGGAAAAAAATATCAGAGTCAAAAATTATTTACCGGTTAGGGTACAGGTGATTAAAAATAAAATTTGTCTAAAGTGGATGGTTTTGTTATAATTTATTATACATTTGGACATGCTTAATAAACACACACAAACGTACAAGGAACGAATGTTATACCTGCAATTATAATCAGATTTTTCTTTCATCATTATAAAGTATTATAAAACTGAATAAAAATTGAAAGAAATAAAATGGAATCAGAGCCTACAGAGTCTCATGCTGTCGGCAAAAAAACAATTTCCGATAATTCCTCGGTATTTCGCTCCATGCAATCGGAACAAGAAATAAGCCCGCCATTTACCGCGCATTTAGTACAGATGTAACGTTTCACGAATGCTTCAACAGTAATGATTACTAATGATTAATGATTGAATTACAATCAGGACTCCACTTTCGGCAACACGCATGACCCGGCCTAATTCAGATTTCAATCTTCGCCAGAGGACGCCACCAGTCGACAAACAGCTGCCACCCAAGCAAACAACTCTACACGAGACACCGAGTTGATGGTTACGGGAATCGATTATACGTATTCTGATGTATCGGTTACTTGTCAAGGAGAACAGAAAACACAATCAAAAGAGACAACTTTAATGTTCTCTCAGCTGTTCAGTTATACTATGAACAAAATATATTACGTTCAAATTCGTCTGACCAAAACAATTTAATCAGTAACATTAAACACTTACTTTAGGATCTGAACATTGGTCTGCAAGAGATACTAAGCATTTGGTAGCTAAGTACGGTGCTGATGCCGTACCGTACGTCACTGTATTCAAAGTATATGTCCGTAAAGGCTCTGAGGAATCAAACCTAAAGACAATTTGCTGCAACGAGTGCTGCGAAGGATGGATTAAAATAGCTCTGTACATTTTTCAATGTCACCTGTTACAACAAATTGATGCTGTCTGTACCTTAAGAGTATGGACAATAAATCCTCTTGAACAGTGGGACCTACCATCTGTATATCGTTAAAGGATTTGCCTGAGGTGCTGGATGACTCTCGCAAAACAACATGATGAGGCATGAAATAATTAAATTTAGAATGTTTTAATTATGAATTTTGTGTCATGTGATTAAGATCAGTGTATTCTTTGATAAATTGTAAATATCTGTTTTTAAAGACAGGGTCACGGTCAAATCTTCGCTCTAAGGATATAAATCGACGCGGCGACGCTTGGTCATCGCATAAGAGTCACCTAAGCACTCAGGCGATTCCCTCAATGGGATGGTGACGACGAATTGACCAAGCTGATTACGTTGTGTCGTCTCTTGAAACAACTTTTCGCAAGCTTGCTCTTCTGTAGAGAAACTATTCTTACTGGACACAGATTCAAGCTCCCAAAAGCGAGTAAATTGCTCAGATTCCTTGTCCGTTAAGAAATTACATAAAGCAGGTTGATGAAGGCGAGACTGATATACACAGCCCGAAATAAGCCAACCTAACTTTGATGAATGTAATTTAGGTTCATGTTTACCAAAATTTATTGAATCGGAACCTAAGACGTCCCAGAAGACCTCGGCACCAACAAGAATGTCAATTGCTGAGGGTATGTTGAATGTTGGGTCTGCTAGCTGAAGGCCTGGCGGGATAGATATAATATTTTTATCTACATAAGAGCCAGGTAGCTTTTGCGTAATCATCGGTAAAATAAGACAGTTTATGCTCGCCCGATAACCACCATAAAATGCTTGCACAGTAAGACTACAACTCTCGGAGGTACTAGAAATAAGACCGTTAATACCTGAGATGGTTGAGCTAGTGCTTCGTTTTACCACGCCAAGCTTATCACAGAGGCTTTCAGTGACAAAATTGGAAGAACTGCCGTTGTCCAGTAGGAGGCGGACTGTATGGAGCCTTCCATTTACGTCTGCCACCTTTGCCAAAGCTGTGGATAATAGTACGAATGCTTGATTAGTTTGTGGTTCTGTGTTAGTAGATAAAGCAATATTTTGGTCATTATTTGATGATATATCCTTATGTAAAAGAGTATTATGTCTGTGTTTGCAATATTTGCAATGTGATAGTTTACAACGGTTTTCTGTGTGACCAGGACGTAGACAATTCATACAAACATTACATTCTGAAGCTTTTTTGACTCTTGAGTCAACATCAAGATTTCTAAAAGATTGACAATTGAACAAAAAGTGACTTTGAGAACATATAGGACATGTTACCTTGTCAGTTTTAGTGTAAATAGGTTTTGTATTTGTAAGGTGATTTGTTTTTGTATTTGTATCGTAGTTTTGTTTAGTGTTTGTGTTGCAAATAGATTTTAAGTTTTTATTGTCATATAAGGTTTCGAGTAAGTCTGCTCTGTGACATAAGAATTTTGAAAAGCATCTAAGTCGGTACTTGGTAAGAATTTAAGAAAGGTTATAAAAGACGTAAGCTTTGCTTTATAACTGCCGGAAGGTAAGGAAGCGTCCTTACAAGATCCTTAAGTTTAGCATCAGACATATTAAGAAGTTTTAACTAAATGTGCAAAGTGCAAAAAAAAGCGAAAGGTAGGTAGGTAGGTATTAATGGAAAAATCGACAGCATAAAATAATGTTATAATGAATTTAAATAACTCAATGAGTTATTTACACAAAGCTAACGGTGATTCACAGCTGTTGCGAGAACAATAGACGGGTCATAAAACCGGTCGACACAATAGATTGTAGGTAAGCAACGAAGTTCAATAAAATCATTAAGCATAAAACTATTTGTTTTTGCATGAATAAAGTAATAATGCGAATGCTTGATGAACGTATTTTAATATTTTGGCAATATTTGTATGATTGCTATTATAAAGAGATGTAATTAATAATGAAAATTATTTGTAGCTGTAAGAATAGGCTATTATGAAGAGATCAACATGCCTGATCCGCAATAGCACTATTTTAAATTCCTGGAATAAAGGAGAAAACAAGGTAAAGAAAGGATATGGAACGGACTCAGAAAATTTTTATTCCTCGGGTAGATTGTCCTCCAAGTGACCTCCAACGTATTCGTTGTGCAAGCGGCCGGCGGCAATCCGAAGTCCACAGGAAAAAAATTGCTTGAAGACACACAGCTTTAAGACGGCGATTCTTGCATGCGAAGGACCATCTGTATGAGTGCCTAGCTCCAGATGTGATGCTGGTGGTCTAGGCTAATGAAAAGGCTTCGATATTTGGTAGAAAGACTGTATTTATATAGGTCGTGGTACAATATAATGTTATGTATAGCCGTAGCGTGTGTGCGGTGCGATGTACGACGAGTGAGTGGAGTGCGGCGCGCAGGCGGGGTCGGCCGAAGAACCGGTCCTTACTAGCCGGCGGCGGCCCGCCGCGATGGAACGCAGTAACAAACATACAAATAATACAAATACATTTACTACCTCTAAAGTAATGAAATCGTTAATGATTTCCCCGACATCACCAACTGCGACAGCCAGTGTTGCCAATAAAAGATTACTCGTAAGAACATAATATATTTTTGAGTAAAAATAAGAGTTTCATTTACACGGTAATTAATAATTAAAAATACCTTAGAAAAGAACACGGTAGTAGCTTATTACCGAAGACCGTGCCTTGCTCAAAATTACCGTGCATCTACGGTATTTACCGTGTATCTGGTAACACTCGGACGTGAATCATTCGCGGGCAGCGCGCGGTCCGCTTCGGACCCGCGCGTTGGCGACGAGCCGTCAACGCGCGGCAAGCATGCGAGCAGCGAGTTGCCACCCAGCCGTCCACGCGCGGACGGCGGGTGGATCACCCGCCGCCCGCGCGTGGACGGCTTACGACAGAGGCGATCCGGTGACGCTACGGAGTTAATGTAGTGAGCGCATACCCATACAAATCCATATAAAGAATACTAACCGCACGAGGCGAGGCGGTGCGGAGTGGGTGCCGGGTGGCTCTAATGAGCGTTGACCTTTGGTCGCTTCAGAGAGACCTTCCAAATACTCTCCACAAGCGGAAATGTAACAAAAGGAGTCGCAATGGGAAAACAAATGTGTTTAGAGCTAATATTTATATATTAAATTGAAAAAATAGTTTTGTTACGCAATTATGAATTTAAGAATATTTTTTAGTCTTTTATCTTATACTAGAGGACGCCCGTAGCTACGCTTGCATTTTTTTTTTAATTTTACTGTTTCTGCCCGATCCCGTGGGAATTTCAGGAAATCCCTTCTTAGTGCATCCTTACGATCCCCAAGGAACATACATGCCAAATTTCAGCTTTCTGAGCCTTATAGTTTTGGCTGTAGCTTGTCTGTCAGCCAGTCAGGAACGCAAGAATTTTATACATACAGATTTACATAGTCAGAAAACGTGACGTCCCATAACAAAATAAAAGTCATTTTCGGGTTCAGCACACCCAAAACTTAAAAAAATAAGCATAAAAATCAAAACAGCTCTCAATAATAATTTTTTTGCAGGCTTGTGTAATTATTTATCGTTAATTATTGTAATATAATAAATAAGTGATTTACAGAATAATATTCATGTAGCGTATCAATAGGGAATCCTGCAACTTAAATAAATTATACATGTATTTTTATCTAGCGAAAAATGTCAAAATATTAGTTCTATCATTCATCAAATTAATGTTAAAACTTTATTTAACATTTTATATCGTCATTTTATTGATAATAGATATTCTACATGACTGCAAAACACTTTGACGTCAATACGTCATATTTCATACAATACCCTTGGCAAAGGTCGTTTTTGACATTTCATTAAAAGTGCTTGATTTGACTAATTGGAAACAACCCTATTGTAATATTTTCTATAATAAATTAAATTTAATAGACGGTTTTTGAATAAGTAGGTATTGTTGACATGTGGCAGCCCTAGACTCCTTACCCTTGTCTAGACGTTGTCGGCTTTTTCTTCGAGATCAAAGGCGTCAAACTACTGAATAGTGTGGGTGAACGATAATGCTTGCAGCATTTTAACTCAGTGATCCTGAACTGAAAGTTGTAAACACAGTAAGTACCGTTCTAACTCCGATAATGCCGTGTAGGGGGTGGCATGAACATCACAGTTAGTGCTATCACACTGTTGTACTTTACTCCATGTACTCGTTCACAGGAAAACTTAGTCATCTTAAACATATAACCACTATTTTAACGCCTCTCTTTGAAAGTACTCTATATAACTAACTATTGTGCACCCCGTGTATATAATAGGAAAAATAAGAATTGTAAAAACAACCACAAATACAAAAAGTACCTGTTAGGCTACCTTAAGGGAATGGATTACGACCAAGTAGAATCTCTGGTCGTTAATCTATATACATAATAACGTATTAAACATACACACAGACGCGAACACACAACATAACACAACACACACGTTTGTTTTTTTTTGTTTATATTATTACTGTACACTTGTTTTTGTTTTCTTTTTTGCTGTATTTACTTTCTTTTTATTCTCTTTTAAACCATCTGTAACTGTAACATAATCGTGTAACACCTAATGTGGGAAGGAACTGTCTCCTGAGATACAGGTTTATAACCTAGTTGGGGGGGGAGTGCTTCAATTTAATTGTATAATTTATGGTTACAATAAAGATTATTAGTATTATTATTCTTTATTAAATCTTTTCTCATAGTCTAATTGTATACACTTAAATAATATTAAAAAAAATTAACCATATAAAATAGGACCACGGAGACCCACCGGTACCGGGCACAGGGACCAAGCTACCGGTGGTTAAGGCTCCAGAGAGAGGAACCGCCGAACTATGCACGTCGTGTCCAACAATACTGCCTTCTTAATAATAATAATAATAATCTGGCAACAACAAAACTGTCAACGTGCCTATTCCTCCAATTCTTTTTAAATATTAATATTTTACAAATATCCTCTCATCCATAGTGCAATAGTATCTCTAATCTAAATTATAATAGAAAACACAAGTAACGCAAGAAAATACCTAGAGAAAACAACATAAATACAGAAATAGTGAAAATTTTATACAATGACAGCCGTCACGCTAAAAATTATGACAGATCAAACAATAAATATATATACAAAAATGAAGATAAAAACACATTAGCATGTTGACGAGAGCCAGGAAACGAAGAGCAAACCCAACACCTCCGGACTCGTCGCTAAGCTCCGCCTCGCAGCCGTCGGAACCTGCACCAGTAACGTCGACAGCTGCAGTTGCGTCGAGCTCCAGCGACGAGTATTTCTCTCCGCCGTCGACACCGTCACCTGCGCGGCGGCGTAGGAGAGACCGGCCACCAGCGTGCTTAGGACCTCGGGGCCTACCGGCCCCAAATAGGGTCCCCGCTGCCGGTGGTAATGTGCAGCGCATGAAGTGGACGTCATCCATAAACGAACAAGTCATGCGCGCATATTTTGGGGCGACAGAGGGGGGCACTAACCTGGAACCAAGCATCAACGTCACGGCTCAACGACTATCGGATCATGTACGGGTTATTCAGCGCAGTGGCAAGTTGGATAACGCCGTACTTGATAGGATTGGCTCAGAGTACTTACCTTCGAGCCATGCCAATCCCGTCCGGCCCACACTAACACCGACACCGAGCGCACCGCCAATGGGCGGCAGCGCCGTCAGGGAGGAGGATGACATGGCTGATGATGTAAGTACCCAGTGCAATGAGGAGGTCAACGACGCTTTGGAATGTGCGATTAGGAACTACCGGTACAGGCCATCATCTATTTGGCCTCGCCTACCGCGGTTGCCTATGCATAGGCGAAATATAGCGCTGGTAAGTGCTCTTGACTCGTTATTATCAAATTATTTAGATAATAGTGAAGATCTCGGTGATACACATTCAATCTTGTACTGTACCGCCGTGGCAGCTTGTTGTATAGCTGGTGTAAAATTTCTTGAAATTGATACCGTTGTACGACAAAGGTCTGCTGTACCGGCGTGGCAGTGCAGGATTGTTCGACGTATTGCCGAGGCAAGGGCACTTATTGGCAAGCTGATCTGTTTTGGGGAGTGGAATACACTCCCTAGGGTAATGCGCTTTGTAAAACGGGCTTTTTCGGGGACTAATATTAGTCCTCAAGATTATATAGCCCGGGTCACAGAGCGCATTGACTACCTAAAACAGAAAGTCTATGCATGAGCAAACCGAATACGTAGATTTAAAAAACGTGTGGACCGGTACGTCATTAATCGTACATTCCAGAGGGACTAGAGGTGGGTATACAGAAGCTGGGAACGAGCAGATCAATGTGTGACTAATGTGCAGCAGCCGGATGCGGACGCCACAGCCATGTTTTGGCGTAGCATCTGGTCGATGCCCTTTGGTCATACTGAAGGTGATTGGATGCAAGATGTCGAACGTTCATGCGAACATATTCCTGAAATGGAATGCGTGGCCATTTCTAGCCAGGATGTTGCACAAGCAGTCCGTCCATTATCTAATTGGAAATCTCCAGGCTTGGACGGGCTGCACAATTTCTGGCTGAAGTGGCTACGTAGTTCGGATGAACGTTTGACATCTCAATTCCAATCAGCTGTAGAATCTGGGTCGTTGCCATCATTTATGATGACTGGAATTACCCACCTGCTCCACAAGACATGCAGTACTAGCGAGCACGGCAATTATAGACCGATAACATGTCTACCATGGGTCTATAAACTTCTTACATCTATTCTGAGAGCTAAAATAGCTAAACATGTTGAAGACAATTTTATACAGTACAATACAGTAGCACTCATAGCGAGACTTGGCTTGCCATTCGTAGCAGATCGGCAAAGTTTAGCAACGCGTACACAGATTGCTATTTCAATGGGTGACCGCGTGTGGCATTTACATACATCTGAGCGCTACTGTGCTTCGGAGGGCACGTTAAGTTGTCGGTCCCGGTTCTTGTCTCAGGACAGGGAGCATTTGGCCATGTCGGAGGTCTTAAGGCGGTCTGAAAACTCCGTTACCAGAGTTGTCCACACACTCATACGAAAAGAAGAAGAAGTAGCATTGTTAGTCAAAAAAGAGAGGACTACACTAGGAGAAGTATAGGGTTTGATGTCCATTTTGCCGCCTTTTCGCAAAGATATATTAATTGCTTTGTGTGTTTTCCTTAGTCGCTTTATGACACGCACGGAATAAAATGGGGTAGTGACACTTATTGTATTCTTAATAAATTGTACGTATTTAATAATCGGTCTCTAGATAACCATACAGATCAGTTACTAAAAACTTGTTTATACGATGTTAGCTATCTACGAAATTAAATAAATCTTTCCTCAAGAGGGTGAACGTACCCTCACAATTGTAAAGAAAATCTTATATAATTTATATTATGTTTACTATTATGTACATTCTGTGTCTTCCCCCTCCGTGGGATCTCCACCTTGTCGTGGTGCGGGGGGCTCAGTAACCGTAGCTTGGAACCCCGCGGTGAAGCTAATAAGGATCCTTGGAGCCTTATTAGCCACGTGGGCTTGGGTGAAGCCTGCGTAGGATGCGTCCATAGGTGCGGGTGCGGGGGACAGTTCTGTCTATCCTTCACAGTCGGGTGCGGTCGCGGGAGAAGAGGCGTGTCGGTGTTGCGTTGCCGCGCGCCCTATCTCCCGCGACCAAATGGAGGCGCACCATCGTTGCGTCGCGGCGGCATTCATTTCAGAGTTCGTATGAAATAAAATTTTACTTATCCGAAAAATTGGAGGTTATTAATATACTAGTATTAATACTTAATTAGCCATCATCGTGTCGATAATATTCTTCGCGCATTATGACTTCAAATTTATGAAGTCAAGAAACAAAATACCGTGAGTGGAGCGCGGTTCTGGGCGTTCAGCAAATTGGTTAATAAATTAAAAGCGGCGCCGTCTCCGACAGATGGCGCTTGAAATACGACAGGTATTTAGCGTGTTGCAACACCATCCGCGACGATCCACGTTTTAATTTTATGCTTTACGAGCAATTTTTATATCAATTTTCCCTCGTCGTACTCTTTATAATTCAGCTGGCGCTTTGACTGCGCAATTCTCGGGTCGATACGGCAATTTGCGCTGAATGCCGGGACACAAAGCTACTTATATAAAGAATACAAAATTGCTTATATTAGTAAACTAGATATATTATATAAATAGGAAACGTTGCAGAAACTGTAGAAGGAACTGTACGTGCCTTGCATTAGCCCCCGGGAGATTATATTCGCTGTTCAGTATATGTGGCCGCTTAGAACAAATATCTAAAGTAAGCTGTTTCCGTTCCTTACCTATATGTGATAGCAATACTGTATAGGTATATCAAATAAAGTCCCTTAAGTCAATCGTTGATCTAAAGGAAGTGAGATCTCACTTGTTCTTTCCAATCTATGTAACAAAATTAAGGTACACAAAATTAAAATAGTATAATTAATCGACTCCACATCTCTGCAGTATTTGTTAATATCCAGAAAATTCGGCATAATTATAATATATATTCTTATGTGGGAGCTTGTAAGTATCATCCTATAGACGGTAATCCACCTTATCGACAAAATAATTGTCGGTCACATTGTGTAAACACAAATTAAGAAAAATAATATAATAATAATATCCTACCTCATACACACATCACCATCCAGTCCCAAGCAAAGCAGAGCTTGTGTTATGGGTACTAGATACTGGATAAACGTACATATATACTTTTTATTTGTAAATACATACATATTATACGTAGAAACACCTAGACCAAGACAAATATCCATGTTCATGCACACAAATGTTTGACTTGAGCGGGAATCGAACCCGCGACCATCGGCATAGCAGCACAGAATAAAGAATAGTACTAACGTACAGAAAATTCACTTGTCAAACCAATTTATTGAATTTGCGACTCTTGCTACTAAGCAACAAAGTGCAATTCAACTCGCATAAGCACTCAGTGCCTAATGCGATATTAACCTAACCGTTCCCTTTCTTTTCTAACACATAACGCTGTCACTGTCTGGCACGGAGTGGCGCGCTAGGGTTGTTGACTTGCCGCTGCAACTATAATATTTATTCATCGTCTATCTACGTACCTCATAATAAATAATTATCATATAAGTATCCTATCCCACTATTTGAGCTCGCAGAACAAATACCACAAAAATTCTGGTTGTTTACATTTTTACTATACTGATTCTTAGTTATTTCCTAAACGCGTGGACCGATTTACATGATTCAAACAGATAAAATGGTTTTTGAACTAGATCTTTAATTTGACACTATAATCGTTAAGATATCTCAACAAACAAAAAATCAAATTTTCAAGTTGCTCTCGTAATATAAATAAAATAAAATCAAATTTTCAAGTCGTTTTCGACACACAGTTAATTGAGCAATACTCTGCATTAGACTTGTGATGATACATTTTCGTTGTCAAAAGCGTTTAGGTATATAATTTGAACAGTGTATGAACACGGCGCGTGAGAATACGGAGCGGTCGCACTCGTTGCGTTGCGTGACGTCTAATGTGAGCGGCGCGCGGCAACCCACTAAATCCAACCACGTCGACGTGGTCGGCCGAGGTACTTGTAAGTTTGTACCTAAAATGCGAAGTGCGCCAGGCCTGATAGCAGTCGCTTACACTCCCGCTGCGCCAACCGGTCATCATATAATAATAAATGTAGCACATTAATTAAGTTGAATATTACAGCTTAAAAATTTATGAAATTACATTATTTTTCTGTCTAACACTTGTAGGTAGATGTGCTTTTGCTCTTAGCTTACTAAAAATCTACGCGAAACTCCGATTTCAAATCCTAGCGATACATAGATTCATTATGTAACCTACCATACTTTGTTACTCAAATATTATTATTAGGCTGAAAGATATTATTTTAGGGAAACGAGCGTTCCTTTAAGAAAACAATGATAGTAAAACGGGCAGAAAGTGTGAGTTAAAATAACCTCCGAGTTAAACAAAGTGGGTTGTTACGGAGTCTTTTGTTTCACATTGTTAAAAGTTTGAAAAGCTTATACTCGGCTCACTTTCAAAAGGATTACCTATATAAAAAATATTTACTTTTAATTTTCTATTTGCGGGTGCTTGTTGAAGTAAATTCATAATACAAAGTTCAAAGTTCAAAGTTATATAATTATATTTATAAATTCCAGTATATTACTGCAATCGACATCTGCTCCAGCTGACGTCAGAATATTAGATCAGAGACACAGAGTGGCCTACAAAGGAAGAATATGTTCATTGAATTTCTATCGTCTGCGATACTGGAATGACAATTATTTACATGCAGGTCAAAATCACTGCATTAAGACAAAATAGTTTTTAAGTACCAACTTGTTCACACCGACTTCTACCACGAATACCTATATATCCTATCAGTAGTTATGTAGGAATTTAGGAGCGCTGAGTCGCGCAAAAACAACCTATTCATTTACTTCAATAATAGCCTTAACTGTTTTGAAAAGTAGGTCATTATAGTATCTTATTATTAACTAGCCGACCGGGCATACTTCGTACCTCATACAATATTATTTAGCGGGTCTTAGTCGCGATAATTTGTTTATTTCAAGGCATAAATACCTCTGTTATTCTCCTACGTTTCTACCGGCTTGCAACGGTTGTGGTCGCGGAAGGACTGATGTCAGCTCAGCGCCGTCCTTGTGAAGCGCGGGTTTCGGCAGCTACCCTCACTTGTTTTGTATTTTTGATATTTTTAGTTCTATCCGCACTGTCGGTACTTCGACACACTACACTTATGACGTCTACACACTGATGAGTTGTGTTACTGCGGCGTTGTTTGCATTTGTTGATAACTGGGTTCCAAGTGGTCGATAGTGTGTATCCGTCCTCCCGGTTGAAATTTCTATGTTTTTTTATTTCAACCGCTTCACGTACTATCCTGGAGTAATAGTGGCGATCGGTGGATAAGACTCGTGGTTGATGTAATTCTATCCAGTGGTTTGGTCCAGATTCCAGCAAATGCTAAGCTATGGCAGATTTATTAATTTGTCGATTTTTGACAGCTGTGATATGTTCTTTGACCCTTTCAGCGATCGTTCGTTTGGTCTGTCCGATAAAGGAACTACCACAACTGCAATCGACCTTGTAGACGCCTGGTGTTTGTAGAGGAATTACGTCCTTTGGGGTACGCAGATTGTGTGCTACCTTGGAGAGGGGACTATATACAGTCTTGATGGAGTATTTCTGTAGTACTGTTCCAACTTTGTCCGTCACTCCCTTGATATAAGGCATGTAAGCCGGCACTCTGCTTACTTCAGGTTTGCGGTCCTTCCTCTTCCGACGGGATATCTCCTTTTTGTATCTGTTGCGCCTTAGTACCTCCTGAACATGTGACAATTCACTGTTTAAGTGTTCAGGGTCACAGAAGTCATAGGCTCTGTTCACTAACGAGGTCGCTACGGATTCCAAATGTCGCGGGTGATGATGCGAGCAGGCGTTGAGATACCTGTCGGTGTGTGTCGGTTTTCTGTATACAGTGTGTCCAAGTGTACCATTAGCTCTCACCGTCACTTTGACGTCGAGAAAGGGTAGCGATCCGTCTACCTCCATTTCAAATGTAAACCGGATGTTCGGATGTATGGAGTTCAATTTGTCTGCGAATCGTTCTATGTCTTGCTTGTTGCCCTTCATGATGCAGAATACATCGTCGACATACCTCTTCCATAGCTTTACATTTGAAGCCTGCATGTCTATGGATTCTTCGAAATGTTCCATCCAGATATTGGCAATCACCGGTGCTACTGGGCTACCCATTGCCACTCCGTCGATCTGGAGGTAATGTTGTCCACGATATATGAAGTAGTTACCATCTAAGCAATTCTTCAATAGAACGGCGTATTCGTTAGACAGACCGCTATCCCTTAATTTTCTCTCAACGACCTCAAGGCAATCCTGAACTGGAACATTGGTGAATAGTGACTCCACGTCAAAACTTACCATCACTTCGTCTGGTTCCTTTGTCACGCTCTTGATGATGTCGATAAAATGGCGAGAGTCCTTCACGAAAGATGCCGTCTTACCTACTAAAGGTTGCAGTACCTTGCTGATGTGTTTCGCCAAACCATATGTCGGTGAATTTATTTGACTCACTATCGGTCGCAATGATACATTTGTCTTGTGGACTTTAGGCAAACCGTAAATCTTGGGCGGCTGCACGATTTGGGGTTTGTGTAGACGTTCAAAGTCATCTTCCGCGAACACGTTTCTATGCCGCTGACATCAGTCCCTCCGCGACCACAACCGTTGCAAGCCGGTAGAAACGTAGGAGAATAACAGAGGTATTTATGCCTTGAAATAAACAAATTATCGCGACTAAGACCCGCTAAATAATATTGTATGATGTATACAAATCGCGAAAGTTTAAAATCGATTATACTTCGTACCGTCATATTTTTTTAATATTTTCTATTATTTATTTAAACATTATTTTTTCACACGAAACTTCTATTGACAATAACGAACACATAAAAGAAAGATTTATCCAATTTAGTGCAGTCGTTTGGAAGTTATGTGCGTACAAACATTTCGGTGATCCATACAGATTATTCGCTCATTAGCATATTCATTATTAGGTACTTGTTGTTATCTATTTGAACCTGGTATAACTAAATTCTGTCTTCATATTTACTAAATGTTGCTCTACGTTCAACGTTGTCATAAACCACTTCGTTTCATAGTCAATACGTAAAAAAGTATTTCACTCAATGTTGCCAGTATTTGCGAACGCATGCTCCCCCTTTGCGACACATCAGAACTGAATAATAAAGGTAAGTGAAACAGCTGATTTGTTGCGACTATAGACTACATTTGGCATCAAATTACCAAGTCGTGTCGGAAAGTCGTGAATAAGCCGTGCGGAAGTCGTGTGACGTAGAGAGTAGTATTACGCGAAAAAAACAGAACGACGCTTCAGTGAATTGTCACGCTCGTACGATAGACTGACATGACACATCCGCCATTTTGTACTACTAGTTTAGCTAGACGATATCGTATTTCGTATTTCCATATTCGATTTATGAATGAAAGGTAGAGTTAAGGAAAATTTCATACTCCGGAATTATTAGATGCGGAAGCAATTTCCGTCGATGCCTTAAGAATAAGATATATGACAGCCTTCAAATATAACTTTAGATAGATAGATAGAAAATGATTTATTGTACACCAGAGGCAAAACAATTACAGAAAAAAGACATATACATATAATTACTTAGGTCTAGTTGTACATGGGCGGTCTTATCGCAGGTTGCGATTTCTTCCAGACAACCTGATGGGCTATATTCAATTAAGTAAGTGAAATCGGGTAGCTAATGGTGTACTACATAATAGATTTGTATACATAATCTTCGTAGTAAGTAGATTTAACATAAATATTTTACACTTAATACTACATACATAATTAATACAATATTAATTATAGATACTATAAAAGATGATATATATATATATATATATATATATATATATATACTAGCTTTCGCCCGCGGCTTCGCCCGCATTAAATTTTAATAAAGTGTAGCCTTTGTACTTCCCCAGGTTTCAGACTATCCATATCAAATTTCATCACAAATGGATCTGCACATTAGCCGTGTAGCATACATAAAACAGATAATACTTAAAATTACTTTTGTTTTCATAGTCGTCAAACTTCAGGTAAAGATTAGTATGTAGGTATATTATTAAAGTTATTGAAGAGCTTATGTATATACTGAATAGAATAGCAGCTAAAATAAAAACTGAAAGCATTAACACCAAGGACATAATCAGACCGCCCCTCCGCCCCGCTGCGCTTAAGCGCGCCAACTCATAGTAAGCGCTTGCGCTTAGGTCAATTATATCTTGATAACTTTTAAACTATTAGTCCAAACAACTTACTGTAAAGACAAAGTTCATCTTCATTAAATACTGAAGGCAATAAATATATCAATTTTGAAAACCATTTGATAACTACTCTAGGATGAGCATTGTAAAAAACATATTTTTTTATGTTATACTGTTTTATTACAATAAAAATGATGTAGTTAGGTTATGTACCAAAAGCTAAAAAGTAATTCAGTAAGTCCTAGCTGCCAGATCGCACTAAACTTAACATCAATCTGGGTCAGACAAATATAAATCGTTGGGCAATTGAAATATCTATCATAATGTTTATTCTGGATACGCTACGCCCAAAATTAAAATAAATGTTTTTTTAGCTTATTTTATTTTCAAGTTTTTAGTTTTGTTATTAGTTGATACTTCTCATTCTATTTTCATAGTGAGCTCTTTTCTACCAATCAAACGCAAAAAAGTGTTTGCGGTAAATAGGTAATCCGCCATTTTGTGGCGGCGGCCATCTTGGATTTTTCATAGTGAGGTCTATTCTACCAATCAAGTCCTTTCATTTGATACCCATATTGAGGTACCTATTAGTAGCAAATATGTAATCAGCCATATTGCTACGACAGCCATCTTGGATTTTTCGTAGTGAGCTTTATTCTACGAATCAAGCCCTTTCATTTGATACCCATATTGAGGTATTTGTGGAAAATATGTAATCTGGAAAATATGCCATTTTGTGGCGGCAGCCATCTTGGATTTTTCATAGTGAGCCTATTCTACTAATCAAGCCCTTTCATTCGATACCCATATTGAGGTATTTGTGGCAAATATGTAATCCGCCATTTTGCGGCGGCGGCCATCTTGGATTTTTCATAGTGAGCTCTATTCTACGAATCAAGCCCTTTCATTTGATACCCGTATTGAGGTATTTGTGGAAAATAAGTAATCCGCCATTTTGTGGCGGCGGCCATCTTGGATTTTTCATAGTGAGGTCTATTCTACCAATCAAGTCCTTTCATTTGATACCCATATTGAGGTATTTGTGGAAAATATGTAATCAGCCATTTTGTGGCGGCAGCCATCTTGGATTTTTCATAGTGAGCCTATTCTACCAATCAAGCCCTTTCATTCGATACTCATATTGAGGTATTTGTGGCAAATATGTAATCCGCCATTTTGCGGCGGCGGCCATCTTGGATATTTCATAGTGAGCTCTATTCTACGAATCAAGCCCTTTCGTTTGATACCCGTATTGAGGTATTTGTGGAAAATAAGTAATCCGCCATTTTGTGACGGCGGCCATCTTGAATTTTTCATAGTGAGCTTTTTATGATAAACAATTTCACCGTACATTATCTTCAAGTAACTTTAACGGTTTAGGCAACGCACGCGAAGACAGCTTTCAGAGCTCAGGATTTTTGCCGACTTAGTTGATACTTTTCCTTATATTATGGCAACATTATACAAAATCTATATAAATTGTAGCCTATGTGTTATTCTGATGTATAAACTATATTACTGTAAAGTTTCATCCTAATCCGTTCAGTAGTTTTTGCGTGAAAGAGTAACAAACATCCATACATACATCTTCACAAACTTTCACATTTATAATATTAGTAGGATATAGTTACATAATATGCATATATATTTACATAGTATACATATATATACATCATCATCATCAGCCTTTGATAGTCCACTGCTGGACTAGGCCTCTCCTTTGAAAGGAGGAATTGGCCTACTATACCACGCTGGCCAAGCGGGTTGGTATAGGGTTTGTATCAAGTTTTCCTTCTCTTGCAGTGCTGTTCTCTACATACTATGCTCCCTCTGTCAGTTCTTACGACACCCATGGGATGATATGGGGTGGTGACAATTCGTATTCTTAATCCGTCACCACACGGACATACATATATATCCACTATAATACATACTTTAATAACTTATGATAGAATAAACCATTACTAGAAACTATTTAATTAACATTATACATAAATATGGGTGCATAGGGTTCCCACCAAGAACCTAGGGTCCCAAGCCAACCTCACCTGCAAGTGGTGCACCTGCCGATCAACGGACGAGGCTCTGGCAAACAAAATTATCCCCATAAGCGGCAATAGACTCGCCACCTATTACGTGGGATCAAAACACTGGCGAAAAGTGGGCGTTTAAATATGCCTCTGCCTACCCCTTCGGGGAAACAGGCGTGAGTCTATGTATGTATGTATGTATGTATACATAAAATAACAGTAATGATCAAAATGTCAAGTAGTGTTGAGTGACGAGGTTTTTAAAAATTGGTAGGGATTTAGCCTGTCTAATAGCTGGTGGCAACGTATTCCACAAGCGTACAGCTTGAACTGCAAAGGATTTATCATAAAAAACTGTAGAATGTGGAGGGAATTTCAATTTTAGATTTTCTGATGATCTAAACTGCACTTCGAATGTGTTTCATGGAGATATTCAAAACGTCTTTCGATATACACAGGAAACAAGGGATTGAATTAGATATTGTAAAGAAAACAAAGGATGTGAGTATTCCGTCGAAGGCGGATTGGCAGCCAATTGAGCTTGTTGCGAAATTCAGATATGTGATCATATTTACGTAAACCAAATATGAATCTTATACAAAAATTCTGAAGTCGCTCAAGTTTATCTAGCTGGACCTCATTGAGATCTAGATAGCTGACATCGGCATAGTCAAGAATTGGTAGGAGAATAGATTGTACAAGTGCAATTTTAGTGGTGATCGGAAGAAAGTTACGTAGTCTGCGCAGTGAACCTGCAGCAGCAAAGAGTCGGCGACTGACATTTTGTAATTGGACAGTCCACGAGAATATGCTGTCAATATATATGCCTAGGTTCTTCACTACTTTACTAAAAGCAATTGGTACACCTTCAAAGGACACCTGCGGAAGCATCGACCAATCAATCCTTGAGATAAGTCTGGAACTGCCTATAATTGAAACCTGTATTTTGCTAGGGTTAACCTTCAGTCCATGCGTCTTCGTCCAATTATATATGTGATCCAGATCATTATTAATAATAGTGATGGCATATGACAAGTTTTCAAGTTGAGCTTGCGAATATCATTTGCATGTCATCAGCATAAAGGTGCGAGAAGATGAAATGCTATTGGAGATTGAATTAATAAAAATTGAGAAGAGCAAAGGAGAAAGAACGCCGCCCTGTGGTACGCCGGCAGAATTGTCGCACTAAGATGAAAACGTTTCATCCAGACGGACTCGTTGCCGGCGGCCAAACAGGTAACAAAGAAACCAGTCAATAACTGATGGAGATATGTTAAGGGAGCGTAAAATAGCAAGGAGAACATCAAAATCAACAGTATTAAAAGCATTACTGAAGTCTAGCAAACAGAGAACTGTGAGCTTGCCATCCTCCATGCCTGACCTAATATCATCCGTAATATTGACAAGGGCGGAAGTGGTACTTTGACCGGAACGGAAACCGGACTGGTAAGGATTAAGGATATTATGTGTAGAAAGGAAAGAGTTAAGCTGGTCATAAATAAGGCGCTCAAGTACTTTGGACAGGAAGGGTAATATGGAAATGGGTCGATATTCGGAAAAGGAAACAGGATTAGGTTTCTTAGGTAAAGGGATCACTTGAGCATCCTCCCAAGCCTTAGGAAACGCACCATAAGAAACAGAGAAATTAGGTATGTGGGAAATAATAGGTAGGATTTCATCAAGGATAGGATGATACCGTCACTACCAACTGCGTTTGATGTTATTGATAAAATGCTCTTCTTAACATCACTTTACTTTTTAATCAAATTAAAGAGTAAAGCAAGTGAGGTATGTCAGGATCGTTGCAAATGGCGTTCCGTAGTCTCTGCCTACCCCTCCGGGAAACAGGCGTGAGTCTATGTATGTATGTACTAACGCAATATACAGCGATGTTACAATAGGTGTTATTTAAAAAAAGAATCGCAATGAATAGCAAAGTTAAAATTCATTTGCGGATTTTATATCAATGGTATCCTTATTTATATAAAAACAGGCCATTTGTACTGAATTACAAATAAAAAGGAGCGGTAGCGCTAATTTTTAAAGGGTAATATTTTTACTTCTTGGTTTTGGGGAACTCAACAAGAAAAGAATTATGCAAATCCGTTTTGCCTTTTCACGACCTCATTTACAGGCGTAAGAAACGTATCGGTAGTTTATTACGTCTCACTGATTAGGACAAACAAATATAGGAAGGAATCGTTACACTTGATGACGTCATAAAACACAACACTAACATGTTTACGGCTGCGAAACTAATCAATATCGTACGTCGACTTGAGTACGCTGATCGAAATCCATATCGATAGTATCACCGCCCTAGCAAAGGCGAGTTCATTTAACTTCGTGTCAATAGAGAAGCCCATACATCGACAGTGTATGCAGCGGCGGGAGTTAACAAGAGTACGCAAAGTGTTTTGTCACGTCCGTGACCAACACATCGAGTGGGGAACGTGATGTCATGCGCTCCTTTGATTTATGAAGGGAAAGACGTCGGCCGACCGTACGAAAAATGTTACACCCGATAGCCTATGCGGGGACGTACGACCGCCACCGACAAATGAACGAATCTTTATTCTGTTACTGGAGACATGGGATTATGGGACACTTATCGCGCTCGTGAC
This sequence comes from Euclidia mi, assembly GCA_944739405.2. Taxonomy (NCBI): domain Eukaryota; kingdom Metazoa; phylum Arthropoda; class Insecta; order Lepidoptera; family Erebidae; genus Euclidia; species Euclidia mi. Next base: position 79,295,370 of record OX123181.2, read on the forward strand.
TGTACATTCACTTGTACGCCGCCTGATGGAATACACATTGTCTAAATAAAGCATTCATTTGTCCACTAATGGATTCCTAAATTTGTACAGCGATGTTTCTCTTGCAATTGTAATTCTTTTAGTTTTATACGTACACATGTTTACAATTTTCATCTTTGCTGTTGGTTGTTTCAAACTTCAATGAGTTGTTTCAAGCGACAACTGTTAACTATTACGTCTTTGAGTGATGAGCATAATTAACTGATCCGTGCCTGGTTTTAATTCATTTGTACATTACATAAAAGTATATTTTAAAATATATTAATAAATAACTGGTCACCATAGAACATGCTGTGTTTAAGAGCCTGGCGTCGTTTCATAGTAAACATGATTTGAGTGAATGTTAAATTTAAATTGAATATTTTTTATATCATAGTTAAGAAATAACATCCGCCTCTCTTCTATATTATTATATGATGCCGTGGGGGTCAGGGTACAGGGCACTTTATATACATTTTACTGTGAAACACCTTTATGTGCTAACAGCTAATGGAGTGCAATAAAATGTTAAGTATTTATTGACACAACATTACCACATACAAATTTTAATAGTAAACAGTTATGCAAGCATGTTACTACTGTAGGTGTGTATGTAACTTAAAGTGTAACCCTTCTCTCGCCCTTCTCTCGACCCTTACTCTGCGCATTTTTGTATCTCTTTGTACTAAATTAATTATACGGTAACGTGTAGCTAGACCTTGTTCTGAGTCTCATTGCGCCTACTAAGTTTTAGACCCTTTCTAATGTGTTTCGTGCTCACACGTTAATTGTAGGATTTGCTCTACATAATCATTTTATTTCTTATAAAGCTGATAGATATTTAGTCATATCTGGTTAGACATCTAAGCAGACCCCGGCTTCCAAGGCGTGTATGTATTGGATGCAACTGCGATAACACCAAGACAATGATGAATCATTTTATTGCTTAAATTGTAGTGTGACAATCGTATTTCTTTTTAATACACTGAATGATCAAAACGAGTCACACTAATTAGACATTCTATTCACTGCAGAAGTTTCCCGAGACTAAGGCTGGCTGTCCACTGGGAGAAAGAATAGTGAACTTGGCCAATATAACCAATAGAAATTCACAAACCCAATTGCAAAGCATGAAGCCAATAGCATTCATAAATTTTGCACTCTCGCAGTGTTTTCATGAAATTTTATTGGTTATATTGGCTTATCCTTGCACTCCTCTGCTTCTGTAAAAAATCTTAAAAAACTGCTGTAGTTTATTTACACCACTTTTCAAACTATAGTTTATAGGTAACTGCTGTTGATACACGGTATATAACTTTAGAAAAAAGGGGGGTGGCCTAATTAAAAGACTAACAAACAGTTACATAAGGGGAGCGGGTTCCCAGGGCGTGCATCTGACTTTCAAAGTTACGTGTATAAAATCATTAATTATCGCTTGCAAAACATTGCAGAAAAATGTCTTGAGAAAACTCGTATCTATGAGCTATCGAAAGATATTTGAAGTCTGCCAACCTGTACTTGGCCAGAGTTGTTCTTACCCTTCTCTTGGTGAATATAAGTCTGTGTTTAGCAGTGGGATAATTTAAAACAATGCTTATGTAATATAATATTAATAGAAATAAAATTAATATATCATGTAACAGATTTGCCAATTTGATTTACCTCGTCCTTCTCCTAAAAATTAAAGCGATCTTAAACTAGTTTTATACTGCTACACCAGTAGCGAGATCGTGTACTAACAGTATACATACTCTTAGTAATACGTGTAACCAGTATAGAATCTGCGGTGAGGTAATTATTACTCAAACATTGCTTATGCATATTGCAAATAGCGTCTGAGAGCGGAAGGTGGAATAATGGATGTTGGTATAAATTATGCAAATTTTTATTATGTACTTAACAAAAATTACATGAACACCATTATATCATAGCAAAATTTAATTTAGCACCAGTTTCAGTTAAATTTAATACTATTGCGTACATTAGCACAATATTATACATATTTTGTTAAAAATAAAAGGTTACTTGATAAATCATTATTTTTTTAGTTTGTTTACTGTATCAAGATTAACATTTTTAGCCTAAAAGTAATTTATTTCTGACACAAATAGCTCTGAGGCACAATAGAGCTTTTTAAATATTTTCCTTTTGATACCGAACTACTGAGTATGTAGGACCTTTACAGCCTTAGAGTAAAAAGTGGACGGAAATCACCAGCTTGCCGCTTTATCTAGATCTAACCAAGACGTTCTCGCACAGGAAAAACAATTTGTTCACTCAATGACACAGGAAATCTGAGAAAAGATTTTTCTTGTGACCAAAGGAATTCACGACAACCCACTCCAGGTACTCCTTGTAAATAAAAGAAATTTCCCCTAAGGATACTAGTTATGAGCTGAGGATGCCCGCTATTCTTGTTTTGTACGTGTTTTCTTTTAGTTAAATAACAATATTATTACGTCGGCGATAAAACACGTAACATTTTTGTATGTAGGTATAATACACACATTTCATTTCCAGCTTGTTTATTATATTGGTTGCTCTGTCATTCGAAAAAATATATTCAATTATTTTAATTCTATTCCATTCTTACGATGTCTTCTTTGTTTCGAATGAAAATTGGATAAAAATGAGGTCATTCCCACAGTGTGATTGTTCCATTCACACAAGCTCGTGATTAACATTCAACTTGGCGCAGTGGCGACGCGCTTTAATGGTTTCAATTGTGCAGAAAATTTTATTGCATTCAATGAATCTACTGAGGTATTTCGCCACGGGCGGCAGCCTTTCAAACCTCACCTTTATTGATTCAAAGCTGCGAGTATTATTTCTGCATCAAAAGTGGAAAACCATAAAAGTTGGAAACGTATTATTAAATTTATGGCGCTTCGACATTTCGTCTTTTCTATTCACGTTTTGCTAACGAAAATCCGTCACAATTTTATAAGAAATGTATTAAGATTAAGCTTACGTGCGTTTTAAATATTTATAATGTTCAAGAGAATTATTATACATGTTCTCTAATATTCGGGGACAAACTTAGCTAAACTTTCTGACTAGAAAGCTCATTAATATTGCTTGATTAAATGTTAATTTCATGTTAAGATTAACCTAGTGATTTTCTTCTCGTGCCTTTGATCGAAGAAGAGATTGTGTGCGAAAGTTTTCTTATTGGATGCAAGTTATATTCAATTATTAAAAAATACTTTATTTCAATAGAAAGTAATTATTATGTACGACATTGCCATATAATTATGAATGAATTTTTCTGTAAGTTGTTACTACGAGTAAAAGTAATCATTTCTTAGCGTGGTTCTTTTACATCGCGTCAAGAAAATAAAATTAGATTTTTCTTCTGCGACACCAACAAGCTTCTTAACATACAAAATAAATTAGCGGGTCTTAATCGCGTACAACAACTTATTTAAGGTAAAAATACCTATTTGGTTCCGACGTTTCGCTCGTCTTGCACCGAGCGTGGTCGCGGAGAGACTGATGAGAGCTCAACGCCGACAGGTAATGGTTGATCCTGGAGTGAACAGTTTTATAGTGTTAACGAGTGGTGACGTCGTAAAAAAACTACTGCTCCGATAAACTCAAGAAAATCCAATAATAATAAACACACTTCCCTTATTCGCTTTGTTCACAAAGAAATGTTTGTTGCTTGTAGTAAATTTTGTATGTATACATATTGTTCTGTGCGCCAACTAGGCAGAAAAATTTTCTTTTTAATCGAACGATGTTTTTCTCTTGTCAGATTGAAGAAGTCTGCCCGATCTGTATAAACTAAAATGTTATTTGTTACTAATACAGTTCATAATGTTAAAGCATATGCTTCGCTTTTCCCAAATCTATTGACGACTTCAAGAATTTAAAAGTGAAAATATGATGGTAGTTAAATCTTATAGTAGGCGTGTTTATTTTTTTTGCATTTCTGAGATGTGTTATCATAAAACTTGTCCGTAGAACCAAAGTAATATAAAATTGTAACACTACCATGCATAAACTAAATATGTAATCGATTTTAAACTTTCGCGATTTTTATACATCATAGAAATTAATTTAGCGGGTTTTAATCGCGTTAACTTAACTTATTTAAGGTATAAATACCTATTTGTTACCGACGTTTCGCTCGTCTTGCACCGAGCGTGGTCGCGGAGAGACTGATGAGAGCTCAGCGACGTCTTGTGGAAGTGCGGGTTTCAGCACCTACCCTCACTTGGTCTTTATTTAAGTTCGCAATGTCAGTACTCCGACACACTACACTAATGACGTCTACACACTATTGAGATTTATCACTGCGGCGGTGTTTACACTTGCTGATGACTGGATTCCAAGTGGCCGATAATCTATATCCATCCTCCCGGTTGAAATTGTTATATTTCTTGATTTCTACCGCTTCACGTACTATCCTGGAGTAATAGTGACCATTGGTGGATAAGACTTGTGGTTGATGCAGTTCTATCCAGTGGTTTGTTCCAGACTCCAACAAATGCTCAGCTATCGCCGACTTGTTAATATGTCAGTTTTTTACAGCTGCGATATGTTCCTTTACCCTTTCAGTAATTGTACGCTTAGTCTGCCCAATATATGAACTACCACAGCTGCAATCGACTTTGTAGACGCCAGGTGTTTGGAGAGGAATGACATCCTTTGGGGTACGCAGATTGTGTGCAATCTTAGAGAGCGGACTGTATACAGTCTTAATGGAGTATTTCTTGAGTTCTGTTCCAACCTTGTCCGTCACTCCCTTTAGATATGGCATGTACGCCGGCACTCTGCTTACTTCAGGTCTACGATCTTTCCTCTTCAGACGGAGTATCTTCTTCTTGTATCCATTGCGTCTCAGTCCCTCCCGAACATGTGACAGCTCACTATTTAACTGTTCAGCATCACACAGGTCATACGCTCTGTTCACTAGCGAGGACACAACGGAATCCAAATGCCGCGGATGGTGGTGCGAGTTCGCGTTAAGATACCTGTCGGTGTGTGTCGGTTTCCTATATACAGTGTGTCCAAGGGTACCATTATCTCTCACTGTCACTTTAACGTTAAGGAAGGGTAACGATCCGTCTACCTCCATTTTGTTTGTGAATCGGATGTTTGGATGTATGGAGTTCAATTTGTCTGCGAATTGTTCCACGTCTTGCTGGTTCCCCTTCATGATGCAGAAGATATCGTCGACATACCTCTTCCACAGCTTCACATTTGATGCCTGCATGTCTATGGATTCTTCGGAGTGCTCCATCCAGATGTTGGCCATTACTGGTGCGATAAGGCTACCCATAGCCACTCCATCGATCTGGAGGTAGTGTTGTCCACGATATAGGAAGTAGTTACCATCCAAGCAATTCTTAAGTAGAGTATCCAGTCATCAGCAAGTGTAGACACCGCCGCAGTGATAAATCTCAACAGTGTGTAGACATCAGTAGTGTAGTGTGTCGGAGTACCGACATTGCGAACTTAAATAAAGACCAAGTGAGGGTAGGTGCCAAAACCCGCACTTCCACAAGACGGCGCTGAGCTCTCATCAGTCTCTCCGCGACCACGCTCGGTGCAAGACGAGCGAAACGTCGGAACCAAATAGGTATTTATACTTTAAATAAGTTAGTTGTACGCGATTAAGACCCGCTAATTTATTATGTATGATGTATACAAATCGCGAAAGTTTAAAATCGATTAAGCTTCTTAACGATGTATAATTTGACTACGTAAGTTTGAAAAATAAACTACATACATACATACATACATAACGTCACGCCTTTTATCCCCGAAGGGGTAGGCAGAGGTGTATTTCTACACCCACTTTTCGCCAGATATACTTTAGTCCCACGTAATAAGGGGCGAGCCTATTGCTGTACCGGGCACATTTCCAGACTCCGTACGGCTACTGAGAATTTCGTGACAGAAAAACCCAATAACACTGCCCGACCCAGGAATCGAACCCGGGACCTCCCGATCCCACGCGCACATTTATGCCGCGAGACCAACGAGGCAGTCGTATAGGGTTTGATGTCGAGTTTTCTGTCTCTACGCAAAGATGGTATTTGCATGGTGTTATCCCTTAGTCGCCTCTTACGACACCCACGGGAAGATAGGGGGTGGTGACACTAAAATGACAAAAAAATAAACTAACGCTATATAAATATTAACGTTTTTAAAAAAAATTGATATGGAATAAATATTCTAACTCGTATGATCCTTTGATGAAACTTCTATCTAATGTAGGTACCTATATCACATAATTTAAAGCACATCAATTTCTATAGGTACATATCTTAATCAAATAAAATGCCGAGTAAATCGTCATAAAAACGTGTAATGGCAAAATTCTGCCGAGTGAAATGTTATAATTATGTCGGCCGATAACAGAACTGGTAGCTGTACCAGGCCTGGCGCACTTCGCATTTTAGGTACAAACTTACAAGTACCTCGGCCGACCACGTCGACGTGGTTGGATTTAGTGGGTTGCCGCGCGCCGCTCACATTAGACGTCACGCAACGCAACGAGTGCGACCGCTCCGTATTCTCACGCGCCGTGTTCATACACTGTTCAAATTATATACCTAAACGCTTTTGACAACGAAAATGTATCATCACAAGTCTAATGCAGAGTATTGCTCAATTAACTGTGTGTCGAAAACGACTTGAAAATTTGATTTTATTTTATTTATATTACGAGAGCAACTTGAAAATTTGATTTTTTGTTTGTTGAGATATCTTAACGATTATAGTGTCAAATTAAAGATCTAGTTCAAAAACCATTTTATCTGTTTGAATCATGTAAATCGGTCCACGCGTTTAGGAAATAACTAAGAATCAGTATAGTAAAAATGTAAACAACCAGAATTTTTGTGGTATTTGTTCTGCGAGCTCAAATAGTGGGATAGGATACTTATATGATAATTATTTATTATGAGGTACGTAGATAGACGATGAATAAATATTATAGTTGCAGCGGCAAGTCAACAACCCTAGCGCGCCACTCCGTGCCAGACAGTGACAGCGTTATGTGTTAGAAAAGAAAGGGAACGGTTAGGTTAATATCGCATTAGGCACTGAGTGCTTATGCGAGTTGAATTGCACTTTGTTGCTTAGTAGCAAGAGTCGCAAATTCAATAAATTGGTTTGACAAGTGAATTTTCTGTACGTTAGTACTATTCTTTATTCTGTGGCTGTGCCTAGTAGATCAGAGGTATTATTTTAAACAAGCTGACGCTCGTAGTTTTGTCAATGTCTACGTACTTTCAAGAGTTAAATTCTTAAAATAATTTAGCTAAAGTACCTACGAAAAATCCTTCTAAATATTTTGTGACTAACAGGCTAAGTGCCAGGGCACTGAGATGTCGGTTTGTGTGGGCTCGGTAAGGAGTAGCGAAAAATATTTTAGTATGCTGTATTTATGTTGCTCTTAATACTATAATAATTTCGGTATGTTTAGTCTTTTATGCAGTACTTATAAATGTGTTTAGTTAAGATGCTGTTTAAATTAAATCTATATCTGCTACACAAAAACACTACTCATGTCTATAAAAAAATGATCTAGAGTATGAAGAATTTAATATATCTTAAATCAATTGATCGTTCTTCTCACGAGGCAACACTGTCCATCGTTGAATGATTGGAATATTCCCCACGATATCGCGTTGCCATCATTTATGTCACACTATCTGTTATTTGACTGGATTCACGAAGCGTATGTCTACATAATAATAAAAGTTAAAGCTACTGTCAATTGCCATCTCAAATATGCGGTCACATCGGCGTAACTGCTACAAACAAACCGCGCATCGTTATTTATTGAGATTGATTCATTTATTTTTTTTATTAATGGCTGCTGTGTGCTTGCTATTATTTAACATACAAATAAACTGATCCAAAATAAGGCTCATTGTAGTGCAATATTTTATAGGTAATACAAAGAGGAAAGTCCTCAACCGTTTGTGGTTTCAAATAGTAATGTCTTGTATGGAGATCGAATCGCCAATACTCGATGAGCTGTTAAATATTGAGACATTCGCCTGAACCACAACGCCTGCAATGTATTTTAGGTAGCTAAATGACTAATGAGAGCTATCTCTCACGAGTCAAAAATACTAAGTCTCTCAGCACAAAGTAAAAAAACAAAAGCAACATCTAAAAATGCCAAGCTTAAAAACTGGACACTAAAATAGACCTCCCATCGCCATTATTAATGGCTTGTAGTTCGGCATACGAGGAAATAAACTAAACGGAACGACAAAATTGGAGTGATCGTTGAGAGCGGAATAGTTCGTAGGTTGCACATCCCTGTCGACGGTCCGCAGGTGACCATCACTTGTAACAAAACTTTAGTTTTCGTCGCCTCCACACAGATGGCTCTCAGCCCCGACGTTTTTATAAGCTTGTTACCCTACTTCATTCTATTTTAGACATACTTACATTCCCTCTGTTGCAGAAATGCTTTTTGAGGTTGAATGTAGCGCATTCAGTTATGCGTTTGTAAAGAGATGTATGAATGAGCTATTTTTAGTATTCGTTTTTGTACATTTCTTTATTAAAGTTAAAAGTATTATGGAAAAATTCGTTATTATTAGGATAGGAACATGCATAGTACATTAGTTTAATTCTCTGTGTGAAAGGCTTAAATACCTGTTGTTATATCATGTTTTGCAGAAGTGTAATACAAGTAACCAGTATTAGATGTGTTATTTTTCATCTTAGTAATTAATTTTCTAAAATTAAGGGTCAATTCATGTATTTATTTTTCTTATTTTAATACGCTTGCAAGCCACTGATATAAGATTTGTTACAATCCATATAAAGATTGTTCGTTTAGTAATTTTGTCATCATATGCCATAGTCCATTGCTGGATATATTTAGTACACTCCAAGGGCACGCCACTGAACCCGATTTTCGGCTCTGCTACTATAGGTACTTTCACGCTACCTAGTCGTAGGCAGGCTAGAGTGACTTACCCTACGTTTGCCAAGACGCCGTTTCCGTGCGGCTTATTAACTCATGACGATCTTTCTTATTTGCAAATTTCTTGCTGTTTTCTTTACGTCTTTGCAATTTAGGTAGGTAAGAAATACAAGTCTGGATTACAAATATTCCATTGCGAGTACAAGAATCTGTTATGTGGGTGAGTGAGTACTTGAATTACTTGTTGAGTCGACTGACTACAATATTTCTTTGCCCTAAATACAGGTGACAATATGATACTTTATTACTTAGGAAATAGAGCTCAAAATTAAACGAAAAAGCGGTGCCAACAAAAATATTTTCATATTTATCTCGTCCTTATTCCTTTATTCAACACAATATTGTAAAAGTGTATTCAGCACAGCCGCAAAAATTCCCAAACTTGGCGAAGGTTATAAAAGAATGAAACTTAATAACATTCTAGGGTGCGCCACGTACGAAGGTTCGACTGGAAGACTGTTTACGGTTCAATGTCAGCACGTGCTTGTGTATCCCCGGCCGGCCCGCGTGATAAAGACGTGAATAGAACTTCTCCAGGCGTTTTTATCTACGGCGATACTTGTCAGAGCTAGCCCACGTACCTTATTTACTATACAAACACTAACAAATCGGAATTCTATTTCATGAAACCAACGTAGACTACATTCAAGTCAGGTTCACCGTCAGGCCTACAGGGAAACTGAGTGCCAACGCCCCACAAATAAACATTTGGAAGCGTTAACGTTTTTTCACCATTACCATTCTCGCCACTCTTTACTTAAGTTCGAACAATTGACGTTTGCTCGTTTTCAAACCAACAGACTTTAAATTTATCACTGTTTCGAAAACAATTTCACTTTCCTGTTTACATAAAATTTTCAACCGAGGCTGTTGGTACATTTAGTTGAGTAATAAAAAGGGTTAGAGGAAAGAAAACGTAACTATTTAAAAATATTTAAAGTTTAATTTCTCGGAGCGAAGTAACCGCTTATATTTAGTGACTTGAGAACTTGGCCCCGCGGCTGAGATTTAAAAATGCAATGCACTTAAAATTCTTACGAAGCCTTTGGTCGAAAGCATTGCACTAGTATTAAAGGCCTGTTAATAAGACTGGGAGTCGCTCTTGAATTTTTTCCTTACTTCCTTAACATCAAAAGTTCCAAATCAAAAGTTTAAATCGTCGCTAACGAGAATTTCCATGTTAATTGCCCGGCGCACCCGGAATATATAATTGCATATATTGTTTCTCTTGTTCCAGTAAAGGGAAATAGGAAGAGATTTTGAGATTATTTGTGTTCTCTAATTAGAGCCCCGATAAGAAAACAATTGGACGTAGGTAGTTAATTGGTCGTTATGATCACGGAAATGACGATAACTTTTGGGGTCACCGTCAAACTTTGCTCTTATGTGTTTTCAAACGGCACAAGTTTGGTTTTAACAATGCAATAACATATACATGTTCTCATAGATATGAAAAGGTATATGGACAATTTTTAAATGTTGTATCATATAAGTTTAAGGAGATGAACATAAAATTATTAAATTTATATTCTTTTCTTAGATGGTAATAATATTATAATAAATAATATTCTTTAAAAATAACTTCATTTACAGAGTATGAACGATGAAATAATGTAAATACCATGTTGTAATTCATCTTAAAATTAGATAACAGCATACCTATCTGATTATTTTGTGTACAAAGCACTAAAAGTAGACAATTTATTTGAAAATATTATCACAATTAAATAATGTATTTAACATTTATACTTATCTCTCTTACCTATTATAAAATAAAGTCCCCTTTTCATATGAACGCGATAAACTTAAAAACTACCACAGACTTTTTGTATTCGTTTCACTAATAGATAGAGTGATTTTCGACGAAGGATTAGATGTATACCTAATTCTCGTAATCGGCTCTGCCCGTGCCGTGGGTGAAGTCTAGTCCATACTTATATTATAAACGGAAAAGTGTATTTGTTTCTCCTTCTCTCGCGTCGCAACGGAACAATATTTTTTTATTAGCCAAGTCAAGTGTCCCACAGCTGGGCAAAGGCCTCTCCCTTTGATCGCCATGCATCCCTGTCCTGTGCTATGTCCAGCCAGTTGCTGTCAAATGTATCCAGGTCGTCACAGGTATCAGGAACAGTATTATGATATGATTTTTGTATGCCACGAGTGACATGATTATGCTTCTACGCAGGCGGAGACGCAGGCGAAATATAGTTGCTCATAATTCGAACCCGTCATATGAAGTGATCATAAGACATTAAAACTGAGAAAACATTCTAATCTGGCTAGTTAACTACCTACATATATATTTCGCATCAAACAAAGGCTTTCGTCAATTGTGCAAATACGAATCCTCAAGTTGTTCGGACACATAACACGCAACGAAAGTTCATTGGAACGTTTATTGGTACAGGGAAGAGTAGAAGGCCAACGTTCTCGCGGCCGATCACCCACGAGATGGACGGACCTCATTAAGTCATCTACGAAGTGTTCCCTCACTGAATGTATACGTAGAGCTACCAATAGAGAGAGATGGAGAAGCATCGCAAAAGCCGCAACCAGTTTAGTAGACGATCCATGATCACGACCAGTCCGTCAGGAGTGTATGACTGAGAAGAATATATATTTATTTGTACACGATATTGCTATGATGTAAAGCTTGCAGACATAAGCGTCAACACTGACTTGGGGTAACAAATAATAGGCATACCTAGTAGCTCAATGTAAAGTTACTTTTCGTAGAAAAGTGTGTAATAACTCACTTCGTAAGCACTCAGAATAATATACAGGGTGTCACAAGACCCATCACCAAGCCGAAGTCTACTCATTGTGGAGATTATGCCAAGTCAAATTAATCAAAAATAATACCAGGGAAACGATTTTTTTTCGAGTTTTCACATATGGTGCCGAAGTAAAAAATGTTCATAGTGATTGGTACAACATGGGATTTCAGTTTTCGTTATGGGTCTTTTTACACCCTGTATGTATATTTTACTTTAGTACAGGATAGGTAATGACTATTATAGAGTTTAAAATCTATGAAATCTATACTTTTATGAATGCGCAACTTTTGTAGACGGGTGGATGCTTGTGATTGATCTTGCTTTAACGAATTTTGAAACACTTTTCAGTAGTATAGCTTATACACCAGAATAATTTGTGGGCTACCTAATGTCCTGAAAACAAACCCCTTCCTGGGCAGAAACCAGTAATTACTTTTTATGAAAACCTAATGCAATGTCTGTTGGACAATAGACACACTACAAAGTAAATTTTTATTAATCACTAGCCTAAATAACGCGGTTACGCCCGCGTTATTTAGGCACCACTTCCGTGGCTCATAGCGTGATATTATATCGCATTTTAACTTTCTGGATAAATAGATTATCCAACACAAAAATTATTATTATAATCTGACGACCGGTTGGTGCAGCGGGAGTGTAAGCGACTGCTACGCCGAAGGCCGCGGGTTCGATTTCCGCTCAAGTCAAACATTTGTGTGCATTTTGTGTGCATGAACATAGATGTTTGTATTGGTCTGGGTGTTTCTATGTATAATATGTATGTATTTCCAAAAATGTATATTATGTATGTTTATCCATTATCTAGTACCCATAGTACAAGCTCTGCTTAGTTTGGGACTAGATGGTGATGTGTATAAGTGGTAGAATATATAGAATATATATTAGTTTTAGCTGTGCGTTGTCTTGTCTGTCAGTAACGCAAGAATTTTAAATACCTACACAGATAGGTAATGTGTGGTTCATGGTACAAAGAATGGGTTGAAACATCATTTTAATGCAGAATTTTTTCGTGGTGGAACTTTATGATTGTCGCAAAAGGCGAAGGGTAATTATAAAAATGCTTCAGCGGTGCTTCGCCGGGATAAGTCACGCCGATAAGGCAAACTTTTACAGTTTGTTATGGAGAATTACTACGCCAAATTTTGGCGAATATCACTTTTCGATTACTCTTTGACAAAAATGTTACCACAAATACTTTTATTGCTGCTGTTATTTTAATAAGAACGTATATACAATGAAGAAAAATGCTTAAAGTCCCTCGAGCACGAATCTTCATATTAACTTCAGAACAGAAATAAATTGTATTTGCATTTTTGAGACAGACTTTAGGGTAATTCTGTAGAATGTTAAGGTATAATCATTATTATTTGACACGACGGCTTTATTATTTTAAATATCATAGTTTGCTGACTTTTATTTGAAATTTTGGACACGAATCCTTTTCTCCAAAAAGAAAGCTGGAGATAAGAATGATTCTAGATTAATACTCAAATTGTACTGTAACAAAAATATGGCTTGCTACTTGGCTGTAGTGTGGTGGTCGAGTTTTAAATTTCCGTTGCTTATTATTTTGAAAAAGTATGCAGCACTACTCCACGTCCCCCCTGTGGGATGGAGATCCCACCTTGTCTTGGTGGGGGGTCTCAGTAACCGTGGCTTGGACACCCACGGTGAAGCTAAGCGTGATCCTGGGAGTGGACGCTCCACGTGGGCATGGGTGAAGCCTGCGTAGGATGCGTCCAAAGGTGCGGGTGCGAAGGACAGTTCTGTCTGTCCCTCGCAGTTGGGTGCGGCCACGGGAGGAGAGGCGTCTCGGTGTCTCGCGCGCCCTATCTCCCGCTACCAAATAGGGGCGCACCATATGATGCGTTGCGGTGTCATGGAAGAGGAGATGCGGTGTTGTCAGGTTGCCCCTCTCTATCCTCTGCGGCCGCTAGGTTTTAGTGTCTGCGGACGGCGACCGCTGGGGCTGCTCCCCGTCCGACAAAAGGCAAGAAGGTGGAGTAGTGTCCGCACCACCTGCCAAGTGGCATAACAAGACGGAGCCCGCCAACACAAACGGCGGGCCAATCCCGAGCGGGGTCACGGAAAAGTATGCTATCCGCAAATCACGTGACCCCGCCACTACACGGGACCCGTAGGGACACTGCGGTGGTTTTAGTGAGTATGCCCCGAACGCCTTTAGGGCTATCCACACACCTCCTGCGCCAGTTCCAATCTCGGTCGATCACACTCTGGCTGGGTTGGCGTCGAGTTAAGATCGCTCATAAGGAGAGTTTCCACCGTAGTAAAAAAAAAAACAAAGCACTACTCCCACGTATCACACAGCGGTTAATATAGCAGCGCCCGTTTCGCCGCTGGATATTTCGCGGAGTATTACGGGATCAATTTTCACCCAGAAACTAACTTCTTGAGTATTATTACTTTTTACTGTTTCTACGGGAAATATACCACGTACCTTTGTTTTGAGTAACCAATATTTCGGCACTGTTGCAAGCGCCATGTTCACGGATATACTGAAGCAAAAACTTAAATCACGAGCCAACGTAGTGAGTACAGTGTGTTGCGATCGAGTACATTGTGAAAGTGAAAACGGTGGTAGTGGTTGTGCGCGCAATAAACGAGTAAGAAAGCGGGTAGACTGGTTCATTTGTTTATAACATTCATCCACCCGCAATACTTCAGTACATCTGTGAACATGGCGCTTGCAACAGTGCCGAAATATCGGTTACTCAAAACAAAGGTACGTGGTATATATCCCGTAGAGACAGTAAAAAGCAATTATAGTGACCACGATAGTTTAAATTCCTAACTTCTTGAGATCCACGAAGATGCGAGTCTAGGCTTATTTTTGCGTCCTATGTTTGGATATTAGTGAGGCTAGTAAGAATTTGATCGTGATTTTATACTACACAAAAGATTTCCAGCAGCTACGCTTGCACATTCTAAGTTTAATTTTAGCGACTCGGACCACTTACGTGAGAATTTCGGGCAATCCCTTCTTAGTGCACCCCTACAGTCCTCAAGGAACATAGTTGCCAGATTTCATCTTCCTACGCCCTATCGTTGTGGCTATGCCTTGTTTGTCAGTCAGTCAGTAACGCAAAGATTTTATATATACCGATTTGGAATGATAATTTAGGAGACTTCTTGCTACTACATCAAGACACGTGGGGGGCGATATTTTTATGAAATTTAGCGAAAAAGAAATCATTTCGATAAACATATACATTCGGAGTATCAGGGTTGACTAGTATACCGACTTAGATCTGCCATCTCTTATTTCTTTCTTGTTTGTAAAACGAGAGGCATTTGTAACAGAATAATAAACATAATTTTTGTTTAATGTTGTGACGTCAC
Organism: Euclidia mi; assembly: GCA_944739405.2. Taxonomy (NCBI): domain Eukaryota; kingdom Metazoa; phylum Arthropoda; class Insecta; order Lepidoptera; family Erebidae; genus Euclidia; species Euclidia mi. The sequence continues at coordinate 79,310,511 of OX123181.2, forward strand.
GTCGCGCCCCAGCGCCGCGAGCCTCGCTACGAGTGACGCACAGCAGTGGGCCGCTCCCTCGCCCCCTCCTCCTCGCCGGACTTATAAATACCGGGGACACACGAGGCCTCGCCCCTTTGCTCCGGCCAACACCACCAAGCTGAGTACATCATCCGAAGACCTGTGAAGTGCCAACGTCCACGCCCTGGATAATTGTCTCATCCGCTAATTTTAAGTGTCAGCTCTTTTTGTATCGAATCGAATAACTAGAATTATAACGCGAGTTTAAACTTTCCTGGTGATATTTTTTTATTTATTTCCCGTAAGTCAACCTAATTATCTCTCTTTAATTGCTCGGCAAGTGATCGATCCCGGCTACCACGTGGAAATCAATCACTCGTCCGACATTGGCGCCCAATAGAATTTTTAATTATATTTTTAAAACGAAAGTTGGCACTTTACAGGTGAGTGAAATAATTTCTTTTTCTCTTGTATATTTTTCTCCTGTGTGTGCATATATTCTGGTGTGGAGAATTGCGTACAGGTACAGTTTCTATCTATTTTGGTTGGCCATAAGCAATTTAACTGTGTAAATAACATAACGGTGATTTAATTAACGTCGGTCTAAAATCACGTTCCACCTCGGGCAGCGTGTCGAGCCGCCAACCGGTTCTAACCGCTTAGCCGTTGAACTAACGAGCCTCGTGTTCGCGAAAAAATATTGTGATTCAACCTTTGAGTGACCTTTAAGAAATTTTTTAATCCTTTACCAATCATCACACCATTGTATAATTTAGTGTACTTCAGCTTTTTTTAGCACGGTATTCGATTTTCTGGCGATATTTAATTTTTTTTTTAGTGCCGGCGTAAATACTTAGATTTTCTATTATTGTTTTGTAATAATGGCTTACATTATAAATTTCTCATTATTAACTAAAGCGGAATTAGAATATGAGACCACAATACGCGGCGTTTCAAAGCCTGACGATCCCCGCAAACAAATCGCTAAACTTTCAGTTAAAACTCCCTCAGAGTATATATTATCTTCACCCTTCCCACCAGAGGAGGATGTGGCAGAAGTGGAAAAGTCGTTATTAAGATCAAATAAACACTTATCTATGTTGGAAGCAAACTATACTTCCGAGCTTCAACAGAAGGTCGAAACCGTGCTACACCATTGTTTTCATCGACTGAATAAGGTGGATACCGGCAGTCTTGATATTAAAAAAATTGAGTCTGTGTGGAATAAATTTAATGACTTATATGCGAAATTACAATTAATCACGAGACGTAATTCGCGGTCGGATTGCTCAGTGGCAGAGGGAAACACTTCCTTTAATTACGACCGCTTTTTTCGGAATTAGGTAAATTCAAATTTAACGGTAAATCATGTGTAAGATCCTTTATTGAAAAAATTTATGAATTCATGTCCTTTAGATCTATTCCACACGACAAGATGTTGTCTTTCGCTTTTGAAATATTTTCGGGTGACGCATTAGTTTGGTATCGTTCTGTTAAAAATAATGTAAAGACTTGGTTAGAACTTTGCGAACTTTTGAAACGAGATTTTAGTCCGCACAACTACGATTATCGGCTTATGACGGAGATTCGTCAGCGCTCACAGGGCGAAAACGAATCAATAACTATTTACGTGGCAAAAATGCACGGTCTGTTTTCGCGACTTAGTTCTCCTATCGCTGATTCGGAGAAGCTAGAAATTTTACTAAACAATATTAGACCTTGTTACACTAATTGTCTGCTCACCGCAAAGGTTGTTGATGTTGATAGTCTGGTCGAAGTTTGTCGTCTTTTCGAAAATTACCAAAGTCGCAGTAAGCAATTTTCTGAACCCCCTAAAGTTTCAAAGAATACTGTAGCACCCGATCTAGCGTATAATTATCCGTTTTCTAATTTTTCTTCAAACAAAAATGTTTACACTTCAATAAATATAACTCTGTCGATGATACATCGAGATACAAGTCTGTACCACAAGTTAACGCCGTATCGAGTACTTCTAATATAAATAAAAATGTTTGCGTGCGTTGTAGATGCAATTCGCACTCATTACGTAATTGCCGTCAGCCACACTACCTAATCTGTTTTAAGTGCGGTACAAAGGGTTTCAAGGTGTCAGACTGCCCCAATTGTAAATCTAAGTCGACCCCTACAGTTTCAAAAAACTAGTTAACAAGGATTGTGAAAAATAAAATTATACAACTAATTGTAATAAAACAGAGTGGAATAATTGGTTGGACTTTTAAAAAAAATTCTTTAGTAGCTATCATATTTCCTCAATCCGTAATTCTAAAGTAGAATATTTACCTTACGTTACTCTAAAATTAAACGGAATACCTACCACTGGTCTTTTAGATTCTGGATCTTGCGTTACAATTTTAGGTAATAATTTGCATAACTTATTTTTGAAAGACACTGTTTTGGATAAATCGAAACCTTTAAGGTTAATAACAGCTGGCGGTGAACGATTTGAGTCTTTGGGATCGGTGTTTCTACCCTTTGAGTTTCAGGATAAATTGATTAACTTAGAAGTTCATGTTGTACCTGGGATTCAAAATTCCCTTATCCTTGGCATTGATTTTTGGCGAAGCTCCGGCCTATTTCCTAACAAATTAGAGTCTGTTTTGATTGTGAACAAGTCTGACGCTCAAGTAATGGAGTTGCAGGCAGTTCTCCCTACACATCTTGTTTCTTACGATCATCTTACAGTCAACCAGAGAGCTACCGCTGACAACATTATTTCTAAATTTACCGATATTTCATACGAGAAGCGGGGTCTAGGTTGCACAAATATTATTTCTTATTCAATTGATACAGGTGATTGTCCCCCTATTTGGCAAAGATTTTATCGCATGTCTCCCGATAAACAAAGAATTTTAATAAAGCATCTTGACGACATGCTCTCAGAGGATGTTGTTGAACGATCCGAAAGCCCGTGGTCAAACCCGGTCATTTTGACCCCTAAAAAGAATGGTGAACTGCGTTTCTGTTTGGACAGTCGTAAATTAAATTCCGTTACAAAAAAAGATGCTTATAGCTTGCCTTATATTTCGGAAATTTTAGATAATCTGAGAGATGCTAAATACTTGTCTAGTTTAGATTTGTCTAAATCTTTTTGGCAAACATTAATTAAGGAAGAGGACCGTTGCAAAACAGCCTTTTATATTCCTACGCGTGGCACATTTCAATTCAAAAGAATGCTCTTCGGTCTTATGAATGCGCCAGCTACTCAACAACGATTAGTTGATATTTTATTTTATGGTCCAGAATTTGAAAATAAGGTTTTCTGTTTTATCGATGACATAATCTGTATCACGTCCAGCTTCAACGAGCATATTACTCTTTTATTACGCATTCTTGATAAACTAAAAAGCGCTAATTTAACAATTAATCTCGAAAAATGTCAATTTTTAGAGATAAACTAAAATATTTAGGCTATGTTGTCGACTCTAGTGGATTGCATCCCGATCCGGATAAAGTAAATTCAATGAAAAATTATCTCACTCCTTCTAATAAAAAAGAAGTACGTCGTTTTTTAGGCGCAGCCTCGTGGTACAGGCGTTTTATACCAAATTTTAGCTCTATTGCTGCACCCTTAAATAAGTTAACATCTCAAAGTAAAAACGCACCTCCATTCTCTTGGACGACAGAGGCTAATGAGGCGTTTAATAACCTAAAGAATTGTTTGATTTCCTCCTTGGTGTTGGCTTGTCCTGACTACTCGCAACCGTTTGAAATACACTCAGACGCTAGCGATTTTGGACTTGGCGCGATCCTCTGTCAAAGGTTAAATGTTGAGGAAAGAGTCATAGCGTACTATAGCAAATCACTCACTAAGCAAGAATAAAATTACAGTGCCACAGAGCGCGAAGCCCTGGCTGTTCTATCTGCTATAGAACACTGGCGTTGTTATGTTGAAAATGGTAAAAAGTTTATTGTTTACACAGATCACGCTGCTTTGAAATGGTTCTTGACCTTAAATAACCCTACTGGCCGGTTAGCCAGATGGGGAGTTCGCTTATCTTCCTATAATTTCGAAATACGTCATCGTCGGGGTTCCGATAACGTTTTACCTGATTTTCTGTCTCGCTCTTTACCCGTTTATGCTATTGCTAATGATATAAATATAGATATTAATTCTAATCAGAATTTACCAGTTTCTACTAATGATCCTTGGTATTTAAATATCTATAAAGGCTGTTTAAGTTCTCCGACTTCCTTTGTTAACTATCAAGTATTAAACAGTAAATTGTATTGTTTTAAAAAAACATTAAACCCTCTCACTAGAGAATTTCAATGGAAAGAGGTTATCCCGTCTGACCAAAGAAATGACATTCTAAGGGAGAATCATTCTTCGCCCACTGCTGGACATCTGGGTATTTTTAAGACATACAAACGTCTCGCACTTAATTACTTTTGGCCTGGTATGTACACCGATGTTGTCAAGTTCGTCAGTTCATGTGAACCTTGTATCACCCATAAACACCAAAATCACCCAAATTTAGGTCTAATGGGAAAACCCAAATCATGTCAAAAGCCCTTTCAGACGATTAGTATTGATTTGATTGGTCCATTGCCTCCCAGCAGGAAACAAAACACTTTTATATTTGTGGTCAGTTGTTGTTTCTCTAAATATTGTTTACTTTTCCCCATTAAACGGGCAACTGCAGAAGTGATAACAAAAATTCTTGAGGAAAATGTATTTTTGGTGCATGGAATTCCATCTACTATTGTTTTGGATAACGGTAAACAATTTATTAGCGCAACCTTTAAAAGTATGTTGTCAAAATATAAAATTCCAAATTTGCATTTTACACCGTTGTATACTCCCCACGTTAACTCTGTTGAACGTTACAACAAAACCATTATGACAGCTATTTCAACTTTCATAGAATCTGATCATCGAATCTGGGACACTCTAATCACTAAAGTTCAATTCGCCCTTAACTGCGCAGTTAGTGAGGTTACTGGTTATTCTCCTAATTTCCTTGTTTTTGGTAGGGAGGTCATAACATGTGGTTCTCAGTATATTGACAAGGAATTTAATTCCAATATGGTGCTTGAACCACGGGACGGCTATGCCGAAACTTTAGGCTACTTATCTTCTATTTTCGAGAAGGTACATTCAGCTCTGTTGTCGGCCCACCAACGAAATTGTTCATCTTATAATCTTCGCCGTAAACAGGCAGAATTCAATGTCGGTGATATAGTTTGGCGCAGAACGTTTCTACTTAGTGACAAGGATAAATACTTTAGCAAGAAATTGGCGCCTAAATTTATTAAATGTAAGATTGCCTCAAAAAAATCACCTCTAGAATACAAATTTAACGACATGGCCGGAAAACCTTTAGGCAAATGGCACATCAAGGATTTAAAGTTGATTAATTACAAAGAATAATAAAAGTATAAAAACAACAATGTAAGACGCATATCTATGCGAAGTTGTAATTACCTACATAATTATTTGTGAAGGCCAACAATGGTTCTTTTGTTTTCGAGTCGAAGCTCACAAGATAATGCATTGTGTTGTGTTAATGATTTATGTAAGCATGCTAACATAAAATGAATAAATGTTTCAGTTATAATTTGTAATAAAGTTTATTACATGTAATATTGTTACAAAGAATCTGTTGTTTATCTAACTATCAGTTATGGCTCAGTGGTTAAAAAGTTGTTGTCGGATCGGTCTGTGGTTCGATTCTCGCATGTGTATTTTCTTTCCGCAAATCTATTTGTTGAAATGCATCTTGATTGGCGTATTGTTTTTCGCCGTGCCTTGTTCTGAAGTTCTGTTGTTATTCTTAATTCTGTATAAATTCCATAATCAAATTGTTATTATAGGTACTTTATAAACGATCATGGTGATTAACCGTGCGTCGCGAGCTCGGAACCGTCGAATAGTACCTACTATTTAGATCGTACGTACCTAGTTGTCGTTATGACGCACGCGCGTTCACTCAGCGACGCGCCCATAAATAAATGCCTAACTAATGATTCACCATTGTTTACATTCAAAAGGTGTTTACTGGTCGTGTTGTAGTTATTAATTAGAGCAAAATATTTATTAATTTCTTTCCTTTGACATTGAGCGGTCCGGTCGTGTCTGCGGCTTATATTATTTTTGTTCATCTTTACGAAAAATCTGTTGTTATACCTAACTATATTCAAAAGTTTACTCATCTAGTGGCAAAGGCCGAACCCAAGATTTATAAGTCGTAAGGCTAGATCAAGTTTCTTATATCTACAAATCATTATTACCTAATAATTACCCTAAGCGCTTCTCCATAGATTGTTATCTTTAATATTAGGCTATTACACTGGCCTCGGCATTTACATGTAGGTATGTGTGATGAATTATGAATGATAAATGTTTATGTTCAAATTCAGACTGCCGTTGTACGCGTGAAGAATGCAAGCGTGGGTCATTATTATTTAGGTATCCTAATTAGCGTATAGGGTTGTCACTTGTTCAAGGTACTCATGCCCTTGTTTTCTCTAATTTCAGGGAGTATCTTCAGGGCTGCTACGCCCGTTGGGCTAGGGAATTTTCCTTAGGGAAAAGCCCGGCCTAACAGGGGGGGTGTGTGACGTCACGTCGCGCCCCAGCGCCGCGAGCCTCGCTACGAGTGACGCACAGCAGTGGGCCGCTCCCTCGCCCCCTCCTCCTCGCCGGCCTTATAAATACCGGGGACACACGAGGCCTCGCCCCTTTGCTCCGGCCAACACCACCAAGCTGAGTACATCATCCGAAGACCTGTGAAGTGCCAACGTCCACGCCCTGGATAATTGTCTCATCCGCTAATTTTAAGTGTCAGCTCTTTTTGTATCGAATCGAATAACTAGAATTATAACGCGAGTTTAAACTTTCCTGGTGATATTTTTTTATTTATTTCCCGTAAGTCAACCTAATTATCTCTCTTTAATTGCTCGGCGAGTGATCGATCCCGGCTACCACGTGGAAATCAATCACTCGTCCGACAATGTTTCATATATAATTAAGTAGTCGATACGAAATTGAATAAAGTATGTGCAAACACACTTACAACTCATAAATAGTTTCTAGCTGATAGCTAAAACTTATATAAGATCGAAAACTTGTCCGCTTTCATTTACCGTCAATGATATGATGAAACTAGTAGATTAACTGATAATAAACAATATTATTAGTTGCGAGTAAGGAAAAAATATTAATAAAGAGCAAAGTTCGTGTATAGTCTATTTCTATATTCGTTTTCCGGGCCATCCTTTAACCTTTACGGCTCCAGTTAAGCTGTTCACAAATAGGCAACTGGCTGTGACTTCCGGTTTTAGTATTAGGGGCAGTTTTGAGAAATGCTGTAAGGTCAATTATTATAAAAATATATGTAGAATGCATTTCAATATTTTCTATTTGGCCTTTAAAACTATCGTCTGTTGTGTTTTTTTTTTTTATTATCTGATAATTATATACGAAAGAAAATTTCATAAAACCACATGTAGGTATCAATAATTGCAAAGTCCGATTACAGTTACTTATCAGCTCAAATATTATTGATGGTAAAAGTATTATATGTTTACCAAATAAAAAAGATCATTACGACGGTCGAACTCAGGACACTCATGTCCTGAGTTCTAATCTAAAGCAAAATTACAATAAGTTGTATTGCTAATCATGGAAACCTTGCAATTAAGTACTATTTTGGATGGATATAGAACCGGTCCCGGTTCTTGTCTCAGGATAAGAATCGTTAGGACATGGCCTTCGGGCGGTCTGAAAACTCCGACACTAGAGTTGGCCTCACACTCACACGAAAAGCAAAACCCATGGCAGATTTGATTTGATTTTTGGCCAAGTTGTTGTTCAGGTAGCCCCCTTGGTAAACTTTGAGTCTTCATTTATAAGCTCAGTGAGGGCGATTAGGCATATTATTTAAAATGGTTTCTGCGTTGACTAGGGTACAGTGGCAACAAAACATTAAGTAAGTATTATGCAATATTTTAAGTTTAATTGTCTTTATCAGTAATTTTAAATTGTTCGGGATTTTTACCACGTACCTTTGATTCGACTAACCGATATTGCAGCAATGAAAAACATCATGCTTGATCCACAAATTGTTGTTATGAGTCAGTGTGTGCTTTGTATCCGTTTTTTTAATAGTCCACCATGACATAGGATTAATTCCAGGATTATGCAGGAGATATTGTAAATTAAATACGTAACTAGTTTTTTTTTCGTGGTGGGTAGTTGATCAAACAACTGCTTTAGAATGATTTGTTAAAACTTTTTTGAAATAAAAGAGTTATTATAATTTAAATATAAATTTAATGTGTAAAATAGATAGCTAACATCAGGTACCTGCCCGTCAAGTGTTATCTCCACCATAGCATAGCACAAAAGCACTTCACTTCACTTCACTCACTATGGAAGCTTCTTCACTCAATCTCCGGCAGTGTTTTGAAGAAAGGATGGTCAAATTTGAGGCAGATCTCCAAAAGACGTCCAAGACTTCCAACACAAGCAGCCTGGAGGAGGAATTTTCAAAATTCAAGGATTTTGTACTCCAAACTCTCAAAACATTTTCTCAGCAAGCGGAGGTGGTTGCTCGTCAGGTCGACACTATGGAGATGCGCAACCGCCGAAAAATGTTACTTCTGCATGGAGTTGAGGAGTAGAAGAATGAAGAGACAGCCGAGGTAGTTGCGCAGGTTGTCAAGCAGCGGCTCAAGCTTGACTCCTTCACTTTTGCAGACATCAAGCGCTGCCATAGAATGGATCGCGAGCAGTCCAACAAGAAGCAGAGACCCATACTCATCAAGCTTATTTCTGTATCGGTGCGGGACAGCATATGGTATGCTAAGACCAAACTAAAAGGAGCCGGTCTTACGCTGTCGGAATTCCTGACCCGATCGAGACACACAGCATTCATGGCAGCCCGTGAGAAGTTCGGTGTAGCTAAGTGCTGGACGAGAGAGGGCACCGTCTATGTTCGTGGCGCGGATGGGCAGCGACATCGTATTCTGTCCCTCAACGATCTCGATAAGGTCAAAGGCTCGGATACGGAGAAACCCGCTGTAAAGGGAACCACTGCGAAGACCAAACGGCCTGCTGCGCCGAAAAAATAGGTTTTCTTGACTCTGTTTATGACCAGGTAAATTATTCTGTACTTCACTGTTTACCTTTTTCTAAATTATTTATTTACATGTACCTGAAATAGTTTTATTTAGTTACACACAAAATGTTTACTTCACTGTTTCTTTGATTGACATTTGACGTACGTCAATGGTTAGCTGTCACATCTGTCAATATATTTTTTTTTCTTTTGCTCTGACCATTGGGCTTTTTATCTTCAAAACGGGTTGTCAAGAATTATTTCCAAATTAATAACTTTGGAACTAAACGAAAATTTACCTGGTCAAATACATAATTTTTCTTTCTATGTTCTTATTTAATTATTTTTTATCCACTTTCTGTGTTATAGTGTTATTTTGTCATGCTAGTGTAATTCATTTTGATACTTTTGTAACAAGTAACTGGCGGGAGGACTTATTGATTTTTAAATTGCTTTATTTTTCTATTATATACGTTATTATATATTTGATTAACTTATATATTACATTATTATTATATATTTAAGTATAGGTACTTCCAATGCTTGACTTAAACAGTGATGATGACAGCTTTTTGACCGCTACTAGTCTCGATGACAGCGTCACTAGTTTACCGTTACTTGCAGGAACCCTTCAGTTTCAGTTCTCTGACGTACCAAAGAACTTTAATGTAGTCCATATAAATGCTCAAAGTATTACAGCCCATTTCCCTGATATGCTGGTAACCTTTGACTGTAAGAACCTACATGCTATTCTCGTTTCAGAGTCATGGCTAAAACCATGTCTGCCATCAACTTCTTATTCTCTCCCTGGGTTTCATCTAATTAGGAATGATCGTGCGGTCGGTGGTGGAGGTGATGTTGCTATATACCTACGTGCCCAAATTCCTTACCGTATAGTAAGCATTTCATCGCAACCACCACCCTCGAACGCCGGCGAGCATCTCTTTTTGGAAGTGGAACTCAATCATTCGAAAGTTCTTCTAGGTGTTTATTATTCCCCTTCATCAGGAGTAATTTTTTTTCCTTCTTTCGAAAACATCCTAGAAACTTTAATGCCTTCTTACAGTCACACAATTTTAATGGGAGATTTTAACACCTGTATTAAAAAACAGGATACACGTTCAGCCACTCTTAAGCGTATTTTAAATTCCAGTAATTTGTCTGTTCTACCTCTTAATGCTACACACCACTTCCCAAACTCTGTTCCTTCTCTTCTTGATCTTATTTTTGTTTCCTATTCTACCTTTGTTGCCAAGCATGGTCAATGCTCTGCCGACGCCTTCTCCTACCATGACATGATCTATCTTTCGTATAAAATACGTCCACCCAAGGCAAAACTGAGAATCATTATGCAGCGCAGTTTCGGTGGAATGGATCGTTCGAAGCTCTGCGACGATGCCAGCAAGATTGATTGGTCTCCTTTGTTTACGACTGACTATATAGACACTAAAGTGCAAGTTTTTACAAACACATTAACGCAGCTGTACGATAAACATGCGCCTGTCCGTGCGATCAAATTAAAACATCTACCATCGCCTTGGCTGACTGAAGAGATTAAAAACATAATGACCAAAAAAGCCGCGGCCAAGGCGAGATATAAGTGCCGCCCGACCTCTGTCAACCTGGAAAAATATATAAATGCAAGAAATCTCTGCAATAAGGTATGTAGGAATGCACAACGCCAACATATTCACAACTCTGTTGAAAATGGAGATCCGGTTAAAGTCTGTAAATTTCTTAGAACATTGGGAGTTGGTAAGTCACAAAACGACGAGTTCCCAAAGGATATTAATATCGATGCACTTAATACACATTTCACTGCTTCGTCCCATTTTGATGGGACTACTAACACAAATACGTTACAAGATCTTTCACGTATCCCAACTCCCAAATATTCACCTTTTGTTTTCGAGCAATTTTCCTGTTGTGATGTTAAAAAGAGCATAATTTCAATCTCATCCAATGCTGTTGGTAATGACTGCATCAGTCGAAACATGATCCTGCCCATCCTTGATGAAAGCCTACCTGTCCTCTGTCATATCCTTAATTACTCAGTTACCACCGGTATCTTTCTATCAGCGTGGAAAGATGCCCAAATAATTCCTTTGCCAAAAAAAACCAAACCTTGCTCCTTTTCTGACTTCCGACCTATACCCATACTCCCGTTCCTTTCCAAAGACCTTGAACGTCTTGTGCATACACAACTCTCTTCCTTTATTTCCAAAAACACTCTCCTAAATCCTTTTTAAATCCGGTTTTCGTCCTGGTCACAGTACTACCACGGCATTGGTACATATCACTGATGAGATTAGGCTGAGAATGGATTGTTGAAAGCTCACGCTATTGTCCTTACTCGATTTTAGCAATGCATTCAACACCGTGGACTTTCACGTCCTGCTCGGCATACTCCGCTCTATTAACATATCTTCAACGGTGATTGTCTGGTTTCGTAGTTACCTGTCTGGACGCCGACAGCGTATACGCGTTGAGGAATCATACTCTTCATGGAGTAATACGACTGCCGGTGTACCGCAGGGTGGCGTTTTATCTCCGCTACTTTTCGCAAGTTTTATAAATTCTATCTCCAAACATCTACTTTTGTCCTACCACCTTTACGCAGATGACCTGCAGATATACTCGCAGGCGCCGCTAGACTCTATTTCAAATGCATTCTCTACCATAAACAGGGACCTGGCGCAAATTTGTGAGTAGAGCAAAAATTATGGACTAAAATTAAATCCAACCAAAACCCAGATCATTCTGATTGGTAGTTCCAGGATGATGTCTAAGGTCAATCCGTCACAACTCCCTCAGATTCAATTTGATGGAAATATCTAACCATTAACAGACAGCGTGAAAAATCTGGGAAGTAATCTGGATAAGACTCTATCCTGGGGATGTCAGGTGCAGGAAACCAGTCAGAAATTGTTTGCTTCGGCGGGGTCGTAGCGCAGGTTGCGAAACTTGCTGCCCATAACCACCAAAATTGCGCTCGCACAATCATTGCTTCTCCCAATACTCGATTATGACAATGTCAGCTATCTTGATCTCAATGAGGAGCAACTTGATAAACTTGAGCGTCTCCAAAACCTTTTTTTTTTAAATTATATTTGGTTTACGCAAATATGATCATGTATCTGAATTTCGTAGCAGGCTCAAGTGGCTCCCAATTCGCCTTCGCAGGAATACTCATATATTAATATTACTATATAATATATTGTTCAGTCCTAACACTCCCCTGTATCTCAAAGAACGGTTCAAGTACCTTCATGACACACATACAAAGTGCCTGAGGTCGTCAGAGGATCTGCGATTGCAGATGCCAACGCATTCCACAAACTTCTTTGATAAATCCTTTTCAGTTCAGGTTGTACGTTTGTGGAATGCGCTGCCAGTTGAGATTAGACGAGCAAAATCACTGAACATCTTTAAAAACATGTTAAAACAGCACTATTTGTCAAGGTGATTGCATTATTGTCCATAACTTTTTATTAGACTAAATGTATCTTATATATATATATATATATATATATATATATTTGTATATATATATGTATTGCCTATATGTAGTGTATATATAATATATTATATATGTATGTCAACGTACCTATTTAGCAGGTATTTATTCTATGTAAAATAAGCTAAAAATATATTTATAAAAAATTCAAAACTACACCATCAAATACTTTTGGCTCCTTCTACATTCATGAGTCCATTCCTAATGGTTGCCTGGAAGAAATTGCTGTACGCGATAAGGCCGCCAATTGTGCATTTCTTGTTTGTGTTCCTTCAATGTATGTTTTTTTTCTTTTGTAGTGTACAATAAAGATTTATCTATCTATCTAGTGAATTAGTATTGTGTTCTCGTTACATTTTGTACTTATTTACATTATATGGCCACTCAAAGTTTTACGTTTAGATACCCAAATTGGTCATGGTTTTCTTTATAGTAATTTGCCCGATACGCTGTTACGCCTGACATGTAATACAACTTTATTTGCTACCTATTTTATACCTTGTTACCTATTATACTATGCTATTACATCATCTGCCTAGCATTATCATAGTTGCTACCTGGAGTCGACTAACTAGTCTTACCAAATTTGGCTGCGACTGCCTATCTGACTTCCGCAACCAAAGAGACAGCGATATCCCAATGGCTTAGACTAGTGTCAGTTTATTTAGAGGTACTACTTTACTATAGCTTATCTGTTTTTTTATAAGGTAACGACTGCCAAAGATTTTCATGACAGCCGGGACCAACGGCTTAACGTACTCCCCGAGGCACGGAGCCAGCGATAAAATGAACAAGACAATATAATGATATGCACATACGTATATATGATATTCAAGAATCTATATTTTAAAATAGACCACTAGGTAACACATGATTAGATTTCTATGTAACCTATTCTCAGCAATCATGAATAGAATCACCTCATATGTAGAAAATAGACGTCATATTACAGGGTTGGCTCAAATGATAAATAATTGATATACAAAGCAAGTGGAATGCAACGGCAAATGGCTACGGACAGGTGTGCTTATCTATTGAATTTGCTGATGATGGATAAGCACGATCTACGAAAATAATACTATCATGTCACGTTCTTGCAGATGTTTGACTTGCAGTTCTTACAGATCGGCCAAATTTGCTGAGGTCTTCTTGGATAGGTCACCGCTTGTCATGGCATTTACACCTAACTAATGTTACTCTAAGAGTAAGTTTATTCCTTATTATAACTAACATTTATATATATTATCCACGTTAATCATTGTTCATACTTCCTAACTTTAAGTAAAAACCAATAAGTATGCATCGGTCGAAATATGAAATTGTGATCTTCTGATACATATATTTTACGTGTGTTATGAAATGTGGTAAGTAATTACTATATTTTTACTCGTATGTAGTCAGATCAAATCATTCCGTGAAAACCTTTTCATCTGTACCTACTTACTTACACTATATTATGGGTGATTACAACGTGTTGTCTTATAATCAATCTACTTAACATTGAACTTTCCGTTTTCCGGTACAATGTTTCTCTAATCTCTTATCTTTTAGACCAAATATCGTAGACTATTGATATGTCCCGGAAAGTTGGTACACTTTATTAGGGGGCAACGATTCAGTTTGCCCTTACCAGGTTGCGGAAATAAGCTTGATTAGATAGAGGGCGAACTATATGTCCCTTTGTATTACGGAGTCTTCCACACGTATACGAGTAAAGAAATGGGATTAATTTTGATAACGCTACGATAGTCTTGTACAGAGACCGGGGGACTGCTACGCAGAGGGTTTCAGATCAAACGGCGCGCACTAATGACTTTTCAAAGTTGGGTGCGGATCTAATGGTTGATTATCGCTTGCTAAACACTGAACAAAGTCTAGTCGAAGTCGCACTTGGCTAGGGTGGTGGACTATGGTCAATCCTTCTCACAATGAAAGGAGGCTTCTACCTTGCAGTGGGCCACTTTATAGGCAAGGTTGTTGGTGATGAATTTATATACCTAATAATTGTACAGGTACTAAGAAAAAAAATTTGTACAATAAATAAATGGGCAACAAAATTGTTTTAAAGACACGCTTAAGTTTGGCGAATATTTAATTTGGTAAGGAGAAAGCAAATTTAGTCTACCATTAATTTAGTATCATCACTGAGAAGTCTGAAACAAATTATAGCGTACGAAAAAACTAGTTCTAATGTAATAAATGTATTTTTATGATTTGATATTTGAAATGGAGCTCTTTCAAAAAGAACAAATACGAGTAACTACTAACCTACAAATATAGTATAGTCTATGAGTAAAAACATTTTATTCTTGTTTCTTATATTAAGTTCAGGCAATAATACTGAATTTTATTTCGCACCGGAAAATCGTTTGCTCTTAGCAAAAAAGTTGAGCAGCAGCAGAAAATACTCATCAAAATTCTCTTTCAAGCAGAGTTCAGTTTTTATATTGATATACGTATCTATACACTAGGGTCTTTTAACAAGGTTAAGAATCTGATTCTTTTAGTTTAACTTTAACATTGTAACTAAATCAATAAATCGATAGTTATTTGTGATACCACTGTAAGGTCAGGTGTTTATGAGAGAAATAAAACCATCGAGTGCTGGTAATAGACTGTCTTTATTTAATGAATACACTATATGCCTTTAACCTACCACATCTCATCTTCCCCTTAAAATAAAAAAAATATGAAAATACAGTATATTTGATTTCTTTTCAATCGCTTTAAAATAAAGAAAGTTAGGTATACAATATTAAAATGATTAAATGAGTTCAACATGGGTATAAAAGAAACGTTTCTCTTACATATAAATGTAATTAACATATTATATAATTTTAATAACTAAGTTTATGTGTATTGTGTGTGATACAATTACATAATTATAGAGCTAACTTAATGGTATATAGGTACGACTTAATTTTAAAATCATAATTGCTAAACACATAAGTAGGTACACTGTTTATTTTATATATTTTGCATAATTAGGTACATGATATTGTTTTATAAGGCTTGCTTAGATTTTTGTGAACTACATAGTGCTTGCCATTTTTTAATATTTTTACATTATAATCTAAATCCTCGATGACCTCGTAGCGTACCGTATATATAGGATCCATTTTACTATCAGATGGATTCTTCAACAATAATAAATCACCTTTATTGTAATACACAGGGTTTATATTAATGTCATACGCATGTTTTCTCTTTATTTTACTGTTCACTAAATTAGTATGTGCATCCTTTTGAGACAACTGAAGTCTGTATTTAAGCTCAAGTGCATAATTGTCATAAGCGTATAATGGCTCTACAATACTACCGTTCAAATTAGTAGGTAACAAACAACGCTTACCAAACACTAACTCGTGTGGGGTATACTTGGTTTCCGTATGTACTGTAGTATTATACGAAAAACACCAGTACGGCAACCAAGCACTTCACACGTCTGTTTTGTTTTCACAACTTATTCTTAAATACGCACCCATTGTTTTATGCGAGTTTTCCAGGGCTCCGATACTTTCATGATGATAGGCTGTGGAGAATATTTGATTGATTTTTAAGGTCTGGCATAACTCTTTCATTGTGCTAGCTATAAGTTCTGATCCACGGTCGGTAGCGATTTCTCGAGGTATGCCAAACCTTAAAATAAAATTATCAACCAAAGCACGGGCCACACTTACCGTATCTTTATTATGTAAGGGGTACGCTTCTGTGAACTTTGTTAACTCGCATTGAAGAGTCAAAATATAATTATAACTATACATGTCCTTTGAAAGAGGTCCGACTATGTCTAAATACACCTTCTCAAATGCTGAGTTTTGACGTGTTTGTGATTTGCATTGGCTGTCTTGTGTGTACAGAGTGTTTCTGTTTCTTACATTGCTCACATCTGGAAACTTAATCTATCACATATTTTTCTATGCTCGGCCAGAAGTAGTACTTTTTGATATTGTTCGTCATTCGCCTAATGCCCGCGTGGCCACTTGTGGGCAACAGGTGAAAGTCGTTTAGTATTACACGTCTGTTATCTAGATTGTCTATCCTTTGAACGTTACTAATAATACAAATACGTGGCCCGGACCACTTATCAAATTTCTTTATTTCAGCTAATAGCCCATTGATAAAATCTTTGTTATCATCACTTCTTATTATGCATATTTCTTTTATTACAAACTTCGAACATAAACATAACAAATCTCTCACCAATTCGGCTCGCGTAATCGGAGATCTAGATATTGTTTTTAAATGAATCATACACTTGCTGGGCACATATATAAAATCTTTGTAACGATCCACTATAATGCCTTTTCTTAATAAATTATTTAGTTTTCTAGAATTAATCAACGAAAGTTCAGTAATATTTTGCGGTTTTTTAATTATATCCACAAGTCTCGGTCGATCAGGCCTCGAGTCAGTGTCAATATTATCCACCGGCAAACTATTACTGCTCTTATTCATATTTATTCGGCGTAACTGAGCTCTGGTCATTACACTTATAATTTTCTCATTAATAACCTTTTAAATCATCTGACGTGATTACTATTCGCCACAGAGCATCTGCGACACTATTTGATTGACCTTTTAAGTATTCGACTGTGAAATTATGTTCTACTAATTGTAACCGAAATTTAATAAGCCTACTAGAAGGATCTTTCATGGAAAATAAATAAACTAAGGGTCGATGGTCGGTCTGTATCCTGAACCGTCTGCCATATAGATAAGGTCGAAAATATTTAACGCTCCATACTATTTGTAACGGAATCCTATAGACCCCAGGCTGATTAAAATTTTAGTTTTCTTACTAACTGGGTCTAAAATATCAATTTCAGCCTGGCCCCGCCAAGTAATTTGTGGCCAGGGTTCCCGCGCACCTCCCCGCGCAGGACCATGGAATTCGCCCTTACTTTATATTCCTCTGCTGACAGCATTTACCAAACGTAAATGCTTATAATTGAATTAAAGTGGTCATCAAAATACTAAAGACAGCGATACATTAGTATTGGTTTGTCATCACAAAATCACTCTCCATATATTCATGCTTCACATATTGGTACTTGAGTACAAGGCAGCGTATCTCAGAGACGGCAGCTCCAGGGAGACGGAGTACATGATCCAGGTATATTAGTCATATAGTATTATCGGCGCCGAGTATTTCAGCGATATCCAGTGTATAGTATTGAACGTACAGTAACAGTCTCAGAACTGATGTCACAAAACGCCTCCTTGCCGCAAGTCACAACATTGAAGCCCATACAAACATAGTCAATTAAAACGTATCAAGCCATCGCGCATAGTTTGCAGGGAAGCTCTCGTTACAATAGCCGCTAGATTAGCCGCACGGTCTTACTGTTACCGCGTGACCGACAGGTGGCTCTTCTTTCGCTCTTTAAAACCTTGTCAGCTGCTATGTACTGGCCTGTACGCAGGTTTAGACAGCAATTGTGAAAGTCCTGCATTCTACCACCTGATCGCGAATACGGAGACTCCCATCATACATCGCTCGTCTTTACATCCATAATCAACAAGGTACGAACCACTACTAATGGTACACGCGGTTATTAATAATATAACTATGTACAATATCTCATAGAGAACTTTATATTTTAGTCAGCCTGGTATATACATATGGTGTGATATAGACATAGACACACAACAGAGTATTAATGTTATACAGAGATTAATGTTATACAGTTCATGCAATAAATTACAGTAAAGTGAATAACAGACACTCACCGGACTTTTAGCTGCGTCGCTGCCAAACTTACCCCTTGCCCTGTGCTGATCACCTTCTCTTCAAGCCGCTCGCCTTGTTCTTCGATATCACTAAGCACTTATTATCGACCAACACCGAACCTCTTTCGCGCTAGGCCAGGTCCGATCTCTCTCGCGCCATAAGACCAACTGCCTGAACTACCACGCGAGTCCGTTCCCGAGATCTGCCCTCTTCCGCGTCCTAAGACTCACTGTCCGAGATCCGCCCGGTTCCGCGTCCCAACATTGACTCTCTCATCCAACACCACCACTACCACGTCACGCTGTCCTGGGACCGGACTGGCCCCGCCTCCTAAGATCGACTGTCCAGTCAAACACCCCCAAGGCAACGCCCCTGACCTCTTACTACCTGATAGGGTACGTTTCTTGTGGTTGTTCCCTTTTTTTATGATCCTCAACTACACCGCCTGTGAACACTACAGTGCCAATATTTTCTCACATTTCATGGCTATTTCTTTACTTATATGCCTGTCACATAACTCTTATAAATTTGTCAAACTCTTGGGATTTATGAGTTTACTAATTGCATAACGTTGGCGCCATCGTAGCGATAAGACAAACACATGTGGAAACAAGTATGCGACCTAAGGACTTATTATTTAATATTATTATTTAATTTGGTGTAGCGAGCAACACCATTACATTCCCCCCTCTGAAAATCAGACGCGTAGACTAAGTCATAGCGTATGAGTTTTCACTAAAGATACAATAGCATATGTAGTAGAATACGCCAGTTAAAACTGCATCTTATTTTCCACCATTTAACTGCCGGCAAATATCATACAACTTCCAATAAGTATCCATTGCTTCATACCCCTTATCCTAACTTATAGTTGATTGATCATAATAACCCTACTTTACCCTTGCTAAGGCCGCACCGTACGATACATTAACTAACTATACTCCGCCCATCCCTATACTATGACAACATTGACACTTATAGGAATCTAATTGCAATTGTTGCCTCAACCTCGTTTACCATCTAAAGTTTATGAAAATTAATGGAAAAGCTTATTCTAATCCGTCTATGTACTACTTCTCCTACCAGACCTAACCTTCTTATTAGAACTAGCGCACATAACCAAGATCACCAGTTGCCCGTAACCTATGTTTTCCAATAAGCCAAATGGCGAATTAGCAATAAATTCTCAAAATAGTAGTACAATCTATAAGACATCCTATCCATGCTTAGAATGAAAGTGTACATACCAGATGTCTTCTTGATAAACGGGCAGCGTGGTATGATCAAGGTACCTGATTCGCCATTCTCGCTCGACGAAATCGGGTTCAGTAGTAGGTGTACATAGCGTCAGGTAGCAGTGGCTGAAATAGTTCGCACACACTCGTATAAGATACTAGTTAGTTATATCAAAATTGACAGACACGTAGTTGCAATTGTTTTATATAGTGAGCTAAATAGTCGTAAACAATAATATAGTGCAGCAGTCGGTTTCCCCAGACGATAGCTCAACAGTCCCTACAACTAAACAATTCTCAACTCGGTCCCACATAGGAATTATTCCCATTTAGCTAGAAATTGTACGCGCGGGGATCGAACCCACAACGTCCGGCGAATTTGCCGCTCCAATCAGTTCTTCATTCGGATCATCAAGCGTATCGACATGATATCTGCTTCATTATTAAGGCTCTGATTACAGTTAACGTAAATAACAATTACTATTATTACTCGTGCAGTTGGACGCAGTTGCCAAACATATTATGCCATAAAAAAAGTTCTATATAACGAACGACACACATAAGGCCCTATGTAACTTAAACCTTCGTTTAATATTGTATGTATATCTGAGAGTTCGGATCAGAGGGAGTCCACTTGCTTGAAGTTAGTCGATGTGCGCGTTTATAGTTAGTAAGGATAATGAAAACTTAGCTCTGTGTAAGATGATCCAATGCGAGATATGTCCTTCGACGCATACTGCAGCTGCCTTTCACGTTACCGGAACGCCGCTACTTTGTAGTCACAGCCGACGGACGCAACAACACGTGCGGTAGTTGATGTAAAAGGTGACGTAGGGTCCTGGAATTTTAAATGAAATGCCACGAGTATCAAACTTCCAAGATTAGTCATTAATATACGACTTCTATTTGAGTACTAAACCCGGATACAAACTAACAGATGATAAGATGATGTTATGCGGATCACCAATGAATATTTCTTAGTAGAGATGCATAATAAGTTAGATTGCATGAGTCTAGCAACAAAATATTATTTTTATTTGAACACCAGAATAATGTTAGCCGTTTACGAATATTACACAATAAGGCTAAATTATGCATATGAGTCAAGTATGTATCGAGACGTTGTTAGTATACTGCTTACACACCTCTCGATTCTCATGAGAAATATGAACTCAATGTCAAGCTCTAAGCAAACCTGGGGCTCGAACCCTGGTACATAGAGCGCTCTTCAAAGGTATGTGTACAATATACCAGGCATAACAAATACATACATCATTGCCACTGGCAATCACATTATAACGCAGATGAATAAGTATTGTAAATACTCAGCTAAACCAAAATCTGAGATAGCCTAAACTGTAACAGTTAGGTAAAATACTGATGCTTAGAATTAACACGTGTTATCTATTTCATATGACGCACGGCGGGAGTCGAACCCATGACGGCGGAAATGACTTACAAAGGCCATTCAGTTTTTCAAAACAATGCGGCACATGTGCAGTCATATCTTAACAAAGTAGCCGATCTTGGCCCTTGGACAAAGCACATCAATAATACAAAAGAACTATGGTTCCATTCACGATGGGAATCGAACCCATCCTAAAAACGGCGTAAATAAATTACTAAAGCCATTCAGTTCCTTAAAACAATGCGCCACATGCGCAATCATATCTTAACAAAGTAGCCCATCCTGTCCTTTTCACGTGCGCGTTGGCGCGTTCGGACAAAGCACATCAATAATACAAAAGAACAATAGTTCCTTTCTAGCCTTCTTTCTTTTAAGTAATAAACATCTAAAATGTGTTTCCCTTTTTTGTTTTATCCCTTATTTTTTCACATGCTGGCATTTGGAAACAAAACGTGCCAGATGTCGGCTTATTGCATTGCCCTTCTAGTTTGGGAAACAATTCTAAAACAAAACATTTTAAAATAATGGTCACTAAACCCAGCTCCAGACAATAATAACAACAATTAACAAAATAGTTTCGTGTTCAACAATAGTGTGCATTCTTTTTATGTTTGGGAATCGAACCCAAAATATTTAAAATCACATTGTGCGACTTCTATAAAGCCGACGCCGATCATTAGGTACATGAGTATAATATCCGCCGACTTTCACCAATGCTCAGGAATCGAACCTAGAGCTTTTATAAAGTATACCAAAATGCTGCAGTGGGCTAATATTACCCTAATCTACTTGCTAACACGTTAGGAAACTAAATTTACTGATATATGACCTAAGAACAATCCTTTTCTCAATTATAGCTCGTGTACACTTCATCATTAAAACCCCTATGCATTCTGTAAGAATCTCAACTCAACCAATGTAATAAACTAATAGATGCTTGTCCAAAGAACGCGTATGCATAAGATAGATACTATTACTAGATTTCGTAATTTAATACGTTTGTTGACACCATTTTGAAATATCGTAGCAACAGGAATTGAACCCGCTATTTCAGTAAGTTTTTAGAAACCATTTTAATATATCGTAACAACAGGAATCGAACCCGCTATTTCAGTAAGTTTGTTGAAAACATTTTAAAACATCGTAGCAACAGGAATCGAACCCGCTATCTCAGTAAGTTTGTTGAAAACATTTTAAAACATCGTAGCAACAGGAATTGAACCCGCTATCTCAGTAAGCTTGTAGAAACCATGTTAATATATCGTAACAACAGGAATCGAACCCGCCATCTCAGTAAGTTTGTTGAAAACATTTTTATAATATCGTAGCAACAGGAGTCGAACCCGCTATCGCAGTAAGTTTGTTGAAAACATTTTAAAACATCGTAGCAACAGGAATTGAACCCGCTATCTCAGTAAGCTTGTAGAAACCATGTTAATATATCGTAACAACAGGAATCGAACCCGCTATTTCAGTAAGTTTGTGGAAAACATTTTTAAAACATCGTAGCAACAGGAATCGAACCCGCTATCTCAGTAAGTTTGTTGAAAACATTTTTATAATATCGTAGCTACAGGAGTCGAACCCGCTATCTCAGTAAGTTTGTTGAAAACATTTCAAAATATCATAGCAACAGGAGTCGAACCTGCTATTTCAGTACGTTAGTGTAATAAATTCCTGTCCCGCAACTCCAACAAAATATTATTCATTATTTATCCTTAAATAATTCCCTCTTATTATATACAGTTATCGAACACGCTATTAATAATACGGCGTCTAGTTTGTTGACGTTGCACAACAATATAGTTATAGTCACAGAAATTGCTCAGGAGTCTAACCTGATTTAACTACATCTACATGTTCCACGGAATATTCTGGTGTGCATTATACATTAATCTCAAGACATGTTAATGTTCTACACCAGATTTTCTATAAAAATAATCTTTATAATATAAAATCCTTGTCTTTCCTTATCTAAAATTAGTTCTAACCATCGCTAGTCCGCATCGCGTATCGGACTCAAACAGCGAACCTGATACGCAAGTGCTTGTAACCCATAATATGCTTATTATCGAGAGTCGAACTCGAGATATTAAAATGTAAAGCATTTTCTGTAGCCAATAATATAACCACTGTTGAGACTCGAACTCGACATACAGTATAAATGACACGCATGAGCAGCATTTATGTAAAGCGTTTCAACATATGTAGTCAGTTATTTGTTTACTTTCAAGATACAGCGATATTATAAGATGAACCACAGTGCCATAAGAATAAATAACACATGTGCAAAAGTATGGCACTTAGGCGCAATATCGCCCCCCTCGGACTATTACATATTGTGATAATTGCCGAGACTTAAATATTATTTCGTCTTTCTGAAATGAACATGATCGTCTGTCGATTAATGAATGGCACGTTATGTCTTATTAATTTGATATTTTCCTACGCTGTGTATGGTTATTTCTCTACGTTGTGTTTGTATTTTTCTACGTTGTGTTTGTGTAGTAACTCTTTAGTTCTTCCTCGTTGTTCTGAAGTGAATCAGAACATTTTATGACGAGGATCCTGGTCACGGCACCAAATGTAACGGAATCCTATAGACCCCAGGCTGATTAAAATTTTAGTTTTCTTACTAACTGGGTCTAAAATATCAATTTCAGCCTGACCCCGCCAAGTAATTTGTGGCCAGGGTTCCCGCGCACCTCCCCGCGCAGGACCATGGAATTCGCCCTTACTTTATATTCCTCTGCTGACAGCATTTACCAAACGTAAATGCTTATAATTGAATGAAAGTGGTCATCAAAATACTAAAGACAGCGATACATTAGTATTGGTTTGTCATCACAAAATCACTCTCCATATATTCATGCTTCACATATTGGTACTTGAGTACAAGGCAGCGTATCTCAGAGACGGCAGCTACAGGGAGACGGAGAACATGACCCAGGTATATTAGTCATATAGTATTATCGGCGCCGAGTATTTCAGCGATATCCAGTGTATAGTATTGAACGTACAGTAACAGTCTCAGAACTGATGTCACAAAACGCCTCCTTGCCGCAAGTCACAACATTGAAGCCCATACAAACATAGTCAATTAAAACGTATCAAGCCATCGCGCATAGTTTGCAGGGAAGCTCTCGTTACAATCGCCGCTAGATTAGCCGCACGGTCTTACTGTTACCGCGTGACCGACAGGTGGCTCTTCTTTCGCTCTTTAAAACCTTGTCAGCTGCTATGTACTGGCCTGTACGCAGGTTTAGACAGCGATTGTGAAAGTCCTGCATTCTACCACCTGATCGCGAATACGGAGACTCCCATCATACATCGCTCGTCTTTACATCCATCATCAACAAGGTACGAACCACTACTAATGGTACACGCGGTTATTAATAATTTAACTATGTACAATATCTCATAGAGAACTTTATATTTTAGTCAGCCTGGTATATATATATGGTGTGATATAGACATAGATACACAACAGAGTATTAATGTTATACAGAGATTAATGTTATACAGTTCATTCAATAAATTACAGTAAAGTGAATAACAGACACTCACCGGACTTTTAGCTGCGTCGCTGCCAAACTTACCCCTTGCCTTGTGCTGATCACCTTCTCTTCAAGCCGCTCGCCTTGTTCTTCGATATCACTAAGCACTAATTATCGACCAACACCGAACCTCTTTCGCGCTAGGCCAGGTCCGATCTCTCTCGCGCCATAAGACCAACTGCCTGAACTACCACGCGAGTCCGTTCCCGAGATCTGCCCTCTTCCGCGTCCTAAGACTCACTGTCCGAGATCCGCCCGGTTCCGCGTCCCAACATTGACTCTCTCATCCAACACCACCACTACCACGTCACGCTGTCCTGGGACCCGACTGGCCCCGCCTCCTAAGATCGACTGTCCAGTCAAACACCCCCAAGGCAACGCCCCCGACCTCTTACTACCTGACAGGGTACATTTCTTGTGGTTGTTCCCTTTTTTTATGATCCTCAACTACACCGCCTGTGAACACTACAGTGCCAATATTTTCTCACATTTCATGGCTATTTCTTTAATTATATGCCTGTCACATAACTCTTATAAATTTGTCAAACTCTTGGGATTTATGAGTTTACTAATTGCATAACGTTGGCGCCATCGTAGCGATAAGACAAACACATGTGGAAACAAGTATGCGACCTAAGGACTATATATTATTATTTAATTTGGTGTAGCGAGCAACACCATTACATATTGCTAAAAGCTCTTTTTCAATAGTAGGCTAATTAAGTTCGGCCTTATTGAAACTGCGACTAGCATAAGCTACGGGCCGGCCATCTCCGTTACATAACACCGAGCCGATCGCCTTTCCTGAGGCATCGGTTTGTTTATTGTCGGAAAAGTTAGGATACTGTAAAACAAGAGGTTTAGTCAATGCAGATTTTAATATTTGAAAAGAAAGTTCACAGTCCTCTGTCCATGATAAAGAAACATTTTTGCAACATAATTTATTTAAAGGTAATGCTAGCTCACCGAAATTTCTAATAAATT
The DNA here is from genome assembly GCA_944739405.2 of Euclidia mi. Lineage (NCBI taxonomy): Eukaryota > Metazoa > Arthropoda > Insecta > Lepidoptera > Erebidae > Euclidia > Euclidia mi. Next base: position 79,336,029 of record OX123181.2, read on the forward strand.
TCCTATAGTAGTTAACGAAGGCTACAAAACGCTTTACTTCATCTGTGTTTTGTGGCCTCGGATAACTCTCTACAACCCAATTTTTTTCTGGATCGGGCAGTATTCCTGTCCCATCTGTATTTAGGACATGTAGTCTCACATGTCCTAAATACAGATTTTCTTTACGTAACAACACACATTTTGCAGGGTTTAATTTTAAATTAACTTGACGCAATCTAGCAAAAACTTCCAATAAAATTTTGATTATGATTTTCCAAATTTCGTCCTATTACGGCCAAATCGTCCTAATATACTAGACATTTATCATAATTAAGCCCAGACATCGCTATAGTCATCATCCTGCTAAAACTGTTAGGACTCGACTTTAACCCCATCGGTATTCTAGTCATTTGGTATAGGTTTTGACCTGCAGTGAAAGCTGTACAGTTTCTATTACTATTTTTTAAAGAAATTTGATAAAAGCTTTGATAAAGGTCTAAATGAGTAAAGTACATTGACCCCGATGGTGAGTCTAATATTTCTGATATATTTGGTAAGGGGAACTTATCATCCTGGATACTGTTATTTAACTTACGATAGTCAATTACTACTCGCCACTTCCTTGAACCGGAATTATCGAGTTTTTTAGGTACGAGTAGCAATGGACTAGACCAAGGACTACGGCATGATTCTATTATTCCGTCATCTAACATGCTTTTAATTTGCTTGTCTATTTCGGCTTTTTGAGCGTGCGGCAATCGATAAGGCTTGGTGTAAATGGGAGCAGTGTGGTTTCAAGTCAATCGACTGTTCATAAACAGATGTCGTAGTCAATTTATCACCAGGCAAATGAAAAATGTCTGGAAATTTTGCACAGATATTTTCTATTTATTTTAGTTCTTCCACATTTAAACCTTTTAAATTCAATAACGAAAATAAACGTTTTACTCTTTCCGCATTTACTGGTGTTCTACTAAATTTGCATATATAATAATCCTTTAATTTACTAGTATTTATTTGAAAATAATTATGACTAACATCTGTGTCACGGGTATTTAGAATACGAATGGGAATTTTCCCATTTATTGGCTTATTTATACTGTAAGCTAAGAATACTCCGTCACAGAGCTGTTGATTTGACACCACACACTCTTCCTTTAGATTAGTTTCGATGTAATGTATTGATTCACTACGTGCTGGCACGGTTAAGTAACGTTACTATAATTACGTAAACCACATTCAAAAGATATTGTTACTACCTCAGAGTCCAATGTACACAACTGCATTGTATTCGTTTCAAAATTCAAAATAGCCTTATAATTTGACAAAAAAAATTGTCCTAAAATACCATTGGACGCGCATGGCAAATCTTTGAATACTATAAATTTATGCCTAAAAGAAAATTCACTATGATGGATAGTTAAATACACATAACCTTCTGAAAGCAAATTTCCACCTATACCTTTAACGCTAATTCTATCTTCATGATATGGAATATTTAAACGTTTTAAACTATTCAATTTTATACCCGATATAAATGCGCCTGTGTCAATTAACCAGTAATAGTTGCAATTCCTAATTTGGAAAGACACTTTGTTTAAAGTGTTACATGATAAGATGACATCAAGCACGAAAAAAATTCAATGATGACTCACTCGTACTCGCACTACCTGTTGCTAGCTGGTCATCAGTTGTCATAACATTCATGTTTCTATCATTTCTATGTAACGCGACACCTCGGCCGCAGCTACGATGCTGGGTACTCATGCCACGATAATTACGATTCCTATTGTTATAATTACGATTATTAAAATATGGTACCTGTGATCGTTGACCTTGCTGCGGCTGGGTGTAAGTTTGTACTCGGCCTCTTGCTCCAAAACTGCGTTGGCCTCGGTATGCTCCTTGAACACGTCTTGCCGACAAACTTGGGTGTCGATACATACCTAAAACTTCCGATGAACTACATAGAGAGGATATTTCATCATTTCATTGTTAGTTGTGGTTGCCTATAACAGAATGAGCACAAGGCATGTATTATTGTAACATATTTTACTGTGTAAGAATTGTGTATCATTTGTTGGCGATCCTTATATATAAATAAAAAATAAAAAAATAAATAAAAAAAATCTCGGGCGGCTTGTATTGCCGCTGTCAATGAAGAAAAATTACGTGCCGCAATGAGAGTGCTAATGCGACGATCCCGCAACCCGTCAGCAAATCGCTTGATTGCCTGTTTTTCATTTAAAGGCTTTAATACGCCGTAACTATTTGAACTTCTGTCGGCTTGCTAAATGGTCAAATTTACGAAAAGTTCCGATATCTCCTTACCAAAATCTGCAATAGTTTTACTATTTTGCCTACAGTGCTGCAGTTTGGTTTGAATAGCAGTGGCACTTTTTTGTGGTAACAACTTAATTAGCGAAATTTCTTTACTGGTCAATCTTTCCAAACGCTTATTGAATATATCTAGAAATTTTCTATACTTTGATAAAACATTATTTGCCTGTACTCTTTTCGTTTCTAAAATTTTTCCTTGCCTACGGCTGGGACCTATCTTTATTAGGTAACTTTTTATGGTTTTCAACTCATTTAATATCAAAACTAATTCCTCAGCCATAAGACATGTGAGAAAAATCTTATGTAAAATGTATATTTAAAAAACAAGGTAAATGTAAAATTATAATCTAAATATTTCGCTAGCCGTAGCCAATTCTCTTAGAAAAATGCACATACCTCTTAGTAAAAGAAAAACAATTAACCTAAGTATCCACAAATATACACACGTATACTACATAATATCTATGAGAGATGTATATACTTATGTGTTATATCTAAAATAGTTGTTTCTTATAATATATTTAGGATACATGTCATACTTGTTTTATACTGATATTTATGTACGTGCTTATTTACTAAGTATAACGCGATCATTTGTAACCGGATTCACGCACTTTTGCATAACGGTTATATCACGTTTCTATACCGAAATCACTGTCTATTCGTTGTATATCATTCCGCGGAAATAATTGTGGAACACTTACACAATTCCCTCGTTTTTGCCGACCTGTGGCAAAGTGCAGTGGGGCGCGTGAGGTGCCTGTTGCCTTCGCAGGATACTGGAATACCTTTCTAGAGCCAGGTCATCGATGTGCCGCTGGATCTGGTTTCTGTGGCATTTCTGTAAACCTTATACAAAACGAGAAGCATGCCAATTCCCAATATGGCTCATATTACTACAAGGATGGTGTTCGTGGTCTCTTGCAGCTGTTGGTGTGCTCGGGCCGTACTGGCGCCGACTCCGGCAGTTTGTGCGATCACAAGCTCTTCCTTAGTATTTGAGCCACCCATTTTCAAAACACAGAGAGAATTTGTCTTCCGAAAATTCGTCGTATATGCGATACGCTAGATATACGCAGAATGTCTTTTCCATTGTTCAATTCACTGTAACTTTCCTCTTAGATACTGTTTATAATTTCTTAGTCCATTTATGAGATACACGCGCGCGCCAGAACTTCGTTTCAAGTTACAGGCAGGGTCGCCATGTAAAGTCGGGTGTTTATGAGAGAAATGAAAACATCGAGTGCTAGTAATAGACTGTCTTTATTTAATGAATACACTATTATATATGCCTTTCACCTACCACATCTCACCACCAGTAAACAATAAAGATTAAATAATATAAGATTGATCCGTTTTAAACGTCTCAAAGACTTAGCAAGTTAATACCTGTTGATGGAACTTATTTAAAGTTTTCACAATTGAGTGTAGGTGAGCGATCTGTGGAGCCTACCACAGCTACAACCAATAAGCCAAATTAATAGGAAACCTCTCGATGCTAAATCTCACTAAAATATAGTCAATTAATTACTTTACGCCCATCTCCGACTAATAAACGTTGTTTTGGATTTCAGATGTGATGAATGACTTAAGTATAAATTAAACCAATTAGGGAAATTCCGAAATCTCTTGAAGTTGTCCAAGTGTTCGCATTAATTCATTAATCTTAAAATCTGATTACGAAACGTTTGGCTGTGATGCTATAAGAAAGACGTTGATAAACATACCTATATTAATCTGTTACCTGTACTGCTATTACCGCGGTACCAAAGCTCGTGCCCCAATTTCACTCCACGTGAACTATAGTTCTGTTTTCTTTTTTTCATATAGAACGCTGTACTTGGGCAAATAATACACGAATCTTTGGATATGCATTTTCGAGGCTTTAATTACTACTCCGAATATAGTTAGCTTGATTTTGTCGTCTCCATTTACTGTTTTTCTCGAATAAATACTTTTGTTATATGAAAATAGCTCTACAGTTAATTATGTGGCATATTCGTTACCGTATTCCTTAAAAACCGAGCGCTGTGAAAATAGCTTAGACAAGGAGAATTTCAACTCTCTGTTCAATGTACAAGGAAGTAATTAATTAAATAACTAAAATATATTAAAATTTATATTTTTAAAACACATTTAAACTTTCGTTAAAACGTATGTTTGTCTACCCCGGCTATCTGTTATCAACTACGTATAGAGCAGATTTCTGTAACCTGAATAAAATGTATATTTTATTAAAAACCTCATCTTCTGAAAGGATCCTTGAAAGTTTTACCCACATAGTATACGGATAACATGTCCCTTCACATGGATTCCGATGTTATGGGGGCTTGTCCTTTCATCTTGAGGCGTGCATGGAAATGAAGGATTTACTAGGAATAGTATCAATCCCGGCATTGCATTCAAGACACTGGTAACCAAATGAACAATTTGCTTGAGCTGGGTTTCGCGAATAAGATGGGGTTTGCAAATTCGTCAATTTATCTGCAATACTGCAAACGGGATTATCATTGGTGGCTGTTTACATTCAATTCGTGTGTTCCATCAATCCTTATGGCTTCGGGATATCGTTATGTGTGGTAATAATGCCACTATTGGATGTGAAAACTTACAGAAATGCGTAATTACATTTGCGATGTAGGCTGTTTGCGAGTAATTAACACAGCACTGTTCTTGGTAATAAAGTTATTATATCAAAACTTTCTTTGCCGACAAAATATTTATTAGATTCGCTATGAGTAGTCGTGACAAATTTTACAGTAGGGTAAGAATCACATACTGCTTACTATATTCAGAAATGATACAAGAAAGATTAATTTTCAAAGCTGATTTCTAAATTGGTGACAATAGTAATAAGTAAGTAAAATACACCCATTTTACGGTAGTTAGATTTACTCAATATTCATAAATATTGCAAGCTCTATATTCTATATAGCAAAGGAAGCCTTGAAAACAGACGATATTGCGCACAAGAATATATAAATGATAAAATATGTATAAAACATCAAATAATATCAATGAACCTCTGTAAACAAGTGCCATGAATACCAAGGTATTGTTACCCTGATATTGCTTTTATTCGAAAAACTATTTGTATTGTAGGTATTCTATTCCATTTCTACATATTCTTGAACTTCTCTCAGCGGGTGACGAAACCGTCAAGTTTGCTGTATGTATACATTTACGACGTAATCAGAACCCCTTCAGGGATATACAGAAGAGATACAATATTAGGGAGATAAATATCCACTGAAATATTCGTAATGTAGACAATTCAAATATGCACCACGAGTAAATCTGTCGTCGGTCGCAGCATATCATTACGCGAACAGAGAGAAATCTGAGCCTCGGTGAAAGCAACTCTAATTGTCGTGGTGGTTATTTAAATAAGCATGCGTTACATTGTGGGTAAACACATTTTTCCTAATAAACGTTATTCCGGCCTCGGCTTTCGGAGCAATGTTTTGTAAATCCAGCGGTAGCTAAATGGCCCATTGCGGGCCAAATGCGGATTTCTGCTGTATTAGCCTAATAGCATTCTACTTCTTCAATTCTCATTTATTGCTGGTTCTTAGCTATTAGTTTAGTTTTCATTCCGTTGTCAGCTTATATTTGAAAAACAAGATGTGAAGGAATGTTTATAGTTTGTTATAAAAAAGTTAATATTTGTTCAAATTTATATTTAAAACTATGTATTTATTTCTTATGACATACAGTAGGTGTAAACGTTTTAATAAATACAAATAATAAAGCTAGTAAGAGTAATTCATCACTGGATGATTCCTGTCTTGTTTGTGGCAGTGTTTGTTATCTGACAGCCATGGCGCGAACACGCCTTGTTGATTTGCTAAAAGAATTAGAAGGTTTTTTATGTGGAAGCCTTTGAATTTTACCTACTTATTGTATGATTATTAATAAAATTATGTTATACATAACTTTTTAAATTGTATCATTACATATTATGTCTTTATGTTTAGTTTTGACTTAACTGCAATCATTATCAATGCCATATTGATAGAATTGAAGGAGTTCAGAAGCGCATTCTTTTCCTTTTAACTGTTCACGCTAGAGACCTACAATCTCTCCATAGTTATCGTGATAGATTCGATTTTTTCAAAATTAATTCACTTGTGGATCGTCTGTGGGTCGCAGATCAAGTGTTTCTGTTTAAAAATACTACTGAAAAAAATAAACTTATCGATACCACGCACTGGTCACACGTTAGTTAACTTCCGTCCTTTCGCCATTACAAATTATGTAACAAATATTGGTTATAATAGTGTGATTCCTAGAATCTGTCGCGAGCACAATGCCTTATATAAATGTGAAAAGGTCAATATCCTATCAGTGTCCTCACTGTCTTATAAAAAATCTTTATATAAATTTCGCAACAATTGTGATAGTTAATTAAGTTCTTTGTGTTTTATTTATTTAATTTCTGTTAGTTGTTTTTTTTTATTTTATTTTATTGTTATTTTATTTTAATTTGGTGTAGACTGTAGAGTTAAAATGTAAAATCTGTTGGCGAACCTTACAATAAATAAATAAAACGACTTAAGCTGATAATAATTTGACATGTCAAAACAACATGTCTTGGCATGTGAAATTATTATCAGTAGTCAGGCTAAACCACTTAAGAGAAATGCGACCAATATGAATTGATATTTAAACTTTGATATATTATAACAAATTATGAATTGGTCGTTTACTGGATTAAATATTTCAGTTCAGACTACTTGTATTTCTTAACTATACCTATAGTTTCCAACTAGATTGTGGGAATACAAAAGTTAGGTTTAATTTCGGATTTTGTAAATACAGAGCAATAGAAATTTCTGTTATTACTAACTATAGTTTGAAAGTAATTTGCTTAAGGTACACAATAGTTATGTTTTATTTCGAGTTGATTCTATATTCAGGTAAGTTCCACTGAGTTTCGATTTCAAATTGTGGTAAAATGTCCGAAGCTTTTAAAGTTATTTCAATAAAAAAGTGAATAATCAAAGAATCTCAATGAGAAGTTCTATATAATGCATAATGCAATGATTCAAAGTATCAACCTTTGTTGCCTTTGTGATTAACTTGTCAAGGTAAGATAATCATCATAATAATTTAAAATTATCCAATTCCAACAATGTTAGGAACACTCAAGTCAAACTGATAACCTTCTTTTTTTAATTCAGCTGAAACACTCGTGTGGAAGCTAAAATAAAATTGTTGATGTGCACTAAATCATACACTTACTTAAACATACGTTAAACATCTGTACTATTAATATATTTATATTTATACCGTAATATATAGGCTATCAGCTAATTTCTTTCCTTCTTCATGTGAGAGTGCGGCCAATTCTGGTGGCGGAGTTTTTAGACCACCGAAAGGCCCCCGACATGGTCTGACTATTCTTGTCCTGGGACAGGAGTCAAGGCCAACGGTTTTACCTGCCCTTCAAAGCACAGTAGCGCTCTGATGTAAATGCCACACAAGCGGTCAGCCATCCGGGTGAATACCTCTGTAAACGTTACTTAACTTTGCTAGTCTACTCGGCAAGTCAACTCTGGATATGACCTTTATTTTAGAAATATGGACTTATATCATAGTTTCCATATATATTATAAACCAAGCGCACCTCACTTATTTCGTTGACTAAGGTCAGAACTGTAGTCAGCCACAGGGGTCTCGAGTAAATTATGGCTTTGGCACTGCTTTGACAAGTTCGCTGTTAATTCATAAGTTCCTTAAACACCTCTCGACTCCATTATAAGTAATTTTATTTAAGAGGCGTGACATGGTGACGTGCAGAGTGCTTTTCCGTTTGTGGATCTAATTTTAAATCTTAGATTAATGAAGTAAAATTAAGTAATACTGCATTACTTGATGATTATTTATTTCAAATGCTCAGAAAATAAAACCCAGCTTAAGAAATTCATGCTCTATAAATAATGAAATAAGAAAATATTCTCCCTGATTTTTTTTATTATTTAGAGACGACTCCGCTTGAGGAATAAGTCCTGAATTGCGGGAGACTTTATAAACATTAATGTAACGGACACAAATACCACACAGCCTCGAAACAACAGTTTGAGTTTGAGGTAGTTCACACTTTCTCTGTTATATTAGGAGAAGTATAAAATTTTCATGATAAGGATATTAAATTATAAATTGTTCCACAAGCGCTGCGTTATGGCACTGATACACTTGAGCATTCACCTGTAATAAGCATTCTCGCGAATAATACAAAACAAATGAGTGTATTTTAGCGAGCATTGTCACAAACTTGCGGGCTAGCATTAGAATAAGATTATACATAGAATTCGCGCTACATTGGCGGTTAAACCCAATATATTTACTTCACTTTGACTTATGATTTTAATCTATGGAAGAATCTTCGTAGTTTGTCACTAATTTTAACTTGCCTAGTGATAGGCTTACTTAGAATAAATATCTATAAAATATCGATAATGTTTACAATAGATCCTTAGATTTGGTTTACTCAGAATTAATTTCATTAGAATGTTGATAAACTCTCGATATCGATAAATAAATTTGAAGGTAGGAACAGACCCTTGTGTAATTTATTAAACGTGTTCTAATTAAAATCTGCATTGTATTATTTAGAAACGTCATTTACTTATGTATTTTACTCTTACCCTAGAAATAATTCATTCATTCAAGTGAAACTGAAGTAAACATATTGGGTAAAACTGCTGTGGTAGTGCGATTTCTATATTTTTCTATATTCTACGGACTATTTGAATGAATGTGAAAATGTTCGGTTCAACAAAACGGAAAACGGCGAATGCTCGCTATTCTGTTACAAGTGAAAGCTCAGGTGTATCAGCGCCATTAGGTATATATTGTAAGCATTCGTCACCTAGCCTTCAGATTTTTCCACGCTGCACACACCGTGCATCCGTCAACACCATATCTCGTAGCTACACATACGAGTAGGTACATGTCATGTCGTTCCCCGTGTGCCATAATCCTCGACGTCCAGGTCAGAGCGCTCATTAAGACCCAGCTTAATGACGTACTCGCTTATTAGTCGTCTTGTCGCAGCGGCGCCGGTCATGTCGTAATTAGTGACTTGTATCCCTTCAAATGATATCTGATTGGAAGGGGGATGAGGGCGTGACAAAAACGCTGTTCTGCAAGGATAATGCTTTTCTTTGTTGGATTTTTTGTGGCACGCACAAAATAGCAAAGAACATAGTTTTAATAGTTTTTTTTATTTATATGTGATTTTTTATTTTGCCTGACCAAAAGTGTAATTTTTTACAAATCTTCTGCTAATCGGTATAATGTCTCTGTAGTTTATCTAAAAATATGAAGAAAGGTCACACCAATGTATTTATTCGTGTAGGTATATTATACAAAATAGAATTATTTAAGACTTCTTAGACTTCTAGTATTTTAACTTAATGTGTTAATATTACCAAATACCAACAATAGCATATAATTACAGGATAAACTGATAACCTCCATTTTTGAGGGCGTTTGAAATAGATATATCGACTAGTGCCTATGAAAAATCAGTTGAAATGTCAAAGTGGTCTAAACTAACCTAACATAAATAATTTTTCATCTAAATTGTGTAAGTAAAGGGCTTATTAAACCAATAACTAAACTATTAAGACCCATTAGTAAATACCATTTGTATTTCAGTAGTTAATTGTATCCATGACAAACAATAATCTTATTATTCTCTTATTAACTAACTCTGATATTTCTTTCTGCGTCGCTTACGGCCGTTGGTAATTAATTTCTTTAGTTATATCTATGTAATGTTTTGAATGCACAGACGAGACAATGGAAAGTTGTTTATTTCTTTTACGTTCAGCTTTCTAGCAACGTTGCTCAATATACTATAATTATAAGGTAATGGAACTAATTAAAAGTATGGGTTTACTAAATCTTTGTTTAGTACACAGTAAAGATTTTTTCTGCCTCCGTGGTCCAGTGGATAGCGTATGCGACTGCTGATCGGAGGTCCCGGGTTCGATTCCCGGGTCGGGCAAAAGTGTTACTAGGTTTTTCCGAATTCTCAGTAGCAGCACGGAGTCTGGCGATGTGCCCGGTAACGGCAGCTCGCCTCCTATTTCGTCAGACTTAAATATTCATGGCGAAATGTGGGTGTAATATTACACTTCTGCCTACCCCTTAGGGGATACAGGCGTGCGTCTATAAAAAAAAAAACAATGCATTTAAAAACAAAAATCTGTACCTACGTGAAAAGGGCATGCAAGTTGTAAAATACGTTTATATAAATATTTAAAAGTTAAGTTAACCTCTCCTCTCCGGAAATGCAAAAAGGGTCATATATCTAGTCGGCAGCGTTTTCCTTTATTTCGCGTTAGGTCATCAAACTGCTAGTTATGCCTCCGACAGTACAAATATTCAGCAGTAACCCATTTGATAGTTGGAACTGCTATGAGATGGACTCCAGCTACTCAAATCTATAAAAAAATCCCTAAAAATAACCGTTGCCATTCTAATAAACATATACACTGGCGAGCAAAAAAATCGACTCACTTCATACTTGCGCACTCAAAGTGCTCTAGTTTTAAAATTAAGACCTAAATCTTAACTTGGGTCTTAAATTCTTTAAGTTCTGGATGTTGGCTTTAAAATGAGTATAAATACTCTTAACTTGTACTCATTTTCTTGAGCAATAAATGTTTTTAAACTTTGCGAGTACTAAAACTTGAAAAGTTAAGGATAAACATTTTTAAATAAAAGACATCATAACATTTTAAATAAACTTTATTACATAATGATTACCACTTTAATAACGAATGTTACTCCCTCTTGCTCTGATGACAGCTTCTAAACGGTTCCTCATTGACCCAATGAGGTGCTTTACTCTGTCTTGTGGTATACCCTCCCATTCCTCGGTCAGAGCCGCTTGCAGGTCAGCTCTTGTGCCTGGTGCAGGATCTCTAGCCCAGATTCTTCTCTTTAGGTCATCCCATAAATGTTCAATAGGATTCAAGTCCGGACTATGAGCTGGCCAGTCCATAACAGCGATACCCACTTCTCGTAGGTACTGCCGCACGAAATTTGCGCTGTGTGGACGGGCATTATCCTGCATCAAGATGAAGTTTTCTCCAATAAAACCAGCGTATGGGATGACGTGGTCTTCCAAGATATCTTCAATATACCAATGTGCGGTCAACCCCCCCACATGGCAGCCAGTTTCAATGAAAACCAGTTCAGTTTTTGCTTCCATTGATATGCCAGCCCACACCATGCAGGAACCTCCTCCGTACGCAACAGTTTCTGCTATGCAGCATTGTGCGTATCGCTCCCCCGGCCTTCTGTACACCCTTCTCCTTCTGTCGCTACCATGTAGGCATACTCTGCTTTCATCCGAGAAGAGAACAGAGCGCCATTGATCCTCAGTCCAATCGACGTGTTCTCTTGCAAAACGTAGCCGGGCTGCTCGATGACCTGCAGTCAATTTGGGACCCGTTGCTGGTCTTCTTGGAGTAAGGGTTGCTGCCTTGAGTCTTCTTCTCACTGTCCAAGAACTTACAGCTACCCCACGTGGTTTTCGGAGCTCCCGTTGAACTTGGACCCCAGTGAGAGAACGATTCCTCAGCGAAGTACGGACGATCGTCTGCCTCCGAAGTGGTCCGATTTCTACCGGAACCTCTTCGTCGGTGAAAGCCACCAGTCTCCCGGTGCCTTCGGTATATTCTTGATACCGCTGACTGGCTCATCTGCAAAGTACGAGCCACTTGACGTTGACTCAGGCCCTGTTGCAATAGGATAACTGCTTGAGCCGCTGCTTCTGCTGTTGTATCCATTTCCGGGAATTTTTCTTGCTTGGAGATTGACGAGATGTTTACCTGTTGACGTTTCACAGTCAACTGATAAGGGTCCAACTAGTCATCACGCAACCCCCTAGAGGGTTGGCGGAGGCTGGTTCAGGGCGTTTTGCCCCTCTCCGGCGGGTTCGTCGCTGTCCCCTAAACAAGGGACGGGTGGTTGGGGCGGGCTGAGTGCCCTACGGCTGTAGTAGTGGGTCGTGCGAGGCCGCTTCAGTCTTCACGTCGCCCGGGCGGTCAGCACGAGCCAGGTGAGACCCCCGGCGAACCGGGGGAAGCCCAGCTCCGTGTAGCCAGCGACACGGGCGACGACTTACGTGCGGCCTCGGCGTTGTTAACGACGTGTGGTGTCAATGTGGTGATGCGGAGAAAGTTGTTGGCGTCCTCTGTTGCGGTGGTCGCCCGTGCGCGCACATGATGTGCGTATCCTTGGTTGATACGCGCAGATGTCGCGCGGATGGGGGCGGTCACCTGCAACAGAGGGAATGGAGTGTAGTGTGCGAGGGCGGCGGTTACCCGGGGGCAACCGTTGTGTCGGCAGAGTCGTCGGGGGTAGCGAGGAGGTCTCGCGGCAGCCTCTTCTTGTCCGGGGGGCGAGCGTGCCAGGGGGCCAGGTCTCGGACATGGTCCCAAGCCGAGGCGTCGGCCCGCTCAAACATCCCCACGGACAGACGGCGGATGAAGGCGTCCAGGCTCTCTATACGGGTGACCCGCTGTATGACGGCATTACTTACCGACCTGGGTGCACCCACGATGGCGCGCAACGCAAGCGATTGCTGCGCGTGGAGGCGGGCCCGGTCGGTCTCGCTTGTGAGCGCGAACCAGGCGGGGGCAGCGTAGGTGAGCCGAGTGCGTAGATAGAGCTTGTACACACTCAGCTTGACACGCAGCGGGAGGCGGGATGAGAGCACTGGACGTAGTAGCGCTCTCGTAGCGCGGACCTGTGCGACGACTTTGCCGACGTGCGATTTCATGGTGAGGAGGCGGTCTAGGGTTACCCCCAGGTACTTCGCCGTCCTTGTCCAAGGGATGTCTTCGTCCTGGAGTTTGAGTGGTGGTGGATGGGCTATCTGAGTGCTGAATAAAATCGCCTGTGACTTACCCACGTTCACCGATAGTCGCCATTGCGACAGCCAGCCAGGGAGAAGTTGTAGGGTGCGCTGCATCTTTGACGCGGCGTAATTAGCGTTCATGCTTGTTGTTATGTACGCCGCGTCGTCGGCGTACAAGGCTAGCTCGGTGCCTTCGGCGACGGGGATGTCGTCGGTGAAGCGTGAGTAGAGCACAGGCGAGAGACAGGAGCCCTGCGGGACTCCGGCGGCGATGGTGTGAACGTCAGACACTTCCTGTTCCACCACCACTCTGTATGTCCTGTTGTGCTGAAACGATGAGACCGTTTTTACGATACGACGGGGCGCCGTGGAGGTTGAGAGCTTGTACAGCAGACCGGAATGCCATACTCGGTCAAAAGCCTTCTCCATGTCGAGGAATACTGCCACGGCGTGCTCGCGTTTGTTACGCGCCGCCGCTATCTGGTGCAGTACCCTCGACAACTGCATTGTGGTAGAGTGTTCGGCGCGGAACCCGAACTGCTCTGGTCTGGGCGTGATATGCGGTGTGAGGTGCCGCAGCAGGAGTTTTTCGAACACCTTCGAGATGGTGGGCAGCAGGGTGATCGGCCGATAGCTCTCGGGCTTCAAGATGTTCTTGCCCGGCTTGGGCAACATGATTATTCGGCCCTCCTTCCAGCACGAGGGGAAGACGCCTGTGCGGACGATCCCCGTAAACAGGCGCGCCAGCACTGCCACGGTACGGTGCGGCAGGCGGCGCAGCACTGTGTTCGGTATCCCATCCGCCCCAGGAGCCTTCCGGGGCTGGGTCTGCCGAATGGCGCGTTGCACAATGCCAGGGGAGAAGTGAATGGGGTCCTCTTCGGGAGCTATCGGCGTAGCGAAGTAGTCTCGAAGGTGTTTCTCGACTGCTGCCGTGTGTTCCGTGTCTGCAGTCGGGTTCGGCGCGAACACGCCCTCTAAGTGTCCAGCGAGTATGGCCGCGCGGTCTGCTGCCTTGTACCTCGGCGTCCCGTCGGCGTGCAGCAGCGGGCGCACCGGAGCTGGGGTGTTAGTGAGGCGATGACATAGCCGATGTATAGACGGCCAGTCGTCGCTGGAGTCCTCGATGAAGCGCTCCCAGCTCTCAAGGTGTAGGTCCTCAACTCGTCCTTCACTCTCTCCGATAAGGGTGAAGGGTTACGTCACCTTTTATACGCCCTAAGGTCGCGCAATGCTAACTGAGTTAACGAGTACGAAATTATACAGTTACTGTTCCTCGACTGTTGCGACAAAGTCTAAAAGTTAACACTGTAGTAATTGTTTTTTTTTAGAGTTAACATCTAGAACTTAAAGATTAATTTAAGGTTATGACCTAAATTAAGGATAGGTCTTAATTTTAAAATTGGAACACTTTGAGTGCGAAAGTATGAAGTGAGTCAATTTTTTTGCTCGCCAGTGTATATTATTACTAGAGGACGCCAGCAGCTACGCCTGCACTTTTTTTTAATTTACCCGTTTTGGCCGATCCCGTGAGAATTTCGGGAAATCCCTTGTTAGTGCTCCCCTACGGTCCCCAAGGAACATACATGCCAAATTTCAGCTTCCTGCTCCCAATAGTTTCGGCTGTAGCGTGTCTGTCAGTCAGTCAGTAACGCAAGGATTTTATATATTAAGATTTGCTGCTAGTGGTGTACGTAACGGATTGCTGAGACGATGGTCACGGGTTCGATCCCCAGGTCCCCCGAGCACACACTTCAGACTTTTCGAAGTGCTGTGTGTGTTAAAAGTATTAATTATCGCTCGTGCCCGATATAGATGACAATGGGCTCGCCCCCTATTACATTGGGACCGAAATATAGCTGGCAAAGTATTGGTGTGTAATACACCTCTACCTACCCCTTTGAGGATAAAGGCGTAAAGTTATGTATGCAAAAATATTGATTGAAGCAAAATATGAAATTTGCTACTGATACGTTTATTTGAAGAAGAAGTACAGAAAGCAAATATATTCCTGTAATACCGCCTAGACATACATTAAATTCAAACATCCGTGAAGAAAATTTTACAACAATTTGTACTACAGATGCCATAAGTTATTGAAGAAAATTAAAAATGATACTCAGCAACATCAGCGTTTTAGTTACAGATATTTGTCAATCCTTAATATTCAAATTATGTGACCCATGTCCTAATATTTGTAGATACTACAAAAATATTGTGAAATCCGGTTGTGACGTGTAAACGTTCGTTGAATGTCCAACATTGACAACGAATTCGGTACAGCTCGATATTCAATTTTCATCGATAGCGAATGAAAAAATGTTGTGACAAAATTGACTCATTGATATTTCTAACAGTTATTTCGCTCTACAGTTTAAAGTTTACATCGTAAGATTTTTATCTGGTTTTCACTACCTTCTAAATTAAAGAATGTGTGCAATTAACAATATAATTAAATTGAGTCTTAAAATAATAAAAATAAACGAATTAATATATACAAGGGAAAATTCAAATAATTAAAAATTAAAATTTAGAAGGCGTCATGAAACTCATTCCCATCGCAGTCAATTGGAAGCGTGCCCAGAAGACTGGCAGCATTGCCTCGTTGGATGGCTATACTTATTTTTTGAGCCAAATACGTGCCAGCCCTCTGGTCACGCGAGGCGTCTATAAGTCTCTTTGCGAGATCTCTAAAAAGTGATCGCGCACTTGGACCCCATGGCCCCAATGTTTCGACCCCAAACGGCTCAAATACATAATCTCCTATTAGATTTACATATTTGCGCCGTTTGAGTGTCTCCGCTGTAGCAGCAGCAGCGCCCGCACAACCTGCTGTGCTGGGAAGATGAGATGGCGCAAGGGTATCGACACATGTTGCGTCCCATACCAAAGGCCTACCCAGCTTCACGGCAGTAACGACATCCCGTCTGGTCTTTTGCCATCGTCGCGTGCCAAACCTTGAGGTTCAAGTTGGGCTGGAACGCCAGCGGTGGCAAGAGCACGGCGCAGTATGTCATTGAGGTAGGCGTGTCGAGAAATACGACCTGCGCTCCTGCTGCATGACAGGCCATGGTGACCAAGGCTATCGACAGCCTCTCCACAGTGACAACGATGCGGAGAGACACATGATGCACCTAAACGGAGGCAAGTAGCGAAGCGGAAGGTAGTATCGTCCAACATGGTACCTATATTGGACGATGGCAGTGCCTGAAGCCAGAGGCCTGATTCCCATTCTCCCACAGCCAGCAGGCGAGCACGCTCCGCAGCGTTGGACGATGTATTGAGAAGGTTTTCTCGTACCACGCTGCAAAGCGGCCCATCCCATTGCCTCTGGGAGGATAAGTTTCGGGGTAACTCAGTTCCTGGACAAGCATTTCTCCAAGCGTTCAAGGCATCGGTCTTACACGGCACTTCAGAATCAACCAGTGTGGGAGCTAAAATTTTCCTAGTCAATTCTGCAGTGCTGTGGACCGATGACAAGAACGCTGGCAGGCTTACGTCGGTAATTTTGCGAACGCCGAGGCCGCCCAAGCGCACAGGTAAGGACGCCTGTAGCCACACCCGGTCGTTCAGGGCCACATTCAAAATTTTACTCAGGGTATTCTGTATAATTTTGTCAATTTGAATGAGTGGAGTTGGATTTTTCCAAAAAGGTGAGCACCGTAATGCGTGCGTAAATTTAGGGACAAAAAGACAATATCGAATAATAGTGAAAGCCGAATGTATATTAATTTTGAGTAGCCTGTCAGAAATTTCACTAAAATTTTGAATTTTTTCCTGTATAAAAGAATCAAAACCGTCGTCTAAAATTGGGGACCCCAGGAGGCGAAGAGAACTTTTTTCAACTTGAGTGATATTGGGAGCCAAATATTGAAATTTTGAAAGAATAGAGGATTTATCTAGATTGTCATTAATAAAAATTTCGCATTTGTTTGTATTTAGTTCTAAGCCTATGGATGAAAATTTTGATTTCAGAAGTGCTAGATCTTGATACACAGACTCTACGTCACCACCCAGGGTTCCATCATCTAGGTACCAGATGTTTAATTTAGAATTTAGTTGGGTTATAAGTGGATGGATGGCCAAACTAAAAATTAGTGGTCCAAGAGGGTCACCTTGTTGACAACCGACGGCAGATTCTAAAAGATGTTCTTTGTATATTAATTTAGAAGGGTGTCTATAACATTGCCAAAGAAAATTGTAAATTTGGGGTGTTTCCAATTTAACTTGTGTCAACAAAGTGTCCCTGTTGACTGAGTTAAAGGCATTCTTTAAGTCAACCTTCAAGATAACCTCACCTCCATTACAGTCAAGTTAAGATGACAAGGCATGTACGGCAGCCTCGCAGCCTCCTCTGGAACCATAGCCCAGCTGTTGTGGCTGAAATTTACAAGATAATGAGATGTTAAAATGGCGACAGCATATCTTGGCTGCCATACGCCTGTACGTGCACCCAACGGCCCATTACCGGAGAGCATGAGATTAGTTAATGCCGTTAGCTCACCCAAAAGCGAGTCGCCGGCCGCCCCAGCGCTTGAACACACAAGATCTTTCAAATGTTGTGGTGTCAAACCGTCGAGACCACCAGCAGACCCGCTCCGGAAGGAGCCAACGGCACCAACCACGTCCTTGGCTGTAATGCTGAGAAAACCCGAGTCAGTGTTAGGTGGATCAGGAAAGGAGAGGTTATCCCCTGGCGCTGGATGCTTGCTCTGCAGACTCGCGAGTGTGTCGGCAGAGCAAGGCGCCACCACATCGGTACTGAACAAAAGCCTGGACGCTCCCCTGATATCACCTTCCCTCAGTTTAGACACTACATGGTGGTAGATGGTGCTATTGCGGTGTGCTTTGGCAGGATGGTAATTTAATTTTGTCGAAATATTGCAATTTTCTTTAATTTTTGTTGTCAAACTTTTTTTTGTAAGCCTGTCTTCTTGAGCATGTAGAATTCTATACGGAAAGGTGAGTAACTGTTCCCAAGCCGTAATAGAATTCTCCCGGATGACAAGGCCTATGCATTGTGCTAGATTTTGAGATAATACGAAAACTATTTAGGTCACAGTTTACAATCGTAGATACAAATTACCTTTATGAAATTTCCAAGATGAAAGGCAATAGGGTTGATGATTAAATAAATTTCTAATTAAAATATAAAATCTGCCTCGTTGGTCTCGCGGCATAAATGTGCGCGTGGGATTGGGAGGTCTCGGATTCGATTCCCGGGTCGGGCAAAGTGTTATTAGGTTTAACAGCACGGAGTCTGGTAATGTGCCCGGTACGGCAATAGGCTCGCCCTATTACGTGGGACCTAAAATTCAATGCGAAATGTGGGTGTAATATTGTACCTCTGCCTACCCCTTCAGGGATACAGGCGTGAGTCTATAAAAAAAATATATATAAAATCTACATTGGATAGCAAAACAAACGGAAGTTATCTAAGTGCTCTTATATTGAGCTAGTTTAAACACAAGCATTTACGTTTTGCGAAATAGACAGAGATATCAAAGTGTGACGTCACTTATGTTCTTCTGTATTTATTATAATCAGCAGCTACCTACACAACATGCACCTATAAACAATGCGTTAAAAATAAACACAAATACCATTTTTATCCGTGTATAATTTTATACTAGTTGATTTATTGGTATTGGTATATTTCGAATTTTTTTTATTATTTTGACTTATTACTTATTTGACTGCCTCCGTGATCCAGTAGATAGCGTATTCGACTGCTGATCGGAGGTCCCGGGTTCGATTCCCGGGTCGGGCAAAATTGTAACTGAGTTTTTCCGAATTCTCAGTAACAGCACGGAGTCTGGTGAAGTGCCCGGTAACGGCAATAGGCTCGCCCCCGCATGAAAAATTCATGGCGAAATGTAGGTGTAATATTACACCTCTGCTTACCCCTTCGGAGATACAGGCGTCAGACTATATATAAAAAAAATATATACTAGTTGATTTATTGATGAGATATAT
Organism: Euclidia mi; assembly: GCA_944739405.2. Classification (NCBI taxonomy): domain Eukaryota; kingdom Metazoa; phylum Arthropoda; class Insecta; order Lepidoptera; family Erebidae; genus Euclidia; species Euclidia mi. Next base: position 79,355,206 of record OX123181.2, read on the forward strand.
TTCGACGAATTTTTATTATTTTTAGCAAGAAGTTTTTATAATTATCATGGGCTAAGTACAGACTTTTCGAGAAAACACTGACTTTAAAATATAGAGAGGCGTAGAGTCGTTACATAGCAATATATTTTAAATTATATGTATAGTATACTAAATGATTGATGATTTTTTAAAGGTCATCCAAGTTAAGTTAATTTCAGGCTACATATACGTAGTAGCCTACAACATTATTTTATCGTGATGTCTTAAATAATGTTTTTTTTTAATAAATTAAAAATTAAACAATGATTCTTACTACTTACATAATTATTTTGTTTTTTGCACACTACATATATTATGTTTTATAACACAAAGATAATTAATCAGTTACAATGTGAGCGGTGTGTGGTTTTATTATGCCGATTCGCTCTAAAATTATACCGCAAGATGTTGGTAAAACTAGCACTTCTCAAGAATTTCTGATGAAGTAAGTAATTAATCTTGCTTTGTTGCAGACGTTTGAGCTGACTCACTGGGTGCAGAAACGATCCTTCATTTCAAACTTTGCTATTTGAAAAATTAATATTTTCATATTTTACTGTACAATTATACGAAGTGTTTACAGCGCTCCTTTTCTGGATGGTTGCAACAGTGTCTGTCAGGTTCAAAAGTGTATAATTTTCGTACTAAATAATATACGTTCTATTTTTTTTAAACCGGTCGAATGCGTATTTTTACTGATAAGAGTGTAGAAATACGAAAATCTTCGTTAGAAAAGAAGACACAAAAAGACGTACCTATCTTGAAAGAAAATTTGAAACACCAGACAATGTCATCTCAAGCGTCTACGCCAAAGAAAATCGCTATACCTTTGGGTTGCGGAGGTCATACGGCAGTCACTCTATGGAAAGGCTTATATTCTGCCCAATTAAGTTAGACTAGTAACTGGACCTTGGACGCCAAAGTGAAAGTGTAGATTGCGACTGGAATAACGTACAAACGTGATAAATATCAAATCAAGCATTACTTGTATTTATTGTCATACATAGTATTTTTATTTCATGTTCCATATCTAAGGAAAACAGTTTGTTTGCATTCGTTATCACAGTCTGGCTGACACTTGGTAATACGAATCCATAATTGCTCTGTCATCGACTGTCTATGATCGTTGAAAGATTGATAGGTAATGCATGTTCAGGTTAATCGAGCTAAGCTTAGACGGACACTTTATTCTCGTTCTAGACATGTTTTAGTAATTTTATAGAAATCGGATTTAAGCAAGTCTTGCCTACAAAGTATACAAAGAAGTTTAGCATAGTTTGGGTATATGTTAATAGATTCCGCCCAAAGCACTGCTTGTGTGGGTGTCGGTTATCGCATTAAAAACGCCCATGAATTGGTTTACGTATGAGCTAAATTATAGCAAAATATCAAAAGCCGTATAGTAGTTTTATCTTAAAAGAATGAGAAATAAGCACACTTCGGTATTTTTTATATTAGTATGTAATGAAAGTATTTTGATTTTAGGGGTAGCCTTCAGCACGACGTTCCTGGTTACTGATATTAGTCAACTGGTAGAATATCGTTTAAAAACAAAAGTTATTTATCCTAAGGACATTAGGTAAGGGATACTACGGAACCCTTGCGGAACAATGTGTGTGGCTCGCCATGCACTAGGCCGGTTTATTTTCACTTAAATTATCCCGGTAACTTTACTGTTCACGCCTCGATTTTAGTGAAACAAAGGCTTCCAAAATCAGTTTATGGCTTTATCTCCTTTGCGCATAATAATTTTTTTAAAGTACCACTAAAATTTGCACCGCTTTTTTCACATGGTGTTACTTTAGAAAATATTTTTAGATATTCCTTTAGTGTACTCGCTTTAGTGTTGTCATTTTTCAGTACTTAGTTAGGCAGACCTCACATGTCTTCAAAAAAACATTATGAAGAATTCACAGACTTCTTCATTTATTTACGATGGTTTCCTTTACAGTTAAGGAAGCTTTAATTAATAATTTAATACAAACATATCTTCAAAAGTCAGTACATGGGCATCGTTAAAATTGCTGTGCATGATAATAAACAGAAAATGTCCAGAAACGGGCCGACTTTATGGCGTCGTCATCATCATCCTCCTAGCGTTATCCCAGTTGTAACCCGGGCTCCGCTTACTGGTCCAACCAGACTTGACCGAATATTCGCTTTTCCACGGAGCGACTACCTGTCTAACCTCGGCAACCCGAAGGGATCTTCGTTGGTTTACAACAGTGTCACTTTATTCGAAGGTCAACTCACTCCCTATAACGACTGTGGCACCAATGACTTTTCGAAGTTATGTGCGTATTAAATTGTTAATTATCACTTGCTTAACGGTGAACGAAAACATCGTGAGGAAACCTGCATGTCTGATAATAATTCTCCATAATGTTGTCGAAAGACATGTGAAGTCTGCCAACCCACACTTGGCCAGCGTGGTGGACTATGTCCTTACCCTTCTCATAGAGAGAAGAGGCCCGGGCCCAGCAGTGGGACAGTTTATATACGGGGCTGATGATGATGAATAACTTTATCGTAAATTTCAAACCATCTCTTGCAAAACTAAAGTGAATTAAATCGTATTATGTCCGTATTTTCAACAGAAAAAGGAAGGATAAAAATGTTTAGCATTGTCTAATAGGGCCACTTGCTAGCTACCAACGTAAATTCTGCGTTACCATTTACATTTTTGGTATTTAATTTTGCGCTACCAAAAACGAGATGGAAATAATTATAATTTTACTGTTTTGTTAGAAATATTGCTTATTGTAAAGTAAAATGAAAATTATTTCGGTGAAATATTTATATTATAAATGTCAAACAATTTCCATTCACTGGAACCAACTCAAATTGGGTACAGACTTAATGCCAGTTTAGTAGTTTTGTATATAATTTTATGTGGAGACGTCTTATGCTCTCGCCACTATTATGGTTTAATGTTTTAAATGTGTTCCTGTGTGAGTATGCTCAGGGGCAATCTAAAGTTTTCTGTGTGTGTTCATAAAGAAGAGAGTTTAGTATAAGTTTTGCTGATGTCTTTCTACAAACAATTTTCGAAAAATGTTTGAATAAATTTGCGTTTATGTTTGCGTACGATATTGATATTTAGAATTTAATTCAAGGTGCTGGCATATTGTCATTAAATTTTAGCGGAATTATCGGTAGTAGCCCGAAAAGTGCCCGATGTGGCAGCTCAAAATAAAATGCAACAATATATCAACTCTCAGTTCCCAGCACAGTTATCTTGGATATATACAGCAAAGTTGATGATGAATAAGTATTACTTAGGTATCACAGTGTATTGCCAATATTTGCAATAGACAAAAGAAGGAAAAGCTATATTCACCTTCTTTTCAAAAGCCCCTTTCATTCTTCATACTCTCTCTCGACGCATAGGCAACAGTAGGCAAACTTATTTACTTTGCATTGATCTTCGGTGAGCAGTTTCTATAAACTGAGTAGTGCAGCTATGCTCATGATACTATTATCGTGAGCCTAGCTGCACTACTCCAAACAGTCGATATTTTCTGATATATATGTATGTATGTTCCGCACGATGGAAGCCTGTTGCTACGCCCGTAGATTTTTTATTGGATTTATCAGTTTTTACCCGATTCCGTCTGTGAGTTGTTTGTCAATCAGTAAGTAACAGAAGAAATTTATATATTATATTGATTGATCATTTGCACTGTGTTGCAATTATGTATTTATTATTTTCAAATATTTCTCCTCGTTGGTCTCGCGGCATAAATGTGCGTGTGGGATTGGGAGGTCTCGGGTTCGATTCCCGGGTCGGGCAAAGTGTTATTGGGTTTTTCCGTTAGGAAATTTTCAGTAGCGGCTCGGAGTCTGTTAATGTGCCTGGTACGGCAATAGGCTCGCCCCCTATTACGTGGGACCTAAAAATTCATGGCGAAATGTGGGTGTTATATCACACCTCTGCCTACCCCTTCGGGGATACAGGCGTGAGTCTATAAAAACAATTTTTTCTCATTATTTATTTTCAATATTTATTATTTTCAACGTATTTTAGGCGTATATAACATTAAGCTTTTGTGAAAAGGAGCAATGTTGTCAATGTATAAAGTTCCGGTCTTCACCATTTTCAAATGCTTATGCTTCTAATAACATTATTGTTGTTATGACTCAATTGTTTGGCAAGGCCAATTTATTAAGTGAGGAATTTGCGCCTATTTCATCAAAGAATCGAAATAGTAGGCATACATTAAAATCTTTACAACATTCTATTCTATTCTGAAAGTAAATGTAAGTAAAACGAAAGTTATGGTTTTTGAAAAGGAGGAATGCGGTACGGCTTGTAATGTTATGATCGATGGACAGCGAGTGGAGCAAGTGAATGAGTTTGTATATTTAGGTACGCTGCTTACAAGAGATGGTAAGAATGTAGAAGATATTGAAAGAAGAGTTAATGCAGGTAATAGAGTGAATGGAGCTCTGAAGGCGTTTATGAATAGCCAAAACGTGTCCAAAAAGGCACGTTTGGCTGTCCATAGAGGGGTGTTAGTACCTACTCTTATGTATGGTAGTGATAGTTGGGTATGGCATAAGAGTCATGAAAGTAGAATAAATGCTGTAGAAATGAGAGCACTGCGAAGTATGTGTGGTGTTTCTTTGACTGACAAAGTAAAGAATTGTGTGATAAGAGAGTGTTGTGGGGTAAAAGAAGATGTAGTGATAAGCATCGAGAAAGGTATGTTAAGATGGTTTGGACACGTGGAGAGGACGGATGACGAAAGACTGACCAAGCAGATATAAACGGCAAGTGTGGAAGGGACAGGACGAAGGGGAAGACCTAGACGGACGTTCTCTGACCAGATTGGAGACATCCTAAAAACAGGACAGGTTAGAAGCACCCTGAACAGAAGAGCATGCATGAGGAATCTGATGGGAGTGAATGAAGCAAGAGAGATATGTCAAGATCGTTGCAAATGGCGCTCCGTAGTCTCTGCCTACCCCTCCGGGAATCAGGCGTGAGTCTATGTATGTATGTATGTACAACATTCTAGAACCAAAACTTACCAACTGTAAACTATGATCAATTAAAAATAATATTAACAACAGACGCCCAGTATACATTCTTGATTTCATGTATTTATTGTCCCAATATCAATCAGCATTTGCTGAATAGACTGCAAACACCAGTTATTGATTCCGCGTCAACCTAATGATTCATCCGGTTAATTAACACGGCTTAAATCATCTCGCATGAATTATATTGATCTCACATACAATATAATGTGATATATGGTGAACGTTGAGCACACCTCTCATAATACACGTATGGTACATAAATCAGATTATTGTCGAATCTCGTACCCAGTATCACATAATCCCGTTTGGTTTGCAGCTGCCAAATTTGCAAGCAAACTATTCTGATCGATGTCACCACAAGCTGCCATGGTGATGTATGATACGACGTGCATTGATCTCGTAAATGCACTTATAGCTGCTCTATTCAACCACAGATTCTATATTAGTACTTAGTTCTCGAGTAGTGATATAGTGGGAAGTAAGATTATGTTCAAAGATTATAGACCAACTTGCTTTTTTTAATACACTTTTATACTCTGGGTAGCAAGAATACAGCATAATGTTAAAATAGTTTTAACAAAATATCATAAAATTTTATTCCAGTTCATAAAATTACTGTTCTATGAATTATTGAATAAGTAGTTGCATGAACAAATCATAAAAGAATAGAAAATTTCTACAAGATTTTTTTGTCATCTTTCTAATAAAATGTGAATGTGGACATTATGTCTATCCTTTGTTGATAATTCAGCATTCTGTACGGGCCTCCGCAGACTACCTTCTTTTAGCATCGGCGACCGGCGATTCAGTAGCTTTTTAGCATCCAGATGCAGTGTCCGAATCCTTACACCGCACACTGGAAGATGCCGATCGCGGCGACTTGTCACTTAAAATAATAACGTAGGAGTCGTCCATTAATAACGTGATTTTATGTCTTTCTAATTTTAAACTTACTCTGTGATGATGATACTTGGGTAGGTTGGAGGCTTTACCACCTCTCCTCATTCTTTATCAAAAGTTTTTTTAATACAAAGTAAATAAAAAAATATTTTATCCAAAAAAGACATTGCGAGCTACTGGTGTCAAAATTGAAGCTAAAATAAAAAATATGACACTCTATATTCTCTTCATCTCTTACCTGACTTCAATTTGTTTTGGTCGGCGCTGTATGGACATACATTCTCTTGCATACTTCTCTGTCACCAGTCATTCGATCACTTCCCCCTTTTCTTACATATCTATTCTCACACAGTTATTCCATCTTTTATTTGGTCGCCCCCTCCCTTTTCCTCTCTACCCTCCTATTTATCACTTGTTTACCTAAATACATAATCATCCAATCTTCTCATAAGACGTTTCTAAAGTGCAAATCTTTTCATCCATGGTCGCTATTTGCAGACTACTTTGACATTTTCTCTATTTTGGCATGGTAAAAAAATATTAATATATCGACGCTTGAAAGGCAATCATAACTAAGCGACATAAATTCGTAAAATGAGTTATATATACCATTCGAACCGCCTGATTTTTCTGCGTCGGTTGGTCTAGGTCCCATCGTTCTACGACGACTTTTGTTGTCGCTTAGATATTGTGACATTTTAAACAAATCTATATTTCGTGCTTACTAAACGACCAAAAATAAGTGATTTTAAGAATTATCAGCAGTTACGACATTCCTACAATGAGAAATACGAAATTATTCAGTTTTTCATGTTTCGACTTTTTATATTTTTGGATTTATGTATTTTTACTTGTTATGAAATTTACCTTTAAAAACATTTAGTAGATTTTACCTACACAAAGCAAATGTAATTTGTGTGGTTAGGTATTATAACTTGTTATTTTATTCTATGATTTTGTCATTTGTATAAGATAACCTTAAATAAGAAGGAAGAATATTAGAGTTTAGATATTTTTACTTGTGTAACATAATATTTATTTTATATCCTTAGATATTTTTACTTGATAACGATTAATATTAGTGATGTCGGTTAGATAGTCTAACTTGATTTATTAAGTGGCTGAAAATGGCGCGTAGATAAATTTAGCCGTGCGCAAAATTTTGTTTCTCGTCACTAAAGAACTGCACAAAATTAAAAAACGTCGTGTAGTTATGCGCGATACGTGATATGACTCGTCTATTACGGGTTCTCATTCATCAGACCTCTCTAAGCGACGCCGGCACCGGGCGCCGAGTGTTAGCGATGTTGCATTAATCAATACAGGAGTGTAAAAATATAACAACATAACAAAACTTCACGCCTTTTTCCCCGAAGGGGTAGGCAGAGGTGTATTACTCACCCACACTTCGCCAGTTATGTTTCGGTCCCAACGTAATAGCGGGCGAGCCTATTGCCATCTAACGGACACATTATTAAGCGAGCGATAATTAACATTTTTAATACACACATAATTTCGAAACGTCAGGGGTGTGTGCCCGAGGTACCTGGGGATCGAACCCGAGACCATCGTCTCGGCAGTCTGTTACGTACACCACTGGACTATCGCCGCTGCTGTAAAAATATAGACACCATTCAAATAATTTTTCTCTTGACAGCGCACACTTACATGCCTGTAGATACAGTGCATGCTATTATTGAAAACAGATTAAAGAATACTACCGTTTACGCACCATCACAATAGTTTACAGTTTTTGCAACTGCTAGTCATGAACCATCACCTTTCCAGGTAGAAAGACTGAGTTATGGAGATTTCCATAGGTGGAATAGTATTAGTGACAAATATTTTAAAGGTAACTGGAAAAATCAGCATGATCTGTATCATGACTTTCAAGAAAAATAAATTAATAGTTTAAAAAACACTAGAAAAACACGCTTTTATAAATGTACGTAAAACAAAAAATAAAGTATGGATCGTTCAAGTTGTCTCTATTTCGGGGCTGAAGTATAAACTATGTGCTTTTAATTATAATATTTGATTGTAAAAGCGTGGGTAGGGAATGCAAATCTCGCGAGATTTGGGCTCAAGTGAGATCTCGCGAGATTATGAATAACAATACTGCGGTATCTCGCCAATTTTGAAATCTCGCGAGATTGGCAGTTCTGTATGTTTTTTTGCAAATAAACGCAATATTTGAATAAATTAGGGCAAAAGTAATAACCATTTTAAGTATTATAAGATAAACATTTATTTTCACGAATTTTTCAATAGACTTTTATGCATTAAAAATTGTTTGAGGTATCTGTCTATATTTTTTTAAGAAACTTCTAAGTAGTAAAGTTTACGGACGGATCTATCAAATAACAAATGAAAGACACAACCAGTCTTCGCTTCTAATATCATAGAAAAATCTTTTTCATCTTTTAGTAATAAAACATTATTACACATTAATTGCTAAACTAGTTGACTACTTATTAAATTGAGATATTATTATGAATTAAATATACCTATCTACTCAGTAGATCCATTAGATATTACAGATTAATTAACAAAATATATTTACCAATTAGTCAGACTATTAAAAATTACAGATTAATTAAAAGAATATACCAATCAAATGAAAGATTTGTTCAGTTCAAATCACATGCCATTATTACGAATTATTTTGAAAGCAGCTCCTTCAGAAGCACAAAATCGTCTGCAAAACGGCTTCCTATTTTGTTGGCCAGAACCAGCCGTTGAGAAGGCCCTTTCGGATTCAACGCTAGTTGGAACCACAGATCTCAGGCAGACACATCCACGAACTGTAAAAATTTGCCTTTTGACCCACCGGACTCGTATAAATTCATTTCATTTTTTATTAATGCCGATACCGACAGGATACCGACAGATTCTCTGGTCAGTCCGCGCTTCGAATAAGACGTTTTATGCTCGAGTGCAATCTCGTTAATCTCGCGAGATCTCGCCCTTTTTTCGACCGAGTTCAATCTCGATAAAAAAGGCCAAGATTGCATTCCCTAAGTGTGGGCGCTGGAACAGGAAATACTTTATTGTTAACAAATACTAATACAAACTTCCTGGCGGAAGCTGCATGAGGACGCACAAGACAATAAAGTTTATGCCGTTCTTGGCTAAATGTCAGTTACGAAGGAAGTTTTAGGATAATATTAATTACTTAGATAAAATTTCCACAATCATAAAAATCGTTACATGGTAATTAGATAAATTTACTTGATTTATTTTAAATTGTCAGACCTTTTTAGATCAATATACCCGTATCAAAATTATAAACTAAGTAAGTTTACCTAAATTTACCTGTTACTAAATACAATACAGTGAAGATTTAGAGAATTTTACCTGTTTATCAAATCAGGTCGATTTTGTCTAACCGACAGAAACTCTTGTTTATAAAGACGTTAGGTGTCTTATTTTCACAACATGGATAGCTATAAAAGAATGATTTCGAAGTGTGTTAACATAATTTTAATCGGACAAATGGATGATTTTTTATTATTTTTTTTTACAATATCTTAACTTTAAATCTCTCTCCTGTAAAGTTTGCTCAATGTCGCTTAGTTAAGATTGCCTTTCAAGCGTCGATATCATGCATCATTACCTTTAAGAACGCTATTTTAAAAGTATACTGGCTCATTTAAGTCTTAACATGCAATAATTGCAATTTGATCTTGCAAAATATAATAATCTTGCAAAATATAAAAGCATATCAAACATAAAGAATTCCAGAAATGGATCAGAAAATTCAGAGACCGGTGCACCTACATAAAAAGAAAATATCCAGACCAAACTGAGGACATCCTCCTTTTTGAAGTGGGTTGATTAAAGCATCCTAGAAAAAGAAAACAAAAACAAGGACACTTGATATCTGTCTACACTTATTTGTCCTTCCACCTATCAAGACTCACGTGATTAAAGGACGACTCCTTACCATAGGTTGTCACTTATTTGTTAACCCTTAAATAACACCGTGGGGTAATAAAGTTCTTCACCCCAGGGGCAGAACTTGTATTTTTTCTTTAAATAATTTCAAAGCCTCCAACACCAACGACGAGTTGCTGCTTTATCGGTATTTTACCGTATACATTTCGGAGAGTGTGCAGCGGAACTGCACGATTTAATACGCTCATCCCCTTTCCACTATCGGACAACCAGACGCACTGCCCAGCGCCATCGGTACATGGTCGATATTCCAACCATACGTACAAAACGTTTTGCTTCCTCGTTCATCATGCGTGCTGCGAAACAATAAAACTCCCTGCCAGAATCTGTGTTTCCCGATTAGTACAATTTGGGTGTCTTCAAGACGCGAGTGAACAAGCATCTTCTAGGTAATCGTGCTAAATCTTAGATCGCATCGTTACTTACTATCAGGCAAGATAGTGGTCAAGCGCGAACCTATATTTACTTTAAAAAAAAGTCAATATAAAAAAATAAAATTACAACAATAAATGAAATAAAATTAAATACAATATAATACAATTCTAAATTAAGCAGAATGTATATTTATTTAGCAGTGACATAAAATAACACCCACAGCCCTCTCGACTCTAGTTGTGAAATACGAGTTTAATTTTTCGAAATTAAGATTCATACGTCAGTAACTGAGCCGCTAGTCCCTCAACGGCGCTTATGTTTAATGAAGAGAAACGTCGCAGATTTCGCCGTATACACAGAAGTGACCAGTTATTGTCAAAACTTTACCTGCCTCACTAAATTCAACACGGCACTGTAAAAGTTTCGGGTGAAGTTATCAAACTCCAAATTTTACTATTAACGGAGCGTGTTCGCACCGTAAACTTCCATATTTTAGCATAGGTGAGCGCCACATTCTAATATGCCGCAAATTATATAGAGCCACTGTTTCCAACAGAGACTTTGGGCGATGGCTACGAGGTCGGCGAAAAGTTTGCCTATGACGTAGCAGATTCTATTTACTGCCAGTACTAGAGTTCATTATAGCATTTAACTCGACAATCAAACTGTATGTTTGGTCAGTATAATACGATGTTGTTTAATGTGATTACTCCGTCACCTTTTTTTTTTTTGGTGTCGGGCTAGAAAATCCTCATGGAGTCCCTCCAACCTGGGGGGGAAGGGCGAAGGGGACTGTCAGAGTCTTACTGACTAAAAACCAACCCGTGTTCCTCAGGTACCCGTGTGTCATAGGGTCGGGTATCGCTGAAGCATTCCTCGCTACCCCCTGACGGGTATTGGCCCGCCAGATGGTCAGGCGGGCCCCGAACAAAACCCCCTTGGCGGCGGATGAAGGTGTTGGGCTCCGCCGCCAAAACACCCAGCGAACGCAGAAGATAGGGAGGACGGCAACGCAACACCGCATCTCCTCTTCCTCTGCGGCCCCACCGCGACGCAACGATGGTGCGCCCCCATTTGGTTGCAGGAGATAGAGCGCGCGGCAACGCAACACCGACACGCCTCTCCTCCCGCGACCGCGCCCGCCTGCGAGGGACAGAAGAACTGTCCCTCGCACCCACACCATTGGACGCATCCTGCGCAGGCCTCCGTCAAGCTCACGCGGAGCGTACACTCCTGGGATCTCGCTTAGCTTCACCATGGGTGACCTAACCACGGTTACTGAGCCCCCCCACCACGACAAGGTGGAGATCCAATAAGGGGGATTACTCCGTCACCTCGCCTCTCGACAGCCGTATTTGATTGAGTAGTTTTACCTTCTGAGGAAAACGTCTGATGCAATTAGGTACTTGTTTTTCTTTTTATGGTTTCATTTCCGACATCGCTGTCCTTTGAGTTTCATGCCCGCACGGTCTCTGCATTAGAAGCCCCACTTCGCCAGTAAACTTGCAATGGGACCCGCGGGTACGATCAACTATACGTATACTTTATACAAGGTTATATAGCGGGCCTTACTCGCGATAATTAATATATTTAAGGCATAAATACCTCGGTTTTTTGCCAACGTTTCGGCTGACTTGCTTCAACCGTGGTCGCGGCGGGACCGCGACCGGTCGCGCTATATAACCTTGTATAATGTATACTAATCGTGAAAGTTTAAAATCGTTTATACTTATACTTGTGTTGATACCTGCGCTCAGACCTGTGTCAAGCTTCGTTGGAGACGAATTTCATAAAATTTTACTGGTAGAGAAGCTTTCTACTTTCATTGCTTATTCTCAAGGGAATCGAAACATATTAAAACATTTTTTCAAAATAACAATGCTTTTATTTCAAAGGTATCGTAATAAGTAGGGTCGCTTCTAATAAACGGGGGATCAAAAATGCCAATCGGGCCTTTATTAATGAAAAGGAAACCATTATTAGATAGATAGATAGAAAATTCTTTATTGTACACCAGATACAATACAAAAGCTACATATAACGTTATACAATTTTACAAATGTACAATAGGCGGCCTTATTGCTATAAGCAATTTCTTCCAGGCAACCTTGGGATGGACTGGAAGAGATTAGATAAATAGGTAGTCATAAAATGGAGTAAGGATCCATAAATACATACAAAAGTACATCAATATATAAATACATGAATACATAAATACATAAGTAAATATAATATACATATAGTTATACAAAATACATGGGTACATTGAGCTAAATAGAATATAAAAATTCTGCTATAGCCAAGTAATGCTGTTTTATTGCGTTTTTGAATATGCCAAGCGATTTTGCTTGTCTAATTCCTATCGGCAACATATTCCACAAGCGTACTGCTTGCACAGTAAAGGATTTGTCATAGAAATTTGTGGAATGTGTTGGCATCTGCAGCGTCAGATCCTTAGACGACCTCAGAAACTGTGCATGTGTGTCATGAATGAACTTAAAACGTTCTTTGAGATACGAAGGGGTGTCCGGGTTGAATAGGATATTATACAGTAATGTAAGAGTGTGAGTATTCCTGCGAAGACGAATTGGGAGCCACTTGAGTTTCTTCTTTCAAATATGAATCTAATACAAAAGTTTTGGAGACCCTCAAGTTTATCAAGTTGCTCCTCAGTGAGGTTGACATCAGCATAATCGAGTACTGGGAGAAGTAATGACTGTGCAAGCGCAATTTTAGTGGACGTTAGGAGAAAATTCCGCAGCCTACGCAACGAGCCTGCTGACGCGAATAGTTTTCGACTAGTCTCTTTCATTTGATAACCCCAGGATAAAGTTTTATCCATGCATAACCCCAAATTTTTCATGTGATCAGTAAAAGCTAATACGTTGCCGTCGAATTGAATCTCAGGCAGCATTGACCAATTTAACTTAGAGTTCATTCTGGGACAGCCGATAAGAATTATTTGCGTTTTAGATGGATTAATATTCAGCCCATACTTTTTACTCCACTCACAGATTTGTGCTAAGTCCGAGTTTATATCAGAAAATACATCTGCTACCGATTCTAGTGGTGCCTGCGAGTAAATTTGTAAGTCGTTTGCGTAAAGGTGGTAGGACGAAATTAATTGTTGAGAGATAGAATTTATAAAAATTGTGAAGAGTAACGGAGATAAAACACCACCCTGCGGAACACCAGCAGTCGCATTACACCAAAAAGAGTACGTTTCCTCAACCTGTATACGCTGTTGCCGCCCAAACAGGTAACTATGAAACCAGTCAATCACCGTTGGAGATATGTTAATAGAGCGAAGTATGCCAAGCAGGATGTGGAAATCCACGGTGTTGAAAGCATTGCTTAAATCAAGTAGGTACAGTAGCGTGAGCTTTCCACTATCCATACCCAGTCTTATCACATCGGTAATGTGTACCAGTGCGGTGGCAGTACTATGTCCAGGACGAAAACCTGATTGGAAGGGATTTAGGAGAGCGTTCTTAGTGAGGAATGTGGAAAGTTGTTTATGTATCAGACGCTCAAGAACTTTGCAAAGGAATGGCAGTATAGATATATTATTCTTCGCCCAGAAAAAAGTATTATTAACTTATTAAAATATTCAAGTATTCGAAATGCTATTGAAGCGTAACTCTCGCAGTCGATCGTATAAACTGTTCCATAGAGCAAAGAAAGTAACTCTGTTTCATTGGATCGGAGTCGTACCATTGTCCTCATACGCATTGTGAGAAAAAGACCAATTTCTGAGATTTCCGAAGGGCTTAGCTTCATTTCCTTTTATATCTCTCCAGGTACTAAATTCGTTCACCCAATAATAAAATTCGTCGGGATCACTTGGAATGGACTTGACGTAAAATTTACTCTCAATCCTAGGGATAGATTGGATATTAGAAGACACTTATAGCGTATTATAGACCGCTGAGCCTATTTGATTGCCACACGCTTGCTGTTAAGTCAGATAGAAGTTTCTCCATAGATAAACTAGGGAAGAGAGCTTGGATAGTTATCATCTTTTAACAGGTATTTAGGCCACATTTATGTTCCACCATGAAAAGCTAAGCTTCATACTGACGTGTACTAGCCATTATTTGTTGCTTAATCATATTGCGTATGCTCTAGCGCTTTTAAAAATATATTACAAAAACTGTTTTTAAAATCCCCGTGCTCAGTCCTTTTAAAATTTAGCCTGATGTTGCCTGCGGCCTTTTTATATATTTTCTACAATTTTTAGGCAGCTTTTAGCCATCATAAATTCATTTTTAGGGTTCTGTACCTCGAAATGAAAAAACGGAACCCTTATAGGATTACTTTGTTGTCCATCCGTCTATCAAGACCTTTTTCGCAGAGACTCGGGACGGTATCAAACTGAAATTTATATAAAATAGTCAAATCTACTGTCCCTTGAAGCTGTGAAAAAATTAAACTTCTAAGCCAACGCAATCAAAAGATACAGCCGTTTAAGCTGCAAATTTGTGCAAATTTTAAAACTCGCAAGGGAACCAAAACCTTCAGGGTACATCCAGTGAACTCAGAATCTTGAAATTTGGTGCGAAGCAATGTTTTATAGCACATATAAAGAAAAAATTCCAAAAACCGTAATTTTTTTGTTACATCGTATTAAAAAAAATATTTGTATTAATTTTAAAGTTACTACTCCTTTCCTCGTGAACGTGGAAAGTTATTAAAATAGAATTTCATATCAAATACTTGGGTCTATAATACCTTTAAGCTGTAACAAAATCAAACTTCTCAACGCAATCAAAAGAAACAGCAATTTTACTACATTTTCAAACTCGCAACTACTGGCAAGGGAATCAAAACCTACAGAGTACTTCCCGCAAACTCAGATTCTTGAAATTTGGTACAAACCAACGTCTTATAGCACAGATAAAAGAAAAATTGCGAAAACTGTAAATTTTAAGTTACATCATATAGTAAAAAAATAATTAATAATTTTAAAGTTACTAGCCCTACCCTTATGAACGCGTAGAGGTATTAAATTCAAATTCATATCAAATACTTTAGTCTATAATACCTTTAAGCTGTAACAAAATCAAACTTCTAAGGCAACGCAATCAAAAGATACAGGCTGCTGCGAATTTCCGCAAATTTAAAACTCGCAAGGGAATCAAAACCTACAGGGTACTTTCCGTGAACTCAGAATCTTAAAATTTGGTACGAAGCAATGTCTTATAGCACAAATTAAGGAAAAATTCCCAAAAATGTAAAATTTTTGTTATATCATATGATAAAAACATTGCTACGTCTTTCCTCATGAACGCGTAGAGTTATTAAATTGAAATTCATATCAAATACTCAGATCTATAACACCGTTAAGCGGTAATAAAATCAAACATCTATGTCAACGCAATTAACAGAAACAGCAATTTAAGCATATTTCCAAACTCGCAACTATCGCAAGGGAATCAAAACCTACAGGGTACTTCCCGTGAACTCAGAACCCTGAAATTTGGCACGAAGCAACGTCTTATAGCACAGATAAAGAAAAAAATCCGAAAAACGTAAATTTTTTGTTACATCAGTAATTAAAATATTTTTAATAATTTTAAAGGTACTATAACTACCCCTTTTCTCATGAACCCGTAGAGGTATAAAATTGAAATTCATATCAAATGCTGAAGTCAAACCTAAAGGGTACTTCCAGTCGATCTAGCATATAGGAAAAATTTCAAAAACCTTAAATTTTTAGTTACATCACATATTTTTTGGAATAATTATGTATGCCTACAGGTTTGTACGGAACCCTCGGTGCGCGAGTCCGACTCGCACTTGACCGGTTTATTTTTAGTGCGTTATCAAACTATCTTGAAAAAATAGTTTGTATGGTTAGCGATGACAGTGAAACAGAGTGATTCAATAATATGTTTACGGGCAATAGCTTATGGATAAATATCGAAACTAAGTTTAAAAAACATTTTAAAAGCTCTTTAAAACATTTTAATTAAAAAACGCCTTCTCAAGGATAACCCAGTAACTCCACGTCAGATCATGATCTAATTTGGCACAACACAAGAAGCTCCAAGCATTAAAATAAAATAATGGTCATTAAAATCGGTCTAGTTAGTGAAAAGTTCTGGGACAACACATATAAAAAATACCAACAAATTGAGATCCTCAACCTTTTTATGTCAGATAAAAATTAAGGTTGTTCATGCATAATATTTTATATATAATAGCAGGCCTATATAAATACTGTCACACCACTTAGCAAGGTCCTATCAGAATGTCTAGGTCCACCATGCTGGTCAAGTACGGTTGGTACACGTCATAATTATGTCTTTTATTTTGTCTTATCAAGCGCTCTCAGACATACAGCTTTACTCATACTATTTTCGATATAAGATAAGAACTTAAGCGATAATTTACATTGTATACACACATTACTAAATGTCAGAGGTACTACGCGTTATAGGTTTGAACACGGGACCCTTTGCATAGCAGTGTAGTCTGCTCACCGAACTATCGCTGCCGTCATTTGTGTCACATGCGGTGTTTTTAGTCTTATTCTATTCAAAATTCATATAAAATATATTAAAATATAATGTACATTCCTCAGACGAAAAACCTATATTATATCATTTCCTGTGTCACGAATTTCTCGACAAAAAGTTCAGAATACGTTACTAGACTAAGAAAACATACTCGAGATAATATTTAGCCTTTTACCCCTAAACAAGGTAAAATATGTTGTTCAGTACTGAATAAAAATATTATAGTTGGTTAACTATAATATTTTTATTCAGTACTGAACAACATATTTTACTCAAGACTAACAGGTGCCTCATAGGATGCGAAATATACTTTTTACGCTCAAAAGTATACATATATATAAGGTTTTAGTCTTTAGTTTTCTTCTGTTTTATAACATGTTTGCGCTACTGACTTAACCCTAGAGTACTAATCTTATTTTTTTCTGCTTAATACTAATGATCGCTCGGGAGGCTACATCATAAATTATACAAGATTTTAGAAAGTCTTTTCTATTAAAATTCGTATTAAATTTAAAAAAAATAATGAAGAAAGATCTTGTTTCTTTAAATTTAATGGCACATTTTCCTTAAAATTATAATTTCAGTCTTAAAATCAACCTTAAATCTAAAATTACCCTTGTTTGAACAGTCTTTAGAATAATAATAATACACATATAGCTTCTAATTTTAATTTGACTGCACGGTTGGCGAATTGGTTTAAGCGGTTGCCTCGCCGTTTAACACTGCGTCGAGTGTTGTGGGTTCGATTCCCACACGAGACAACACTTTGTGTGATCCTTAAAATGTTGTTTCGAGTCTGGATGTTTATTGTGTCCGTTGGTTGTATGTCTGTAAAGTCCCCCGCGACACAGGATTTATTCCTAGTGCGGGACTTGTCTTTTTAAAAGAGATAAAAGAGAAGAGAATTTATGATCTTAAAAAGTATTGTTAAAGTGTTATATTACATGTAAGTAAAAATACCATTCTAATTATAAGATATTTGGCTTGAGAGACTATATTTTTCTATCACAATTTCAGAAGTTTGGAGATCGAGACTGGGTTTGAAGAGCGGCTTCAAACTCGGTGCTTGTGCTAGCTTGTATTTGAAATGTTCCAGTAGGTATATTATGATTGTTCGGAGCAATATTTGTAATATCATCTTCAAGCTGGCACGCGGGTAAAAGGGTAGGATCAGCCCCACTGTCGTCTGAATCATAATCCTCAACGTAATCTTCAGTTTCACTGTCCGAATTTTCGTATTCCAAATAGTTCGTTATGTGGTTCTCGTTGAAATCCATCTATGAAACAAAATAATCAATTCTCAGTTAAATCAAACTTATTGTTACAAATAAATATAGAGATAATTACTTGTAACAATAAGTTCTTCTTGTGTCAAATATCTAAGTGGCTTCGCAGACTTACATATTTGACATTGCTTATTGACAAAAAGATTTCATGGGTAACTTGAGTGTGGGTTGACGCACGTTTGTGTTATTACAGATACTACCGATGTGTACAACTGTACATAGAAGATAAGTGTTTAAAAAATAGCGCCGTCTCTTTTTGCCAGGCAGTGATATTGTGCCAGTACATGGTGAAACTACAGATATAGAATGTGATGCTTTCACGTTTCCCTATTTCTTTCTCAGACCTCAGGTCTACGCCTTGGGGAGCGCGTGATGACCTCCGGCACCCACAGGGCTCGTAGCGCATGACGACGTGTCGACTACAAGGCAGTAGAACTGCAGCAGCTTACCATTTACAACAGATCAACTTCAAAAAAGATCTCAAATAGTTCAATGAATAGAAAATACTTTAGCTGTATCTAGTCTTCGAAGATGTTTAAGTTTTTATGAACTTGTAAGCTTGTTCCACAGCCTTTAATTTTTGTCTGCCTTTTGATATTTCAAATTATAATATAAAAATATTTAAGTATATTATTTTTATCTTCAAATTACCGATGTACCGCGATTTAATAAATATATTCAAATAACATATTCATATGAATTTATTACTCAATGTTATAAATTCATGTAAAAATCACAATCAAACACGAAACGACACGCTCACGCGAAGAAAACAGAGAGAACGCACAAGTTTGTGGGGCATATTTGTTATTATTTCACGTAAAGATTACTGAACGGTTTTGGTGATTTTATTCAGTAACATAGCTTATACATTAGAAGAGCATATGTCCTACTTTTTGTCCCTGATAAACCCTACCGGCGAAGCAGCGGAAAAAGCTAGTAAAATATAATTTCTGTGTAATATTTAGTACCCATTTTTGTATGAATATTTAATGTCAAGCCTAGAAAATCTCTTTTGTCCGCTTCCAAAGCACTATTCCAACAATTCATTTAAAATATAGCTCGTAGCGAGACCAAGGCTTTTGTGCGTCAACATAAT
The DNA here is from genome assembly GCA_944739405.2 of Euclidia mi. Taxonomy (NCBI): domain Eukaryota; kingdom Metazoa; phylum Arthropoda; class Insecta; order Lepidoptera; family Erebidae; genus Euclidia; species Euclidia mi. The sequence goes on from OX123181.2 coordinate 79,374,408, forward strand.
ACCTCAACAAGTTCCAATGAATCAAAACTAGTTAGTTGACACGAGTTTTAAGCGGCCAACTTGTAATGCGTATCTATATATCAAAAACTGTCACACCCATATCAAACTCAGAACTTAGGTTGTTAAGACAAAGGGACAGGTAATGGTTGATCGTGGAGTGAACAGTTTTATAGTGTTAACGAGTGGTGACGTCGTAAAAAAACTACTGCTCCGATAAACTCAAGAAAATCCAATAATAATAAACACACTTCCCTTATTCGCTTTGTTCACAAAGAAATGTTTGTTGCTTGTAGTAAATTTTGTATGTATACACATTGTTCTGTGCGCCAACTAGGCAGAAAAATTTTCTTTTTAATCGAACGGTGTTTTTCTCTTGTCAGATTGAAGAAGTCTGCCCGATCTGTATAAACTAAAATGTTATTTGTTACTAATACAGTTCATAATGTTAAAACATATGCTTCGCTTTTCCCAAATCTATTGACGACTTCAAGAATTTAAAAGTGAAAATATGATGGTAGTTAAATCTTATAGTAGGCGTGTTTAATTTTTTTTGCATTTCTGAGATGTGTTATCATAAAACTTGTCCGTAGAACCAAAGTAGTATAAAATTGTAACACTACCATGCATAAACTAAATATGTAATCGATTTTAAACTTTCGAGATTTGTATACATCATAGAAATTAATTTATTTTTCTTAATCGCGTTAACTTAACTTACTTAAGGCGTTAACTTAACTTACTATTTGTTACCGACGTTTCGATCGTCTTGCACCGAGCGTGGTCGCGGAGAGACTGATGAGAGCTCAGCGACGTCTTGTGGAAGTGCGGGTTTCAGCACCTACCCTCACTTGGTCTTTATTTAAGTTCGCAATGTCGGTACTCCGACACACTACACTAATGACGTCTACACACTGTTGAGATTTATCACTGCGGCGGTGTTTACACTTGCTGATGACTAGATTCCAAGTGGCCGATAATCTATATCCATCCTCCCGGTTGAAATTGTTATATGTCTTGATTTCTACCGCTGACGTCACGTACTATCCTGGAGTAATAGTGACGATCGGTGGATAAGACTTGTGGTTGATGCAGTTCTATCCAGTGGTTTGGTCCAGACTCCAACAAATGCTCAGCTATCGCCGACTTGTTAATATGTCGGTTTTTTACAGCTGCGATATGTTCCTTTACCCTTTCAGCGATTGTACGCTTAGTCTGCCCAATATATGATTGGGCAGACTAAGCGTACCACAGCTGCAATCGACTTTGTAGACGCCAGGTGTTTGGAGAGGAATTACATGCTTTGGTGTACGCAGATTGTGTGCTATCTTAGAGAGCGGACTGTATACAGTCTTGATGGAGTATTTCTTGAGTACTGTTCCAACTTTGTCCGTCACTCCCTTTAGATACGGCATGTAAGCGGGCACTCTGCTTACTTCAGGTTTACGCTCGTTCCTCTTCTGACAGAGTAAGTTTTTCTTGTATCCGTTGCACCTAAGTACCTCCCGAACATGTGACAGCTCACTATTTAATTGTTCGGGGTCACATAAGTAATACGCTCTGTTCACTAACGAGGACACAACGGAATCCAAGTGCTGCGGATGGTGGTGCGAGTTCGCGTTGAGATAGCTGTCGGTGTGTGTCGGTTTCCTATACACAGTGTGTCCAAGGGTACCATTATCTCTCACAGTCACTTTAACGTCGAGAAAGGGTAATGATCCGTCTATCTCCATTTCGAATGTGAATCGGATGTTCGGATGTATGGAGTTCAATTTGTGTGCGAATTGTTCTACGTCCTGCTTGTTGCCCTTCATGATGCAGAAGATATCGTCGACATACCTTTTCCATAGTTTCACATTTGACGCCTGCATGTCTATGGATTCCTCAAAATGCTCCATCCAGATGTTGGCCATTACCGGTGCTATAGGGCTACCCATAGCCACTCCATCAATCTGGAGGTAATGTTGTCCACGATATACTGGCTATGGATTGTTGTAGTTCCTGCCTGGTTATTTGATTACTTTAATTTAAAACCAATGCACAAGAATAAAAAATCCCAATTGCAATGTTAGAAGTAACATTTTGAATACTTCGTTTTATGACGACGATGTATAGTATAACCTTTAACTTTATATTAGCATTCTGTGTCACGTTCACTCAAACGAATCAAATACATTACCATTAAAAATAACGTCTACCTAAAAATGTACATAAGTACAACAATACAACAACGGTCAACAATATTACTCAACTATGTTTAAATCATATTAGGGTGAGCTTACACTCGCAGGTCTCAGAATTTGACATAAAAGTTTGGTATAATTATCACATCACCAATGTGAACGCTTCAGTCATTTTGATTTAGTCAACGAACTTGGCAAGAAAATAAAGACATAAAGACATATTTATTTCTGCATTTTGGTTGTTTACAACACTTATACATGTCAATACCCTATTCTAGATGAAGCTGGCTTTTCCTAGCTAAATGACTTCTTGAGAAGAAAGGCCGAAACAAACTCAGAGTCATTGTTTTTTTTTGTCACTTCAATTTCTTTAGTCTTTTCTTCATCTTTTAAAGTCCAGACAAAAAAGGGTTTAGTATGCAAGTACAATGCAGGAAATTATCTGACGCTTTTGACTGACTCGGCCCACTGATGGCCCGCATTCAACAGCAATCGTACGGCTCAACTTTAATTGAGGGAGCCAGTACGATCTGTATCACTATGCCTCCACGCCATCAGAAGGTGTATGCATAAGCATGTCAGCCTAAGCCATCAGACAGGTTGCCACAACTATTTGTTTATATGTTTAATAATGCCCACATCGTACTCACAACTTTACATGCTAATACACAGTAAAATACATGTTGCAAACAATAAGTAAAAATAATAAAAATTTAAACAATAAAATGTCTCATATATTTAAAATGTCGGAAAATATTATTAAATGTCAAAAAATATTATTGAATGTCAATTTATGAATAATAATATATTACTTAAGAAATTTTAAATGTCAAAAGAAAATAAATAAAATAACAATGTCAAAACCAAATAAATAAAATTACAAATGTCAAATTAAAAATGTCAAAATGTAAAAATATAAGTATTACAAATGTAAATAAAAATATCATGTCACTAATTTCAAAATGTCAAAATTCATAATTTTTAAACTCAATTCCAGGCATTTTTGTCTGCTAAATAATCTTTAACTGTGTAATAAGCTTTTGAACACAAGCTCTGTTTAATAAATACTTTGAATTTATTAATACTTAGTTCCTGAATATTGCCTGGAATTTTGTTGTAAAAACGTATGCTTTGACACTTGTATGAGTTACTTATTTTTTGTAGTCTAGTTGAAGGTAGAACAAGTTTGTTTTTATTTCACGTGTTTAAATTATGAATGTCACTGAATTTAGAAAACATATTTATATTTTTCCTGACATATAACAAGTTCTCATAAATGTATTGAGATGCGACAGTCATTATCTTGATTTCTTTAAATTTTTCCCTCAGTGAATGCCTTGAACCAAGACTGTAGATTGCACGAATAGCCCGCTTCTGCAGTACAAACACAGTTTGAATGTCAGCTGCGTTGCCCCATAATAAAATGCCATATGACATTATGCTGTGGAAATAACTAAAATATACTAATCTGGCCGTATCTATGTCAGTTAGCTGACAAATTTTGTAAACCGCGTATGCTGCAGAGCTAAGTCTATTCGACAACTGACCTATATGTGGGCCCCACTGTAGCTTAGAATCTAAGGTTATGCCTAAGAATACGGTGTTATCTATAAGATCCAACTCTTCTCCATTCAAACATATGTTAGGTTTAACTTGTTTTACATTCGGTCTTGAAAATCGTATACATTTTGTTTTTCTTTCATTTAACAGTAAATTGTTAGCTGTAAACCATTGAACTACTTTAGAGAGAGCGTTATTTACATCGTCATTATTTGATTGTTGTCGTCTTAGTTTAAAAATAAGTGATGTATCATCAGCAAATAACACTATCTCTTCATTATTTTGCATAATGTATGGCAAATCATTAATATATACAAGGAAAAGGAATGGACCAAGAATTGAACCTTGCGGCACTCCCATTGTGACCACTGAACCCATAGAAACTTTTCCATTTACCTCAACTCTCTGTATCCTATTACTCAAATATGATGTTAGGAGATCCAAAGCAGTGTTCTTAACTCCATAGTAATGTAATTTCCTGATCAATGTTTCATGAAACACGCAATCAAAAGCCTTAGATAAGTCACAAAAGACTCCCAGAGCATCATGCGACTCCTCCCAGGCATCAAAAATACTATCTAAAAGCTCAACTCCAGCATCGGTAGTTGAGCGACCCCTAGTAAAACCAAATTGTTTTGCATGTAACAGCTTATTGTTATTAAAATGAATTTGAAGCTGACCTAGAATCAATTTTTCAAAAATTTTACTAAACGTGGGTAGCACAGATATTGGCCTATAATTTGTGGGGTCAGATGTGCTACCTGATTTAAATAACGGAATTACTTTACTACTTTTCATTTGATCAGGAAACACAACACAGTCAATGCATCTATTGAAAATCATTGCCAGTTCCGGTGCTACTGTGTTGATTATAGATTTCGTAATCACAACAAAATTGCCCCAAAGATCACTAGTCTTCTTCAAATTAAGGGTATTGAAAGTTTTTACAATATCTCTGTCAGTGACATAACTAAAACTAAATTCAATGTTACACCTATTGACATTTTGTTTCAATAGAGATTCGGCGTCATTAGGGGACGAGTTGAGGGATTTAGTGGTTGAGACTGGAATGTCTGTGAAGAAATTTTCAAATGCTGTGGCAACCTCAAAATCTGACTTTAATATCTTTTTATTTAATTGAAGAGTGTAATCGTGACTTTTAATCTTGACCCTTCCAGTCTCATTGTTTATAATATCCCACGTTGCTTTTATTTTATTGTCACCGTTTTTAATTTTTGATTTTAAATAAAGTGTCTTAGCTTCACGACAAATATTTTTAAATAACTTGGAATAATTTCTTACATATTGACAAAAGTGTTCATCATTTTTATTAATTACTTTTTGTTCATATAATTCGTAAAGCTTATTTCTACTTTTATAAATTCCAGTGGTTGCCCATTCACTGAAGGATGTAGTACCAGCAACTGAGATCCTCTTAGGGACAAAGATAGTATTGAATATAGTACAGTACATGTCAAAGAAAGAATTGTACAACTTATTAGGATCGTTATTATAGCATAAGTATGGTAATGTACTTGTGAGTTTATCCTTAAGTCCCTCCAGACGACGCAAAGTTTTTGGCACCACACTCAATTCCTTTCTACCTACTTTTTTAGACTGCATAGCAAATGTTATAGATTGTCCACAATGATCTGATGTTAATTTGTTAATTATTTGCTTTCTAACTGGTACAATATCTGTAAATATATTGTCTATACAAGTAGATGTCGTGGAAGTTATCCTGGTGGGTTCCAAAAATAAGCATGCAAGATTATATGACTTGAACAAATTCTTAATTTTGTGGCAGTTCAGGGAATCTTCTAGTAAATTAATATTAAAATCGCCACCTACTATTATAGATTTATTTTGTTGGTATAGCTTCCGTAACACATCATCCATGACACTTTCAAAGTTGTCATAGCAGGATGATGGTGGCCTATACACACTCAAAACAAGAAGTTGGTCCAACTCCACACAGGCTATTTCAACTGTCCGTTCAACAGAGAAACTAACAATGTCACTACGATTCTTAAATTTAAGCAGCTTGTTAACTAAAATCAACGATCCACCATGTATTGCATTTTGTCTGCTGAACGAACTACCAACTAGATGGTTATTAAAATTGCACATGAACTGGTGATCTTTAAGCCAATGTTCTGTTATACACAAAATATCGACGCATTCACCGTTCATGAACAACTCCACTTCTAAATCTTTATTTGACCATACCTTGTATATTTTGATGTACCAGTTTTAATACTTGTGAATTTCTAAATGAATTATTAGTTGGATTGGGCTTATTCGTACATACCAGCCCATTATAAATGAAAGTGTCATTGCAAGAGGTATTCTCTATTGTCGAATTATTTAATTTAAATTAATAGAAATGTCAGACTGTGTAGCCAAAATACTGGCTGAATCATTATAAATGTCATTTTGTTGCTGTATAGGGGCAACACGTTTATTAGCCAAATTCTTGGCTGAAATGTCAATACAAAATGCTAGCGCCTCAGCTAGTTGTCTCTTATAATAAGAATTCAGATAGCAAGTATCTTGCGTCAAATGTAAAGCTTTACTAACATAATTATTAGAGTCAAAAACATGAAATTGATCGTTATTGTATGACCAACTACACAAATTTATATTAAGACTATGTCTAATATTATTTTCTTTCTGTGGCAACCCTTTACTGAAAGGTAAAGTGAGCATAATAATTTGATTTAAATTTAATTCACATAATTTACTGTAATAATAGAATAGAAGTCTTTTATTTAAAGATCCTCTTTTACCAAGTAGGATCAATAAAGTTGTATCCTGGTCAAAATTGAAGTTTATAATTTTATCTAAAATAGCAATGGAACTTAACCCAGGCAAACAGTAGTTCATCACTAACCCATCACTATATGTATTCGCCAACAACTGACCCATACCTTTTCCAATCTCGTCACTAAATATTATCACTTTATTTTTGTTTTGTAATATAGTGTTACTGCATAGTTTGTTATTTTTTAATTTATTTAGAGTATGTTTAATATTTGAATTTGTATTGTTTAGAGAACTATTTGGCAAAACCGGGTCACATGTTGGCAATGAGCAAGCTGGCGAGTGTTGGTGGTTGAACGGGATGTCATTGTTCAATGGTATTGAGCATTTGTTACTATTTGATGCCACCAACTCATTCATTGCCAATATGTACTCTTTCATTTGTAGTTCAGAGCTTTTATATTTATTTGTCATTGATACTAATTTGTCACTAAGATTATTTAATTCTACCTGCAAATTATTTATTTCTAATTTATGTTTCAAATTATTTTGGTGATATTTCTGTGTGTATATTTTTAATTTTTCAAGAGCAAGTAATCTTTCCCTATTTAACTTAACATTTTTTATGAAAAATTTTTGTCTGTGAACTAATTTTTGGGTCTTTTTTATGAATGTGTTTATTTTGACATATTTCTTAATTCTATTCCTACTACCCCTAATCAATTTTAATGAATTATTTGATTCTTTGCACACTGAGAGACTATTTGGAAATGATGCTTTAGAATGATTTATATCAGTAATCATGCTTGGAGCATGAACCACCAGCTCATCGAACAGACTTTGATTTGCCGTTGTAGTGATTTGATCTTGGGTGAATTCTAGATGAGTTATTCTACTGTTTGCCTCTTGTAACTGTTTGTCTAAGAACTGTATACGGTCAAGTGCTTGTTCATACTGCAAGCTATACTCGGCAAACCCGTCCACAATGAGCTGGAGTCCATCCCGAGCACTCATGGCATCAGAGAATTGAGTATGTAGCTGAGCCATTTCACATTTTAATATCTTATTTTTTTCCAGTAAGTTCAACATTTCTTTCTCGTTATCTTCTCTTTCCTCTATCAGTTTGTTACACAACTCCTTAGAGGTCTTTAATTCAATTAAAGCCAGTTGGAATTTAGACTCTTCCTGGCGAGCCAAAGCTTTACGAGTCATAATCATAGTGAAAAGAGAGAAATACAAGTACAAAGAAAGTTTTGTTCAAAAGTAAAGGAGAAGATTGAAATACGTAGTAATAGAGTTTAAAGCTAAATATTATTGTAAGAAAGAACAGCTGATCTCGTTGAAAGTTGTGTAACCAACTAACAAGGTTTAGGTTATGTTTATGTATTTTTACTACTTATAGGTGGTTATTTAGGAACTTGATAGCATTTTTTATTCGGAAATATACTAAATAAAACTATTTTATACGTATAAGTCGATTTTAGATAGTAGTTACAATGTTATACCTGTTTGTAAAATGACAATGCAAATTTAGCCGGTAGATTGGTTGTCAAAAAAGAAATCACAATAAACTCACCTTATTTTCACAGAAAACACTAATACTTTTATAGATTATTACAAATAACACATTTATTAAGTAATTAACTTGTCATAAGCTTTAATTATTTGATTATTTTATATTTTTATTTGCAAAAAATACGGGATAAGGTCGGATCAGCTGTTAACCTCAGTGTTGCCGCAGAGCGAAAAAAAGTACCTAAAGCGAAATAAATAACCGCAATACATCAGAAGAAGATCATGCTCTTCACACAAATATTGGTCTCAATGTTTTTCTGATTTTAATTTGTGGGTGAATCTTGTGTCTGCTTATTGCACAAAAAATATAAGGATAAGGTGTTGCAATTTCTATTCCACCCGTAACTAGATTACAACTGAAAGTATAAGTCCGCCCTTATAATCATAATCATGAATATCTAACCGTACTAGTATAATACGTTCGTGGTAAGCAACTGTCCTATTTAGCTAACTATCGTGTAATACTCGCACACTTCGCTCTCGGTAAAACGCAGGAAAACGTGACAAAAGGAGATGTACCATTTGGCCATACATTATGGGCCTGGCAAGGACAAATACAAAACCATGTGTGTTTTGAAGATAAATAACTACTCTATTACCCTGTATATATTTTTTTTTAACTAACACTTGGTGGAAATAAGATACGAAATATTTGAAATGTAATAATTCCGGTAAAAGAAGATGTAGTGACAAGCATTGAGAAAGGCATGTTAAGATGGTTTGGGCACATGGAGAGGATGGATGACGATAGACTGACAAAGAAGATATATCAGGCTAGTGTGAATGGGACAGGACAAAGGGGAAGACCTAGGAGAACGTTCTCTGACCAGATTGGAGACATCCTGAAAAAAGGACAAGTCAGAAGTACCCTTAACAGAAGAGCATGCATGAGAAACTTGATGGGAGTGAGTGAAGCAAGTGAGTTATGTCAGGATCGTTGCAAATGGCGTTCCGTAGTCTCTGCCTACCCCTCCGGGAAACAGGCGTGAGTCTATGTATGTATGTATGTAATAATTCCACAACTAAAATACCTCAAAATTGAATTTTAACATTAAAATAATACCTAATCATATCAGCCAAACAACGTCCACTGCTGGACATAGGCCTCCCCCAAGGTTCTCCACACAGACCGGTCTTGAGCCGCCCGCATCCAACCGCCTCCCGCGATCTTGACGAGGTCGTCGGTCCACCTTGCGGGGGGCCTACCTCTGCTGCGTCGTCCGGTATGTGGCCGCCACTCCAAAACCTTTCTGCCCCAACGGCCATCGGTTCTTCGAGCTATGTGCCCTGCCCACTGCCACTTCAGCTTGGCTATCCGGAGAGCTATGTCGGCGACCTTGGTTCTACTGCGGATCTCCTCATTTCTGATTCGATCTCGCAGGGAAACTCCAAGCATAGCTCTCTCCATCGCCCTCTGCGTGACCTTGAGCCTTCTGATAAGGCCCATAGTGAGCGACCACGTCTCTGATCCGTAAGTCATCACTGGGAACACACACTGGTCAAAGACTTTCGTCTTGAGACACTGCGGGATATCGGACGAGAAGATATATCGTAGCTTCCCGAACGCTGCCCAACCGAGTTGGATTCGACGATTGACCTCCTTCTCGAAGTTGGACCTACCTAATTGGACTACTTGTCCCAGGTAGGTATACTTGTCGACAACTTCGAGCGTAGAGTTCCCAACCTGAATAGGAGCAGGACACACAAACAATACAACATGGACGTTCGACATGATTTTCGTCTTGTTCATGTTCATCTTAAGACCTACTTATTGGGAGACTCTACAGAGGCCATCGAGCATTGTGCCTAGGTCTTCCATGGTCTCAGCCATGACTACGATATCGTCTGCGAATCGAAGGTGAGTGATGTACTCGCCGTTGATGTTGATGCCGAGTCCATTCCAGTCCAGAAGCTTGAAAACATCCTCCAGCGCAGTGGTAAACAGTTTCGGGTATATGACATCCTCCTGTCTCACCCCTTGCTGGAGTTGAATAGGTTTCGAACTCTGGTTCTGGAGGCGGACTGACATAGTGGCGTTTTCATACAAGCACTTCAGCACTTCGATATATCGGTAGTCAATCCGGCACCGTTGGAGAGACTGTAGCACCGCCCAGGTTTCGATCGAATCGAAGGCTTTCTCATAGTCCACAAACGCCAAGCATAGGGGCTGGTTATACTCCTCGGACTTCTGTATAACCTGCCGCAGCGTATGTATGTGGTCTATGGTACTATAGCCTTTACGGAAACCGGCTTGTTCGGGAGGCTGGAAGTCGTCTAGCTTGCTCTCGAGACGATTCGTGATGACCCTCGAAAACAGCTTGTAGACGTGGCTCAGAAGTGTGATGGGTCTGTAGTTCTTTAAGAGGGTTTTATCCCCTTTCTTAAAGAAAAGCACCACCACACCTCTGTGCCACGCCTGTGGCGTTTTACCCTCGAGAATGACGGAATTAAATAGCTTCCGGAGGGCTTCTCTAGCGGGTGCACCGCCGGCCTTCAGAAGCTCGCTCGTAATTCTGTCATCACCCGGCGCCTTGTTGTTTTTGAGCTGTTTGAGAGCCACACTAATCTCGTGCATGCTGACGTCCGGGATATTCGGTATAGTGTCGGGTCAATCCAGTTCTAGGGTCTGACGCTGGAGTGCTTGCGGGTTGTTGCGTTGTCGTGTATAGCTGTCCATAGAACCTTTCGATCTCCTCCAAGAGCTCAGGCTTGGACGATACGATTCTACCATCTTCCGTCTTCAGCTTTGTCAGCTGACTCTGCCCAACAGACCGATCCCTCTGGAACACTTTGGAACCCTTATTCTGCTCGATCGCCACACGAACACATTTTGTTGTATTGGCGGAGATCGCGAGTCAGAGACTTAGAGATCTGTCTGTTGAGGTGCCGATATTTCGGCATGTCGTCGGAGGATAGCAGAACCATCTTGCGCCTTTCCTATAACAGCTCGAGGGTCGGATCCGAGATCTTGCTGGTTCTCTTGCTTTTCTGGGGCTTAAAGAATTTAGCCCCTGTTGTATGGACAGCATCCACGAACCCGTTACTGTATACGTCCACATCTACGCATTTGCCCAGGCATTCGAAACGGTTCTTGAGTTCAAGCTGAAAGCTCTCGGGGTTTTGGATATGAACCGGTGCCGGTCGGAGCGTGGACTTTATCAACCTCGACCGTTCGAGGCTTGTACAGATATTCAATGTGCCTCTTACCATTCGGTGATCGCTCCCCACTTTAAGTGAATTGATCACGGAGACATCATTGAATATCTGCCTCTTCGTCGACATGATAAAGTCGATCTCAGTTTTGGTTGCACCGTCTGGACTTACCCAGGTCCACTTGCAGCATTCTCGCTTCTTGAAGAAGGAGTTCATCATATAGAGTCCTTCCTTCTCCATAAAGCTAGCCAGTAAGTGACCCCGGGAATTCCGATGCTCATAACCAAATTGCCCCACTCTCAGCTCATCACCGTCACGTTTGCCCAGTTTCGCGTTAAAATCTCCCATGACCACGGTGTAATGGGTTTTGAAGCCATGTATAGCCCGAGATATGTCCTCGTACATGGCTTCCACCTCCTCATCGGGGTGCGACGAGGTCGGAGCGTATACCTGTATGACCTTCAGCGAATACCGCTTGGATATTCTGAATATAAGGTACGCTACCCTGCTCGACACACTCCCGATATTTACCACGTTGGTCACGAGAGATTTGTGGACGATGAACCCGACACCACCTTAGGACTGTTGGTCGCCCTCCCGGTAGAAGAGCAAGTTGCCGGAATTGAGAACTATCGAGTCCTCCCCCTGTCTTCGGACTTCAGATAGGCCTATGATATCCCATCGCAACTTGCTCAATTCTTCTTCCAGCTCGACAATCTTCTCGTCGGTCCGCAGTGTGCGCATGTTCAGTGTTACCAGGGCCAAAATAATACCTAGATGTAAATAAAGGAATGTCTTTGTGTCATATAGAACAAAATCTACATAAAGAGAGGCCAATAATAGAGAATAATCACCTGTGTACTAGGGACCCTCTCACTATACTCGTCCAAAAAAACTAACCACAAACACCGCTGCATATTCTTAACATAGGTAGAAAGAAGGTAGTGATCATTACTATTGAATTTATATTAAATTACAAGACAAGTAAAATCGCACGAAAACACCAATAAATCACATCAAAACATTGACGATGCGCAGTAGCAAAACGAATGACATAACAGATAAAAAATGTGTTGCAAATGGTTGGAAAAATAGTTATACTATCGATTAAAAACAAAACGATTTTTACCAAATAGTTATGGAATATACCTATAATAAATTATACATTTCTTGATCCTTTTTACAAATATATTTATAAAGTAAATAAAAGATATTGTTTTCTAATATAATAATAAATATATTATTTCCTTAAAATCAATTTCTGCCTACCATATTTCATTTTATTTTTAATGCTGGCAACATAAGACATTCATCCGCTATTACCATAGCCTATAATTCAAAATAATATTATATTATTTTGAATTATAGGCTATGGCAACATAAGACAACATAAGACTATGGCAACATAAGCCATTCATCCGCTATTACCATAGCCTAAAATTAAAAATAATATTATATTATTTTGAATTATAGGCTATGGCAAAATAAGACTATGGCAACATAAGACATTCATCCGCTATTACCATAGCCTATAATTCAAAATAAAATAATATTATTTTGAATTATAGCGCGAATTATTGCGCGTGTGAATTATTGCGGTTATTTTCTTGCCAAGTTCGTTGACTAAATCAAAATGACTGAAGCGTTCACATTGGTGATGTGATAATTATACCAAATTTTTATGTCAAATTCTGAGACCTGCGAGAGTAAGCTCACCCTAATATGTTTTAAACATAGTCGAGTAATATTGTTGACCGTTGTTGTATTGTTGTACTTATGTACATTTTTAGGTAGACGTTATTTTTAATGATAATGTATTTGATTCGTTTGAGTGAACGTGACACAGAATACTAATATAAAGTTAAAGGTTATAGTATACAACGTCGTCATAAAAATAAGTATTCAAAATGTGACTTCTATCATTGCAATTGGGATTTTTTATTCTTGTGCATTGGTTTTAAATTAAAGTCATCAAATAACCAGGCAGCAACTCGAAGTAGAAAAATATATTGACGAACAATGGTCCTAAATGTAACTACAAATACATTATTATGTTCTTTATCAAACTACTGTGACTGTCCGACGAATTATGCCTGAGTATCATGATTGCGATATTAAAGGATTTGAAAGTCCAAAAACCAGGGTTAACATCAAGTCACATCTGTTCTATTAAAAAATAAATCTTAAATCTATATTGGGTCGAGATGCAGACCTAAATCTTAACAACTTAAAACTCGAAAGCTCTATAAAAGTTTTGTAATGTGGCCGTGAAATATGTGAGCCGAGGCTGAACTTTACCTGCAGAAGTTGAACCGCGTCTGTTCTAGACACGCTGTCACGATTCAGAATATGAAATCCGTTTAGCTCCAATAAGTTCGATTCTAACATGCATCTTACTTTCTTGTACTACTGGGAAGGTACTGGTATTTACGTTGCTGTTTTTTTTTACATATTTAGTTTATGCATGGTAGTGTTACAATTTTATATTACTTTGGTTCTACGGACATGTTTTATGATAAAACATCTCAGAAATGCAAAAAAAATTAAACACGCCTACTATAAGATTTAACTACCATCATATTTTCACTTTTAAATTCTTGAAGTCGTCAATAGATTTGGGAAAAGCGAAGCATATGTTTTAACATTATGAACTGTATTAGTAACAAATAACATTTTAGTTTATACAGATCGGGCAGACTACTTCAACCTGACAAGAGAATAACATCGTTCGATTAAGAAGAAAAATTTTCTGCCTAGTTGGCGCACAGAAAAATGTGTATACATACAAAATTTACTACAAGCAACAAACACTTATTTGTGAACAAAGCGAAGAAGGGAAGTGTGTTTATTATTATTGGATTTTCTTGAGTTTATCGGAGCAGTAGTTTTTTTTACGACGTCACCACTCGTTAACACTATAAAACTGTTCACTCCACAATCAACCATTACCTGTCCCTTTGTCTTAACAACCTAAGTTCTGAGTTTGATATGGGTGTGACAGTTTTTGATATATAGATACGCATTACAAGTTGGCCGCTTAAAACTCGTGTCAACTAACTAGTTTTGATTCATTGGAACTTGTTGAGGTATTATGTTGACGCACAAAAGCCTTGGTCTCGCTACGAGCTATATTTTAAATAAATTGTTGGAATAGTGCTTTGGAAGCGGACAAAAGAGATTTTCTAGGCTTGACATTAATTATTCATACAAAAATGGGTACTAAATATTACACAGAAATTATATTTTACTATCTTTTACCCGCTGCTTCGCCGGTAGGGTTTATCAGGGATAAATATTATGTTAGCCTCATATATGCAACAGCAGAAAAATAACAATTAAAAAGTCGCTTGCACGTGCGTTTGCACTTAGTCTAGACACAGTAACCCTCCGCTGTCTCGTCAGTTCTGAAGTAGAGTTCAAAGGAGAAATACCAAAGACGGCCTGTAGCGGCCAGAAAGTTGTAAATCGTTGAAATTAAACATGACAACATAATTTTAAAATTTTTTAAATTCATTGTAAAGTAACAGTACCTAAACTGTTGCGTTTCGTTCGGTGAGTGAGAGTGCCGGAGGCCCTATCCCCTGTTCCTTCTCCCTCAAGAAAAGGCCTTCTGACAGAGGACACATGATAATTTCTGGAATTAATCAACCTCCATAATGTGTCTGGTAACCATTAGACTGAATGAAAAAAAAATTTAAAATTTATACTAAAAACGTTTTTTTTTTTATATATACTTGGTCGTAAATCTACATATGATTCTTATTCGCTACTTAACATTTAAATTGTAAACAAGTGCGCATTTGCACGCCAGGCCTCATATTACTCAAATCGATTAGTGCTTTATATAAGTTTATGAATTAAATTAAGTAGTAAATTGAGTTGACGTTAACATAATGTTCAATTTAATAATAATAATATTATATGTATATTTGACAATTAAGCTTAAGGTCCATTTTTTTATATCGAATACGATGATACGGTAGTAAAGCCTTGCTGACTTCGGCATAAATGGGCTCGCTCGGCCGGCCGGGTTAGTACTTTCCTCTCACAGAATAAGGACGATAATAAATAATGATGTAGAGTAATAGTATTTATACTGTTGACTTTATCAAGGAAGTAAGAGTGCCGGCGGCCCCCTTTTTCCTCATCCTTCATCCCCCATACAACTCCTTTTTTCCATTCAGGCTAGCAAAGCACTTCTAACTCTTTATTTGTGCAGGTATCAATGGGTGGCGGCAATTGCTTAACATCAGGCGATCCGTCTGCTCATTTGTTCCCTATAACATCATCATCAGCCCTATTTACAGTCCCACTGCTGGGCACGGGCCTCTTCTCACTAGGACATATAATAAAAAAATATCTTATAAGCGATTTACTATGCAATGAAATCAACTATAAATACCAGCAATTTTTTGTTACTAAACCAGTAAGGTGTCTTAATAACTAGTACTACTTCCATAGCATAAGCCAAAGCAGCTCAAACACCATATTAAAGCAACTTTTACGCTACAGTACTACAGAGTCATTAAATTACATCTTAGAAGACACAGTCCAAAATGATCGCTCCAAGTTTATATACCGGAGCGCAGACGTTGTGGCTTTTAGCGGCGAAAGTTTTAACTGCACGACGTTTACTCAAAATGCAAATTACAAGCTCGGTATATGCGAGGCGGGGTTAGACACCACCCCACAGGATGTGATACATGGGACCCCAATATTAAACCACATGATCGCACCATAAATTTCAACCTGCCCGTGTGTACACTGTAATTTTCACATACGTTGTTTACACGTTTTTGAATATGGCCTGTATTTTTGTGGCTCTTATCGTTCTAGTTTTGATTAACGTGCCTAGTGTTGTGCTCTTTTTAGTTGAAAAATTTAATATTTTTTATGAAATTTTGAATATGTATAGCCTGAACTGGAGATAATTTTACACTGCTAACGTCCATACACTAGTTAAAAAAACTGCATGTTTTTTTTAACTTTTAGCCGATTATTCTTTAGGTCTCTTTTTTATATATTCGAGGGTATCCTAATAATATGAAGTGTCCTAACACACAAAAAATCTCAAGAAAAAATCATGTAATAATCAGTAATGAACTGAACTTCAAGCTACACGTCCACGTTTCGTTTTAACCTGATTTTACAAATCAATAAGCGTGTTGGGGTTATGCAATGATGGATTTGGTCATGCAAACCGCAGCACTTGTGACATGACATTTAATCAACGAGAAACTGATATTTAAGCTGTGGATCCATAAAAGGCAGCCTCATTGCGCATTGTACCTCATATTGAGGCAGTGTTTCCTCTAGTTAAGCCGTGGGTCGAAGCAACAGCTCAAGGCTGCCTCTAGTGGATATGTAATCTTAGGTTTTATATATCATACAATTTTATTGAAACGGGTCTTATTCGCGATATTTAATTAATTTAAGGTATAAATACCTATGTTTTACCGACGTTTCGGCCGTCTCACAACAGCCTTGGTCGCGGCAGGACTTAGGTTTTATGACTAAATGTCAAGCTTATATCGATTAAAAAAAAAGTTTTCGGACTTGTTGGTCGGTCTTTAGCGTATGGCTTTACCAATGACGGACGGTAAATGTTGGATTTTGGAATAAAACTATGACTATATGCAAGAAGTCAACTTAGCTTTCTGTCACCAGCTAGTGCAAAAGTTCGTCTTGGGCAGCTTATATTCTTATTGAATAGAGCTAAATTATTGTTTCCTTGACGCAGAAGTTTGAAATTTAAAGGTATAAGCAGGAGGCGCCTTTACACTCGAGAGACACGGTCTTCTGACAGAGTACACATGATAATTCCTGGAATTAATCAACCTCCATAATGTGTCTGGTAACCAATAGATAGAATGAAAAAAAAAAAAATATACTAAAAACCTTTCTTTTTTATTTACACTTGGTCGTAAATCTAATGATTATTATTCGCTACTTAACATTTAAACTGTAAGCAAGTGCGCATTTGCACGCCAGGCCTCATATTACTCAAATCGATTAGAGCTTTATATAAGTTTATGAACTAAATTAAGTAGTAAATTGAGTTGACGTTAACATAATGTTCAATTTAATAATATTAATATATGTACATTTCGATGGGTCCTACGTATAAGGGCCAATGTGCAAATTGACAACTTTTCAATACAGGCTCTCAAAGTTTCATCTTGATATATTATTTACATGCTTTAACTGATGTTTGTGAAACTTTGCATGATTACTATGACATATATGTTTGTTATTCTAGCTACATCAATTTATTTGAATATTTATTAGTTTTTTGAATAATGTAGATAAGCCTATATACGTCATATTTTTAAATTAAATTACACTGAAAAAACTTGTTAAAAATGCTAAAGTGTCACTTTGGACTATTTACACGGCATATGCTTATTTTGTTAACAACATGTATTTTAAGCATTTTGATCAATCTATAATTTTCTAAAGCTTTTTAAACAGAAAAAAACTGAAACAAACAATACTAATATAATTATTTCATGACGTAATTCACATTGACCCTTATACGTTATCTTATTCGGTGACGTAATGTGCTTAACCCACAGTTTGGTCTCATAAATAAAACCAAATAAAACAATTAGACAACCTTTATTTTCTTTTCTACAGAATTATTAACGTTTCTGTAATCAAAATACAATCAAATAATCAGTCTTTAATTGAGGACACCTGAACCTTAAGTTAGTAATTTAACAATAAAATAATACTTAAAAAAATACTGCATTATAAATTCAAAACAAATAATCAAAGATACAAAAACTTTATATTTTTCTCCTATGATCAAGTTTTTAACATAATATAAGAGGAAAAAATACATACATAGACTCACGCCTGTTTCCCGAAGGGGTAGGCAGAGGCATATTACGCCCACTTTTCGCCAGTGTTTTGATCCCACGTAATAGGTGGCGAGCCTATTGTTGCTTATCGGGATAGTTATTTTGTTTGCCAGAGCCTCGTCCGTTGATCGGCAGGTGCACCACTTGCAGGTGAGGTTGGCTTGGGACCCTAAGTTCTTGGTGGGAACCTATGCACCCTGGGAACCCTATGTGCCATACATACCAGGAAAAAATATATGTTGAATAATGAACAAAATTCTAAACATTGAATAAACATGTTAAAAAATCAAAACAAAATCACTCGTTGTCATCATTACCACTAGTAATAATCATTGAATTATCAGTAGTTGTTACCAATTTTGTCATAATCATCATCATCAGCCTTCAACAGTCCACTGCTGGACTAGGCCTCTCCTTTGAAAGGAGGAATTGGCCTACTATACCATGCTGGCCAAACGGGTTGTTATAGGGTTTATATCAAGTTTTCCTTCTCTTACAATGCTGTTCTCTGCATATTATGCTCCCTCTGTCGGCTATTACGACACCCATGGGATGATATGGGGTGGTGACATTCTGTATTCTTAATCCGTCACCACACGGACGATTCTTGTTTTATTAATTAATTAATTTTCATAATACTCGTGATAAATTGGTGGCATAATATTTATGCGGCACAAATCAATTAAATCTTTTTTTTGGATGGATGTATCGGTAATAACTGATTGTAACATACTTTTAAGGGTATGTCCGAAGATCTATGAGACGCTTGTCTTCTTGTTCTAATATAAAGATCAGTAATGTTAATTAGGTTTTCGATAGCATCTTCAGATAAATTCAATTTGTAAAACAAATATAATATATGGTTTATGTTTACTGACACGAACTTGTTTGATTTTAGGCCAAGTCACTTTTTGCCCCTCTGAATTTTTAGTCCAGTTAAAACAAGCACTAGATTGCATATTTTTGAAGTCGAATATCATGTTTTGAGATACATCTATAACATTATAGGGAGCAACTTGAACTTTAGCCCATCTAATTAATGAACTCCGCTCAGATGGTGTATAAATATTCTTATGTCTAGAAGCTTTCTCAATCGTTGCATGTATAGAGTCACCCTCATTTTGTGTATGTCCTTTTTCAAAGAAGTTTGTTTAATATTTATAATAAACTCTTTAGCAGCATAAAGGTAGATATAAAACATTATCCTATTCCTATTTTTAACCGACTCCAAAAAGAGGAGGAGGTTCTCAATTCGGCTGTTTTTTTGTTTGTTACCTCATAACTCCGTTACTTATCAACCTATTTTCAAAATTCTTTTTTGTTTGAAAGGATATACTTTCAGATGGGTTCCATATAAATTTTATCAAAATCAATCCAATAGTTTCATTATAAACTTATAACTTCACGTCTTATAACTTGAAACTAACAAAAACTATGTCATCCAAGTAAACGAAATTAAGCATTTGCTGTGACTTGTCATCAGTGGACACTTGAATAGTCGCAATGAACGGGCCTACTTCGGGCTTCATTATCAGGTGTTCATGAAACCGGGTGGAAGAAAGGTTGGAGAGTAAATCTATACACCACTATTTTTTAATTTGTACATAAACTTTAAGGACAGATTAGCGAAGATATTATTATCATATATGTGACGTAAGAATTTCATAATATCAATAAAGAGCAAAGTTATTATCATTTGTTTATTGTAGAAAGTCTCACTTAAATCATAGTCATATTTTACAATCCATTCACTAATTCATTGATAATATTCCATCCTGCTCATTCACATTCTCTCTGTCGCACTTATGATGTAGGTAGCCATAGAAAATAAAATGAAGACAAATAATAAATGTATGTAGTTATTTTTTAATTTTGTTAATTCTACCCTCTCCTTCATACTTCATTCGGGCTTAGGACCGGTAAAATTTATCGTTTTACAAGTAATTAAATACGGAGGTATGTCATTAGAAAGCAAACAAATATCAAAATAAAAGAAGGTGTGCTGGACTAAAAGAAAAGAGTAATATTGGCGTATTTATGAAGTTAGAATCATCTGCTATTTACAAATATTATTTTATCATCATCATGTCAGCCTAGAGACGTCCACTGTTGGACATAGGCCTTCCTCAAGGTGTGTGGAGAACACAGACCGATTTTGAGCCGCCCGCATCAAATTATTATTTACTTAAGTAGGTACGTATTATTTACTAAACTTACAAGTATTTCCATTGTCCTTCGAAATGTCCACCACCGTTGTCAAAAGCATCCAATATGCACTGTTTTAATTATTTGACACTGACCGGATCACTTTTGTACACTCACAATAAGATGTCCATGGGTACACAGCTGCACTCGCGATTTTTCCACTCCAAAAGTACGCACGAAGCATAGCTACATACTCCTGTGATATGAACTGATATGATAGGCCATCGCGTCGGGCAAACGTAGACAAACAATTAACTTTTGCAACGAAATTAGATACGCTCACTTTTGCTAGCAATTTAGTACTGTTTGTCGCATCGTCGGGGCGTGGCGCAGGCGCAGAGGGGCGGGGGGAAGTGGAATTTATCAATGGTTCATTTTACTATGATACTCGTAGTACTCGGGTTGGTCATAGTATTAGTATTGCATTTACCAATTATCACGTATGTTTGTGGACAGTTTTGGGACTTAGTGTTTTTATTTTTTAACTACATAAATATGATCAGTTAAAGATACTTAGTGCTGTGTTAAATTTTTTGTACTAATTAAAAAATAGCGGTGTATACAGGGTGCAAAAAGACCGTTAACGAGAACTGAAACTCCATATTATACCAATCATTACGAACATTTTTACTTCAGTACTATACATGGGAAATTACTGGTTCAGGAGATATTGAGGCTCAAAGTTACATTGTGACTTAAAAAATCAAATATTTGAAAAAATAAACATTTCACAAGTTTTATTTTTGCTTAGTATGACTTGGCATGATGTCCAAAACGAGTAGACTTCGGCTTGGTGATGGGTCTTGTGACAGCATGTATGATTCATCAACGCAGAGCCAAAACCACAGGGGCTTGACACTTGAAATTTTGACAGTCGATGCATTCTATGACGTAAGCACCCACTAAGGAAGGATTTTTGGAACGAAGTTCCTTGTCGCGCGTTGCGAAAGGGGGCTAGATGGAAAAAAATAAGACGAAAAGTTGTAACGACACTGTTTGCTATAGTAAGGTATTGTAAGCCGTGTGGCGTGCGCATGTTTCTCTGTCTGTCTCTCTCTCTCTCTTATAGAAAGCAAGCATCATGTTCATGCTTTCTGATCACGAAAATGACATCTATTTGGGAATCGAAGATGGCGGACGGGATATTTTAAATAAAATGAATATGGGTATAATTTTCGGGGTTTTCAAGGATTCTGGTCACGAAAATGACATCTATTTGGGAATCCAAGATGGCGGGACATTTTTAATAAAATTAATATGGGTATCATTTTCGGGGTTTTTATGGATTCTGGTCACGAAAATGACATCTATTTGGGAATCCAAGATGGCGAACGGTACATTTTAAAAAAAATTAATATGGGAACCATTTTTAGGGTTTTTATGGATTCTGGTCACGAAAATGACATCTATTTGGGAATCTAAGATGGCGGACGGGACATTTTTAATAAAATTAATATGGGTATTATTTTCGGGGTTTTTATGGATTCTGGTCACAAAAATGACATCTATTTGGGAATCCAAGATGGCGGACGGGACATTTTTAATAAAATCAACAATTATTACTAAAATTGAGCCTACTGATTAAGTTTATATTACATTATATTTGTTAATAATTTAATCGAAAGGAACTTTGTTCCATCCGGGTGTCCCTTGACAAGCAGCAAGCAGTTTTTTATACATATTTTTGGTTAAAAAAGTAAACACGCAATTTAGATTCAAATCTAACAACTGAGAGGTTGATATAGGGGTAGAAAGTTTGTATGGGAGGTATAGCGTATAATTTTGTGTGCAAACTTCTGGTTAGAAATAAAACAAATACGTGTTTTAGCGATTTCTAAAATCTACCGTTTAAAAGGGTGAAATAGGGGTTGAAAGTTTTTATGCGATGTCAAATTTCATAGACTCGCTTCTGATTAGAAATAAGTGATCATGTATTTACGGGTTTTTGGAAATAGGGGATGAATTTTTATAGGGAAAGCTAGTCATTACGCGCTATAAGCTAGCCAACTGCTAGCTTATACATAAAATAACTTTGATTATAAATAACAGAATAACTAATAGTAGTACGGTTTAATTCAAAGAGCAAAACACCAGTGCACTCTATTCACTTACTCTCAAACTAGGGTGACGATAGGATAGGATTTTTATGGACGCAAAAGTTTGTGAGGATGGATAGATAGATGGATGGATGTTTGTGACTCTTGCTGACATACACATCAGAAGAAAACATAAGCTATATCTATACTAATATAATAAAGCCGAAGAGTATGTTTGTTTGAATGCGCAAATCTAAGGAATTTTCTTTTTGTATAAACGATAAGTATGTTCTTCAGTGTTTTCACGATTTAATATTTCTTCACTGTAAGCCCGCATTTCTGAAAACCTATTTTCATGCAGTTTACTACTTTCTCTTGAAATGACCTTGGACCGAGATTCCCTACTTTGAGATAGACGTTTCTCCCTTTCTTCGCTAGTTGCATTTAAACGGCGCTGTCTCATATGAGCAGTGCGTTAAGTAGGTCTACACATCTTTAATTTCGATAAATCAGATAAGTACAGAAAGGAAAATTCACTAAAAAACAGGAAATAAATTTTTTTAAACAAAAATTACCGCCTCCAAAAATCTGGAAAATGTGTGAAAAATAGCACTAAAAAGTAAAAAAAATAATTGCGTTATTTTTACTTCAATTTACTTATAAACATCACCTATTCAACTGAATATTATAATAATATACTTATATGAGTTATGCGTATCTACCACTTAATTCACATACCTGACACAATACATATTTTTATATGACTAACAAACTAAATTAAATACCTATCACCAGAAATCAGATAAGTATATTATATTTTTGGACTAAGTACTAAGACAAAAATATTTTATTAGGACTATAATATACAATTATACTTTTTTTGGAGTCGGTGCCAGCCAAGCGTTTTAGTAAATAATTTCTTGATAATGTACAAAATACATCTATGGAAAGCTGTATTAATACGATAATTTAGCAAAACCTCATCAAACTTGTAAGTAATTTACAAAAAAAGAAATTTTTATGACCAGTACAATTATCTGACCATAGTCTAAAGTCATCACAGCCTTCTTTAGTCTTAAGTTTGATAATATCGTAAATACAACTAGCTATTTCGTTTGAGCCCTTCATAGCTACTTGTTCATTCTATAAGTAGTAGGTACCAACCAAATTTCCAATATCAAACAAGGATAAATTATGTTTATTATACTGATTGGCCGTTGAAGTAAGCAAAGACAAGAGATCTTTCCGCGTACAAGTCCCTAATGACCACTTGGCCTTTATACGTTTATAAATTGTGTCACATAAGTCCTTTTACTTCACTTTTAAATTGTACTTTCACGTACAAATGTGTATTTTTTTTAATGCACATTGTAAACTAGAGTAAAAGGAGGCATTTAAGCTAAAAAAGGTGAAAATACCCAAATTGTTGCATTGGCTCTTATACGTAGGACCTATCGATTTGACAATTAAGCTTAAGGTCCATTTTTTTATATCGAATACGATGATACGGTAGTAAAGCCTTGCTGACTTCGGCATAAATGGGCTCGCTCAGCCCGGCCGGTTAGTACTTTCCTCTCACAGAATAATGATGAAAATAAATAATGATGTAGAGTAATAGTATCTATACTGTTGACTTCATCAAGGAAGTAAGAGTGCCGGCGGCCCCTTACTTCCTCATCCTTCATCCCGAGGCCTCTACAACGCCTTTTTTCCATTCAGGCTGGCAAAATACTTCTAACTCTTTACTTGTATCAATGGGTGGCGGCAATAGCTTAACATCAGGCGATCCGTCTGCTCATTTGTTCCCTATAACATCATCATCAGCCCTATTTACAGTCCCACTGCTGGGCACGGGCCTCTTCTCACTAGGACATATAATAAAAAAATATCTTATAAGCGATTTACTATGCAATGAAATCAACTATAAATACCAGCAATTTTTTGTTACTAAACCAGTAAGGTGTCTAAATAACCAGTACTACTTCCATAGCATAAGCCAAAGCAGCTCAAACACCATATTAAAGCAACTTTTACTCTACAATACTATAGAGTCATTAAATTACATCTTAGAAGACACAGTCCAAAATGATCGTTCCAAGTTTATATACCGGAGCGCAGACGTTGTGGCTTTTAGCGGCGAAAGTTTTAACTGCACGACGTTTACTCAAAATGCAAATTACAAGCTCGGTATATGCGAGGCGGGGTTAGACACCACCCCACAAGATGTGATACACGGGACCCCAATATTAAACCACACGATCGCACCATACATTTCAACCTGCCCGTGTGTACATTGTAATTTTCACATACGTTGTTTACACGTTTTTAAGTACGGCCTGTATTTTTGTGGCTCTTATCGTTTTTAGTAGAGGAGACGTGGAAGATCGACCTTCACCGATCTGATAACCAGATAAGACGTATTTTTTATGTAATATAATTTATAAACAAATATGCCTATAATAACTTGCCTCTCAAAAAAGTGCTAATAGCTATTTTAAATTTAAGTAATTTTAATCAACCGCAAATATAACGTCCTTTATACAAACACTATGGAAAACAAAGTTATTTTTGGTGATGAAAAAGTGATAGTGATATTGGATAGGTGAAGATAAAGGGCATGTTAAGTGTTAAGGCTGATGCTAGTAATTAATAAACAAAAATCTTGGAGTGGAAGCAATATAGCAACAAAGATCAAACAATTAGATTAAGTGCGAGTCCCGTAAGGGTCCCGTAGTTCAGGTATCCACTTAACATACCCTTTATCTTCACTTAACCAAATATCACGATCACGATTACAGCCTGAACTGGAGATAATTTTACACTGCTAATGCTAACGTCAATACACTAGTTAAAAAAACTTCATGTTTTTTTAACTTTTAGCCGATTATTCTTTAGGTCTCTTTTTTATATATTCGAGGGTATCCTAATAATATGAAGTGTCCTAACACACAAAAAAATCTCAAGAAAAAAACATGCAATAATCAGTAATGAACTGATTTTCAAGCTACACGTCCACGTTTCGTTTTAACCTGATTTTACAGATTAATAAGCGTGTAAGGGTGATGCAATGATGGATTTGGTCATGTAAAACGCAGCATTTGTGACCTGACATTTAATCAACGAGAAAATTATATTTAAGCTGTGGATCCATAAAAGGCAGCATTGTACCTCATATTGAGGCAGTGTTTCCTCTAGTTAAGTCGTGGGTCGAAGCAACAGCTCAAGGCTGCCTCTAGTGGATATGTAATCTTAGGTTTTATGACTAAATCTCTAGCTTATATCGATTAAAAAAAAGTTTTAGGACTTGTTGGTCGGTCTTTAGCGTATGGCTTTACCAATGACGGACGGTAAATGTTAGATTTTGGAATAAAACTACGACTATATGCAAGAAGTCAACTTAACTTTCTGTCACCTTAATACATACAAGAACATAAACAAGACGTATTATTAATACTATCATTTTACATATTGAGCCCCAAACAAACTACAAACTCAACTTCTCTAAAACAGAAGTCTCCGTCGAGCACTTGAGACAACATTCGCGAGTACATGTGTATGTCTGCATCTATTTACTTTCAACATACGAGCTTGAGCGCAAGTTGAGACTGGTACTTGTATAGTGTGGACATACACCGAGTGTAACGTGTATCGAGACAGCTTCAATGACATATGATATGCAAACTGCTCCAGTGGCTTCGATGAAATGTTATTGACATTTTTTTAAGGTGTACGTTTATTCAAGAGATCAAGATATCTTTTTCTTTATCACTCGCTTATATTTTTGTTTTACAGATCACGACACGAATGTTGAACGTTCGCCTTGAATTTCTCATTCAGGGTCAACAACCAATAGCGAGTGGGCGTGGAGATGACGTCATTATCGTGAATGGTGCATTAAAGCAAATTTTTTTTACTCGTTGAGTAATTTGTGTGATGTCCTTTTCGAATATATTTAGCCATATCGAGCTAAAGTGTACTTACCATATTTTAACAAGCTGTTTAATTACCGTGCCGCTTCCTATACCAACAATAACAACGACAAAAATAAATTCGCTTAGTGACAATAATAATTTAATCTAATGTAATAATATATCACCGTTAGCAAAAACGTTATTACAAGCGTACAGATGTATTACTATGTGTTTTTTGTCCTTGACAAGGGTACAGAATGTACGGCCGTATCTTTGTACAAACCAGGCAGGGTTCGGTTGATTTTTGTCTTAAATATTATATGTATAACGCGTTATCCAAAAAAAATGAAGTTAATTCTTTAATCACATGTTGCTCCAATGAACCACAACTGAAATTCTGCACTTTTTGTGAAAGCCTTGCTTTCACGAAAAAGTATAATAAAAATTACTTCACGGCACCTAATTGATTGCAAAAATATCGCTCAAACTAGTGGCATAATTAAACCGTTTGGAGTAAATTATGATGTGTAACATTCCAGAGGATACGTTATTGGATCTAATCTTTAATGGGTTATCATTTAGCCTGCCGTAGCGCCATCATCATCAGCCTTTAACAGTCCACTGCTGAACATGCCTCTCCTTTAAAAGGAGGAATTTGGCCTACTATACCACGCAGGCCAAACGGGTTGGTATAGGGTTTGTATCAAGTTTTCCTTCTCTTACAGTGCTTTTCTCTGCATAATATGCTCCCTCAGTTGGCTCTTACGACGACCATACATGGGATGATATGGGGTGGTGACATTCCGTATTATTAATCCGTCACCACACGGACCACACGGTAGCGCCATAGAATCCATGATATAATTGTATACTTAAGTAGTCGGCTAAATTTACTTAGACTGAAACGTTGTACATATCCTAGCATAAAATTTGTATTTAGTTTACATGTTACACTCTGGGAACATTATTTTCTAGTACCGTATACATAATAATCATAACAATATAATTATGAGATGCCTCAAATATAGAAAAGGGTCTCCAATCCGAATCTAGTGAGCCGTAAATCTGTACCGGATTAAAATTGAAAACTCGTTGTAGACCTTTCAATTGTACTATAGTTGCCTACCAGTTTATTCAAATGAGTGTATTATTAGTCGACTGCACACAATTTTGCTTTAACTTCGCAATTATTTACAATTTTACTAGCGCCGTCCTACAAACTTTTTCCGTACAGTACAATTGTTTAAGCAAGGCTAAACTTGTAGTTTTGTTCAACTTTAATGCATTTCGGCACTTCACTCCTTTGTGTTGCGCCGCAAGATGTTAATTGTATTCAAAACAAATGTTCCTAAAGAGCACTACCACTTACATTTACTGACTACTATGTTTTTGTAGTTTTGTTGTATGCTACAGTAGCTAGTGTTTTAAAATCTTATCAAGTAGGTAAAATGTGTAGAGACTGTGAGGTCACTTACTATAACAAAAATGTATTTTATTTCTGGTCTGCATCTGTTATGTTATAAACAAACGCAAAAACTTAAAACACAAGTCAAGATCTTTAATCTCCATTTGTTTTTTGCTCGCATTGTTTCAAATAGCATTTCAGAAAAAGTTACCAATATCTTTTTCAGTTCTTATATAATTCGAAATCCATCCATCTCCAGCCCTGCTTCAAAACATTGAATTTCTTGAAAACTAACGGAAATATATTCATCCAGTTTTCATTTTCTCTTTACGAGATCTAGTGCAACCAATCTGCCATCCATCCATGATTTATAGCCAAAGTTATCTGTTACCGGCTTGCAGGTCATCGAGCAATTATTGGCTCTGCATATGCTGGTTGTACCCTTAAACTATGTACAAAGAAAATGGAAAAGGAAATCTTGAATTGTATCGATAAGCATCCTAGAAATGACACTTTCAAAAAGCAAAGCAAAAAGCTTAAGATGATTGCACGGTTGGCGTAGTGGTTTAAGTGGTCGCCTCGCCGCTTGACACTGCGCCGAGTATTGCGGGTTCGATTCCCACACGAGACAACACCTTGTGTGATCCCTAAATTGTTGTTTCGAGTCTGTGTGTTCATTGTGTGCATTGGTTGCATGTGCGTAAAGGCCCCCGCGACACAGGATTTATTCCTAGTGCGGGAGTTGGAAAACATCCAAACATTATATTTGAGTTTATCGCGTTCATACAACAGACAGGTCGCGGTGGAGACATATTTTATAATATGTATAGAATTCAGTGTACTTGCATGGCATGATTCACATAAAATAAAACCGTAAAAAGTCAGAGTGAAAGGCTAAGAAGTCTCGTATATTATTCGTTTAACAAACTCTCGCCACGCAGACCAATACCTAAATTAACGCAATTACCTAAATTACTTAAAGGCTTTTAGATTCGACGACAACGACATCAATTATATTTAATAACATATTTGAATTGATTACTTATTCGGATATGTATCGGTTGATTTCATTTCAATATATTTGGACTGAATAAATAACGTTGCTCGTAACTAAGTGAGATAAATTTTATTACTGAAGGTGCTTTTGATAACCGAAAACTTACATTGCGATCGCATTTTATTCAAAGTTATGAAGGCGACTTTATTTGACTTTCATGAATTGATGAAATGTTGCACAACTCGAATATTAGCATCTACTGAACTATGACCACACATAACACCTATTTCAAAATATTAAAATAAATAAAAATATGAATAAAACACAACATGTAATATCGGTAATACTAAAATACAGAGTTTCCATATTTTTCATAATAATGCATCATTATTACTAGAACTATCATACTCTTATAACGTTGTACTCTTGTAGCGCTCATAGCGAGACTTGACTTGCCGTTCGTAACAGATCGGCAAAGTTAAGCAACGCTTGCACAGGTTGCCACTTGGATGGGTGACCGTGTGTGGTATTTTCATCTGAGCGCTACCGTGCTTCGGAGGGCACGTAAAGCTGCCGGTCCCGGCTCTTGTCTAAGGATAAGGGTCGTTAGGCCATGTCGGAGGCCTTTGGGCGGTCTGAAAACTCCGACACCAGAGTTGGCCACACACTCACACGAAAAACAAACAACGTTTAGATTATTTAATGCCATATTAAAAGGAATATATATTGCATACATATTTTTATCTTGTTCTTATAAAGGCAGCAATAGCCTAAACACCAATAGACTGCCATTCAGAGGGTATCCGGTTTAAATCCCCTGCGCGCACCACTGACTTTTCCAAGTTATTAATTATCGCGTGCTTAACGGTGAAGGATAACCTCGTAAAAACATTATGGAGACCGCTCAGATGTGTAGGTTCCCACATCTGGGCGTTCTTCATAATATTTTCGAACGATAAAGTGCAGTCTGCCAACCCGCACTTAGCAAAGGTGATAACCTTACCCTTCTCAGAGTGAGAAGAAAGCTGTTGACGATGACTCGTAGATTTGACATGAGTATCGTGCTACCTTAGGACGGAGATAATAAGGCAGTGCCATCCACGAGTTCTTTTCCAAATCGTTACGGTTATGATCCAAGACTTATGTTATAAATTGACTTTTCTCGGACGACAGAATATCTTTTATGAGGCCTTAAATCCATCGCATTTTGTTGGAAATAAACGTTCCTCTAAGGATTTATCTATCGTTGCTTGCTGATCAATGTGTTAGAAGAAAATAATGTTTTAATGCATATTCCGAGTGCACGTTATTAGAGTGTACCGATACGAAGAATCACAGAGTAACATTCCACGTATAACGTATAGGAGCGTGTTGAAAAGCTTAAATTTTTAACATATCCGCAAGCATAGAAACATCGTACTAGAATTTTATTGTTCTTCCTTTTTCGTGTAGGTAAATGTGTGGCCAACTCTAATGTCAGAATTTTCAGACCGCCCAAAGACCTTCGACATGGCCTGACGTTTCCTGTCCTGCAATAAGACGCGGGACTGGCAGCTTAACGTGCCTTCCGAAGGAAGGTAGCGCTCTATAAGAGTCGCTTAACTTTGATATATCATGAACGGCAAGGCAAGTCTCGCTATGTTGATACGATACGATTAAGCCGCGACACATGTACGAGCTCATAAAGCTACACAGTAACCATAACATTTATATTAATATGTATGCTAACGACGTGACATCTATTCAGCTGGCGGTCTACTATCGAAGGTTAATTGACAATCACTCATGAATATGCTTGATATACATCACTGTTACTGGGCTCCTTAGGGATTTTAACGGCTTTTATGTTCTATATTACGTTATGAAATTATATTTAAAATGTTTATGTCATTAGGAGAGTGGTTAATGTGTGCATTGAGTTTCATTTCCATAAATATATGATCGTTTATAATCTTTATTAAGTAAATTAGGATAAAAACGGGAATGGTCTAGTGGAGAGCACAACATAATTCACAGACTGCTACTCACAGAGCCTTGGGCGAGAAGCCACGGCGCATACCTCTGACTAGTCGAAGATATGTTCGTATGAAACTGTAATTTATCGCTTGCTCATACGCTGCCTTTTAGAGCAGGCAGAGGGGATACGTGTGGCTCTCTGTTACAGGCTTTTAATTGGCTATCGACCGTAGACTATATATTATCTATCGAAGTTCTGTGCGGCCGCGGCGAACGATTCGTAAGTTTTCTGTTAGCATATATTGCCGCGACCTCGCCAAGATCAACTAACCTAAGTGAGTTTCATGATTTTCTTTGTGCTACGAGGCGCAAGCGGACACAGCGCCGCCTCTTCGGCCTATTGACTGACGTAACACTTCGCATGTTACCATCGCTTGTACTATGTAGGCCTTAAGGTGGGTGGACATCAAGATATCTCCGAGTTATTTCACGAAGCGCATTATTAGACATACAGGCGCTCATTTATGGATCTATCGTGGTTGCGTTTTTAGGGATAAAGAACAATGCCCATTTTTCTTAGAGACGCCGGCCCAGATGTGGACAGTCAAAAACCGTAGTAATTATTATTGCATTCGATAAAAGAGTGTTAAACTAGAATTTTGAGATTGATTAGAGGTCCATCACATTCATAGATTTATTACAAGAAGTACTTTTATATGCTCACAAAACATTAGGTGTGTACCCACTATTATTAGGATAGTTAAAGTATTTCGTAGTTTTGCGTAGAAAGGAATGAGTTAATCATTTGATAAGAGTAGAAATCCGAAAGAAAAAGCCAGAAGTCGTAAAAGATCTAAAAACATAAAAAGCATTCACAATGTGCACGAGCAAAACAAATAGGTAACAAACAAAATAAACTGAATATGACATTATTGACATTTACTTAAGAGTCAAAAAAGTGTTGCCATTTTACAGTTTTAAATGATATTGATTAATCGATATGGATTTCGGACATAGGTTATCTATATATGTGGTTCAAAATCGAACTTATTTGTAGTTAATCGCATATATTAAACACACATTTTAAATGTTTAAGGACCAAGTAGAGATTTGCTATTAACTCAAATCATTTTGAGAAGAGAAAACGTAAAATCGATAAAGAAGAGGTGATAATCGATTTAATATTATGATTTCTTTACTGGCAATTTCTGATCTATTACGTGTTGGCTATTTAGACGTTAACACATCTTTTTAAACCTATTTATTCAATAAGTTTCTCGGCACACCTTTAGTTATGCCTATAAATTAAGTTATAAATAAAAATAATTATTCAACAACTAATTGAAACTTTATTGTGCTGTTCATGAGTTCCAAAGTGGGCCAGAAATGGGCATTGTTCTTTAATAATTTCAGTTTGTAAGCATAACTACGGGTTATGCTTCGAGGGGGAGGTATTGTAACATCGTTGCTGTTTGTGGATTGCGCTTTAAAATAGTGGCGTTTCGAGGCTACTGTGGCTGGTTCCACTATCCTGGCTACTGTGGCTGGAGAGAGAGCAGTGACTTACCCTCTCCTGCTTTGCTGTCAAGAACGACACCGTCTCCTTCTGCAAGGCAGTAATTCCGAGCAAGGGCTCAGAATTACTGCCTCGAAGAAGGAAACGGTGGCGTTTTAGGCTCGCCCGTTCCGGACCCAAGCTTGTAACTATGTCCGAAGCAAAACCGTGACACAGTCGCAACGTTGCTATCGCCTTCCGCGAGAGAAAAACCCGTGCCCAAAAGTGAAACAGTTTATATTCGGCGCTGACATTATATAACATTGTTATATTTTAACATCAGTAATATAACACAAAATTAATATTCTAACACATAAACAAACAAACACTGATCATGGCTGATGGAAGTTCAAAATATTATTATAACTGACAGTTTAGCATAACACAAACGTTAATTAGGTACTGAAAATGATATTCAACAAATATCGGCAGGCAAACACTAATAATAGAGATTTAGTGTAATACAAAATTATACATGAAGTTAGACACAGAAACATTTTGAACGAAGCCCTGAATTGAAGAATGTTTGTTACTATAGCGTTCGCTGCAGTATCGTAAGCTACTAGATTTTATTCAAGTGTTTGAGATCACAGCTTATGTGATAAGTGGTGTTTATCAAGTTGTAAGAGTTTTGCAAAGTCAAGTAAGTCAACAGTCAAACTAACGTACAATTTTATTTAAAAGAATTTGCATTAATTTTACAATAATAACTAAATTTGAGCCAATTTCAGGTGAGTTTACTTCTTATTTGACTTTCGTACACCTTACACAAGCAATAATATCAAGTGAGCATATCACAATTTACTCAAACAACTTTGTTGGTGTCTTACACAAACCTGTGATCTTTATTTGCTTTGTTTATTTACTTTTAACAAGATGATGACCAGAAGGGTACGCCAAGACGATGAAAAATTACAGGTGACCCTTGTAGAACTAAAGAAATATAAGGATTTGTGTCAGTGACTACAAAGTGAACATGAGGACAATGAGAAGGAAATGCTACAGATTTTAGGGAAAACTCTCAGCTTAGGAGTGAGATGGCAGAAATGCACACTACTTTAGTCACTACTTTAGATGAAAGGGATAGATTACAAACATTGTTATGCAATTTGACTGGTGCAGTGATGAATTTGAGAACGCTCTCAAACGCATCACTGAATTGGAGGGTCTCCTAAGTGAGGCCAATAGTCAAAAAAGTCAAAAAAGTGCGAACCAGTCAATGAAATCAGTCACAACACAATCATTATTTGGTGAGCTGGTTGGTAGCGCTCCATGCACTGTTTCTGCCATCTCCGATGATAGCAGTAGAAATATAGTGACTATTGATTTAACAGAATTTAATTCAACTATTCAGTCATTTAGAAACATTAAGGCCTGTAATAAATTGAAGAAGTATGTTAAAATTAACAAATTTATCAGGAAAAAGGAAAAAAAATTATGAATGTACAAGAAATCAAACATAAATGTACATTAATGCAAAAAATATGAAAATGTAAAAGAACAGATGTCAGTATGTCTAGCTAAATTAGATTCCAATCCATTAAAGTATGATGCTGATATGCATTGTTTGCAGACGGAGATTGACAGTTTACAAGAATCTTTACTGAACATGACAAAAAAATATAATTTATTACAAAAACAAACAAATGAGCATATCTTGGCAATGGATGACTTAGTGGACTTGTGTAAATATAATGAGCAGAGGCTCCAATCTCTTACCAATAATAATCATGGCAATGAACATAACCAGTCGCCACAAAGTCATTCACAGCCAACTACATTGAATTGTTGCTCTGATTTGTTATTACCGTCTGATGCAGTGGGTAACAGCACCATTGATTCTAATTCTAATTTTCGCACTTCCTTCTCACCTCACATTACAAACACTGACAAACTTTTAATTTTTAATGATGAGATAGGGAAAAACATGAGCCAATTGTTGCGGCAAAGGACAGGTTTAGCTATTACTAACTTATGTATGCCTGGAGCAAGTTATTCTCAAATAATGCAATTTATTTTGTCTAAACCATACTGTCCTGAAACAACAATCATTATATTTATTGGGGGAAGAGGAAATGCAAATATAAATGTTATACAGAGATATTTTGACCAATTACTCAATTTAAAAGTTAGAAAAATTCTGCTTCTTGCTTTTCCTTACAGTAAGCTGTTGCCACAAGCTGAAAATAATTATAGATTTAAGATTAATTCAAAATTGCATACTATGACATTTTATAATAATTTGATTGACATTATTGACTCTAATGCGTTAATTAGAAATTTTTATTTGACATATGATAATTATTATATATCACAATTTTATAAAAGACAAATAGCATCATCGCTAGCTTATTGTATTAATAACTCAGCCAAGGTTTTGGCTAACCACACTGCTTTTATTGAGCAGTCAAATTTGACATGCAATATAAGCTTGGAATCCGTTCCAAATTCTTTAAATTGATTTCTGAGACAATAGAGTCAATCTCTGGCAATATATTTAATAAGACATCAAATTCTGTACCCAGTTTAAGTGACAAATATATAGTTCCATCAACCACACCTACAAAAAATAATTCTAAAAATTGTATCAACCTGGTGCATCAAAATATACAAGGGTTGATGGGTATGGAGTGAGGAGAACTGTAACAATATTGATATTTTATGTTTTACAGAAAATTGGCTAAGAAGCCACCAGTTCATATTCAATTTTAATAACCACCAGGTTGCAAGCTCGTTCAGTAGAGAAAATTTTATCCATGGTGGCTCGTTAATCATAGTAAGTAAATTTCTAAAATTTAAAGAAAGCACTGACATTGTGAGCCTCTCTTTTGAGCGAGTAGTAGAGATTACATGTGTTGAATTTGAGCAGTTCATTGTTATGAGCGTATACAAACCTCCATGTGCACCATTTGAAAGTTTTTAGTTATTATGGAGGATGCTCTAAGCAAAGTTTGTAATTGTCGTAAAACGGTTGCTATTTGTGGAGACTTTAACATTAACATATTAGAAAAATGCTCTTCAACTATCAATTTTTTTAATTTATTTAAGTCATACAATTTATGTCATAATTTCTATGAACCAACTAGTGTAACTGCCACAATTGGTACTTGTATTGATAATATATTTTCTAGTATAAAACCATTACACAAATCTTTGATTAATATGCTTCAGTCAGATCACAGTAGGCAGTTAATCTGTTGTCCAAGAGAATGTCCGAAAGTCCAGAGAAAAATTGTTAAATATATACCAATAAACCAGAATCGTCTTAAAACTTTTAAAAACAATTTATCTCGAAAAATGCATTGATTGCCTCATCATGACCATCCGGATCACTTATATAACTCTTTATTCAACTTAATTAATGACGAATTTCAGACTGTATTTACATCCAAAAAATTAAATGTAACTGACCGTCTGATGTTTAGTGACTGGGCAACTGAAGGTATTCATAAAAGCCGGATTAGGTTATATGAACTGTATGATTAAAAGTCTTATAATAATAGTCAGACCTTTATTAATTACGTAAGAAAATATTCTAAAACATTTAGACAAGCTTGTAATACAGCAAAATCTATTTATTTGAGAAATAAAATAAAATTATCAGAAAACACTATAAAGGCTACCTGGAATGTCATCAACAATGAAACTGGCAGAGCCAAAGCACGCAGCCGCGATTACCTTTTAAAAATCAATAATGTGAGTATTGCAGAGGACCTGTTAGTTGAATTTGAGAATTTCTTTCCTAATATACATATAGTGACAACAGAGTCGTTCCACTCATCTTCCATGTCTGCTGAAATGCTTCTTAGGGACTGCGTGCCAGAATGTGATGCAGCCTTTGAATTTACTGCTGTTACTACTGACGATATTCTTAAACAATTTAAAACTATAAACACGAAAAAGACAATGGATTTGTGGGGATTGTCAGTGAAGACTACTTCATCTATTATTACCATAATTGCTCCACATCTTGCAAAGGTATTCAATGGTTGCGTTGCTTCTGGAATAGTCCCTGACTTAATGAAATATAGTAAAGTTATACCTTTATTTAAATCTGGTGACATAACCGATCCTTCTAATTTTCGACCTATTTCTGTATTACCGACACTTAGTAAAATGTTTGAAAAATTAATTCTTAGTCAGTTACTTAGTTATTTTAATAGTCATAATTTACTTCACGAGAAACAGTTCAGATTTACGAGGGGTCGTTCGACTACTGACGCAGGAGTTGAGTTACTCAAAAGTATATTTTCTGCTTGCGAGAAGTGGCAAGATGCTTTAGGTATTTTTTGCGAATTGTCAAAAGCATTTGATTGTGTACATCATGACACTCTGGTCAGGAAATTGTATCATTACGGCGTTACGAACAAAGCTCTCAATCTCCTGGTTTCTTACTTGGGCAACCGAATCCAGAAAGTCCAGATCAATGACAAGACATCTCCAGGTTCTGCCTTAAAATGGGAGTCCCGCAGGGTTCAATCCTCGGACCATTTCTTTTTTTTATTTATATTAACGATCTACCCTATTACGTAAATAAGAATCATGAGATTGTGTTGTTCGCGGATGATACCTCCTTAATTTTTAATATTAGACGACAGCAGAGAAATTTTGACGAAGTTAACAATGCACTCTCTAAAGTTGTTAATTGGTTTAATGTAAATAATTTATTACTTAATGATAAGAAAACCAAACTATTAAAATTCTCAATGCTCAATGTAAAACAGGTGGAAACCAATGTACAACTTAAGGAATCCAGAATTGAGCCCGTCGGGACAGCTATGTTTCTAGGTATTATGCTTGATACCAAGCTCCAATGGGGTCCGCATATAGAAAGACTTTCGGGCAAACTTAGTTCTGCAGCTTATGCAGTTAAGACAATTAGATGCCTTACAGATATAGATACAGCTAGAATGGTTTATTTCATTTACTTTCATAGTATTATGTCTTATGGGATTCTTCTCTGGGGGAATGCTGCAGACCTTAACACAATATTAGTTCTGCAGAAAAGGGAAATAAGGGAAATTTACAACCTCGGTCCTCGTGTTTCGAAAAATTCAGTGAGATAGGCATTCTAACTGTTGTATTACAATATATATACGATAATCTGTTACATGTCCACAAGAATATTGACAAATTTAGTAATAACAGTGATCTTCACACCGTAAATACTAGACATAAGTATAATCTTGTAGTTCATAGCACCCGCCTCCACAAAATTAGTAACTGTTTTATGGGGCAGTGTATACGCTTTTATAACAAGCTCCCTCTTAATATAAGAAATTTAACAATAATTAAATTTAAGATTATTGTTAAAACTAAATTGTGTTTAAAAGCATATTATAAAATTTCCGATTATATAGACGACAAAAATGCTTGGGATTGAGCTGCTCTAATTAAACATAAAAATACATACTGGTCCAAACTGATAAATTTAAAATTTACGTTTCGTAAGCACTTTAAACAAAGTTTACACGAAATAAAGAATAATTTCGGGGAGATGGGCCTCGGTCGCCTTGGCTGGCAACCTGTCTAGGAGAAGGAAAACTCCGAAATTAAACCAACTTCCAGGGAGCATACCCGACACAAAACCCCGATCTAAGGTGTAAACCAACCCGTGCCGAGAGATTCGTGGCCAGAGGGTAAGCTGGTCGCAAACGGAGGGTGCCTGTGTTGGTGGTCACAGGGCACACGTGATATTCCGCCTTACCCCCGTAAAGGGCTCTATGGGGATGGACATTTAAAAACCCTAATTCTCGTGGTTACAATGGTAACAATAAATAATATCTCCTCACACGGCGGCGACGCGGTTCGCAACCCATCACGTCTCGTTTCCCGCGAGGGCGAAAAGCGGCCTACGGAGAGCAGGTTTGCAACATTGAATGTTGGAGGAGGAATGAACGGCAAATTGGATGAAGTATGTCAGATGATGGATGATAGAAAGATTGATGTTCTTTGTGTGAATGAAACAAAAAGAAAAGGGTGTGAAACCACCAAGCATGGTGCATATACGGCGTATTGGTCTGGGGTAGATAATACCACCAGAGCCTGTAAGGGAGTTGGTGTAATACTGTCTGCGCGAATGAATGAGTGTGTAAAAGAGTTTGAATGTGTAAATGCTAGGCTACTGTGGATGAGAATGAAAGTAGGACTTACTCGTCTCTTTATTGTGGGGGTGTACGCCCCGGTCAATATAGTTACGGGTATGTCACAACATGAGCAAGACGAAAGGCAGGGTTTTGAGAGGTTTAAGAGTGATTTTGAGGAACTGCAAGGATAATGAAAGATTGATCTTGTTAGGGGATTTCAATGGATGGGTGGGAGTAAAGCGAGATGGATTTGAAAGGGTGTTAGGTGCATTTGGTGTGAACGAAAATGGAAAAGTACTGCTTGAGATTTGTTTGGAGTGGAGCCTTTGTGTGACAAACACCATGTTTGATCATAAAAGGATACATATGTATACGCGAGAGGCGAAAAATGTTAGAAGAAGTATGATTGATTTTGTGATAGTAGATGAACGATTGAGAACGAATGTGTTGGATATAAGAGCATATCGAGGGATCGGCATCCACACAGACCACTTCTTGGTGATGAGCCGGATAAGTGGGCTCTTTAAAGGATGGCGACACCGAGAGCGTAATGAAAATAGGGTCTTGGAAAGAATTAAGGTAGAAAATCTACAAGAGAAAGATGTGAAAGATGAGTATAAACGAAGATTGATAGCAAAATTTGAGAGCTTCGATTGCATAAATGATATGGAAGAATTATGGCAGGCCTTTAAAGAAGAGGTAGTATGTGTAGCGTCTGAAGTATGTGGTGTGATCAAGAGAAGGAAAATACGAAAGGTTAAGAATACATGGTGGGACAAGGATGTACAATCAGCAGTGTCAGAGAAGAAGAAAGCTTGGTCAGATTGGTTGGCTGCCAGAGCAAATAAAAGAATGGGAAAAGCAACGAGTGTAGACATAGATGAAGCAAGAAAAGAGTTTGTTAGGTCAAAAAGAATAGTAAAAGAAATGGTTAAAAGGAAAAAAGAGGAAAAGAAAGATGAGTTTGATAGCAGATTATCTGACGATTTCCAGAGGAACATTAAGTTTTTCTGGAAATCCGTTCGTGCAGTTCGAGGAAGAACTCAATCCTCAGAACACACATCCATCAGAGACGAGAATGGAAGTATAGTAAATGGTGAATTGTGCGTGCTGAAGAGATGGAAAGAGTATTTTGAAAGTTTATTCGAAAGAACGGCGATAGAGACACCGATAGCTGAAGTGAATTGTAATGATAGCAATGATGAAAGCGTTATTGGCGTGGATGAGATCGTGAAGGCACTGGGAAGTATGAAAGTAGGTAAGGCTGCAGGATATGATAGGATTACAGTCGAAATGCTGAAGGCTGGACAGGGCATCATAGTTGGTCAGTTGCAGTGGTTATATAACTTGTGATGGAGCACCGGCCGAGTACCTAATGACTGGGCCACAGCTGTAGTTGTGCCTCTTTATAAAGGAAAAGGCTCGCAACAAGATTGCAAAAACTATAGAGGCATTAGCCTTCTCAGCATTGTTGGCAAATTGTATGCAAAGGTACTTATTGAAAGAGTTATGGAAGTAACCGACAAGAAAATATGGGATGTACAAGCGGGATTCCGAAAGGGTATGGGATGCACGGATCAGGTTTTTTCCTTGCGAAGCATAGCCGAAAAGTTTTTGGCCAAAGGTAAAAAGGTCTAAAAGGTCTATTGCGCATTTGTGGATTTGGAAAAGGCTTACAATAAAGTGGTGAGGAATGAAATGTGGTCGGTGCTGTCAATGAATGGGGTGGACAGCAGCCTCATTCGAGCTCTGAAATCCGTTTATGAGTATTCTAGAGCTTGTGTGAGGATAAACGGGGCATAAACTGACTGGTTTACCATCGAGAAAGGTGTTAGAGAGGGATGTGTAGCGTCGCCGTGGCTGTTTAACCTCTTCATGGACAGTTGTTTGCAAGATTTAAAACATAGTGACTGCGGATTAAGGATGAATGGGTTACTCGTCAAAGGCCTCCTTTACGCCGATGATCAGGTAATACTTGCATCTTCAGCGGAGGAGTTGCAGGAGATGGTAGCAATCATGCATAGTGCGTTAGAGAGGAAAGGAATGAAAGTGAATGTAAGAAAAACGAAAGTTATGGTTTTTGAAAAGGAGGAATGCGTTACGGCTTGTAATGTTTTAATCGATGGACAGCGAGTGGAACAAGTTACTTAGGTACGTTGTTTACAAGAGATGGTAAGAATGAAAAAGATATTGAAAGGAGAGTTAATGCAGGTAATAGTGTGAATGGAGCTCTGAAAGCGTTTATCGTCAAAACGTGTCCAAAAAGGCACGTTTGGCTGTACATAGAGGTGTGTTAGTGCCTACCCTTATGTATGGTAGTGAAAGTTGGGTATGGCAGAAGAGATCTGAAAGTAAAATAAATGCTGTAGAAATGAGAGCACTGAGAAGTATGTGTGGTGTGTCTTTGACCGACAGAGTAAAGAATTGTGTGATACGAGAGTGGTGTAGGGTAAAAGAAGATGTAGTGACAAGCATTGAGAAAGGCATGTTAAGATGGTTTGGGCACATGGAGAGGATTGATGACGATAGACTGACAAAGAATATATATAAGGCAAGTGTGAATGGAACAGGACAAAGGGGAAGACCTAGGTGAACGTTCTCTGACTAGATTGGAGATATCCTGAAAAAAGGACAAGTCAGAAGTACCCTTAACAGAAGAGCATGCATGAGAAACTTGATGGGAGTGAGTGAAGCAAGTAAGGTATGTCAGGATCGTTGCAAATGGCGTTCCGTAGTCTCTGCCTACCCCTCCGGGAAACAGGCGTGAGTCTATGTATGTATGTATGTATGTATGTAAAGAATAATTTCATTTCATTTCAGAAACAAAAAGAAAACTTTTAATCCACTTAATTAATCAAAAGACGTGAATTCCATTTTTAAAGAAAACGCCACAACATTGTTCATTTTTAGATTTTATTTTTATATTTCTAAATGTAAGCCCCTTTTTAGAAATTATTACAAAGGAAA
This sequence comes from Euclidia mi, assembly GCA_944739405.2. Taxonomy (NCBI): domain Eukaryota; kingdom Metazoa; phylum Arthropoda; class Insecta; order Lepidoptera; family Erebidae; genus Euclidia; species Euclidia mi. The sequence goes on from OX123181.2 coordinate 79,415,620, forward strand.
TAAATACTCATTTCGACGCGGGAGAAAATAAAATGTGTCAATATTAAAGTGGAGCGTGGGACATTTTATCGAAAGTCGTCAAATGAATAGCTAGTATTAAAGATGATCGCGGGCACTGAGTGCTTTCGACTATTATATGAATAGCTGCATTAGCTGAGCTAGTGTACGCGCTCTTAATAGGGACCCTGGCGCTCACGGTGTCAATGTGCTCACCAAGTTACTGTATTTTTAACTTAATATCGTATAACATTGATACCGTAAATAATATGAGGCGAAGAATTGGGAGTAGATAAGTGGTTTTTCGTTGGTTATATAGAACAAAATGTAAGCATACCTGTTAAAATCATGACACATACACATCTTGTCTTATTACAACATGTAAATCAGATTGTTCTGGCACAAACGTTTTCCTACATGAATATCGGAAACAAAGAAAATGGCCACTTAAACTGTACTATACACAACAAGACATCCATGAATTTAGAATTAAACTGCCCAGACAAAACGTAAGCTGCACGAAAAATATGGAATCACAGACGCACCTTGTGAATATCAAATTGTTTATGGTAATACTGGGCTCGTATGCGAAATAATATCGAGTCTTACTAGCAACCGCCGGCGACGCAGAATGCGCCAGAATGATCCATTAATGATGCTATTACTCCCCAACTGTGTCCCAACATCGCTACTCTTCATACTCGTATTTTTATATGTCAATAAACTAAAGTATTTTATATGCAAGTATTTTGCCGCCGATATTTGTTGCCGATAAACAAAGTAGCATTGCGAATGAATATTATTTTATTAAGTGAATGCATTATGCATGATGTTTTTTGTCGTGAAAGTGATAGGCAGACATAATATTATATAGTTTTGTAATATGAAAGGAATTTAGTAACTTTCGGTTGCGACCACCACAAGGACACACGACTTCAGGCGGATGTATGAGTGCTGGGACTGCCTTGAGGACTGTTCGATTTACGGCAAGTGATGTGCAAAGAGTTATCAGTGGTATGCGCAAAGGTAAATCTTCAGGACATGACAGTCTCAGCATCGAACATCTGAAACACGCCGGTGTCCATCTGCCGCGCGTCCTCTCCATGTTTTATAACTTGTGTCTTTGTCACAGCCATTTACCTGAGGAGCTAACACGAACCTTGGTGGTTCCTATAGTCAAGAATAAGCTGGGAGACGTGTCAGACATTAATAACTACCGGCCCATCTCACTAGCCACGGTGATTGCAAAGGTGCTTGACAGCTTGCTTAATGACATCCTAGTGCGACATATTAAACTGCATGACGCATGACGCTCAGTTTAGTTTTAGGGCTGGGCTTTCTACCCACAGTGCGATTGTTTGTCTTAAGCAGGCTGTCAGGTACTACGTTGATAGGAAGACGCCGGTATACGCCTGCTTCCTGGACCTGTCTAAGGCATTTGACACCGTAATTTATACCAAACTGTGGAACAAACTGGATGGTGCTAGTGTACCGGCTGAGGTCACCTCTTTCTTGAAAAGTTGGCACTTATGCCGAAAAAAAACAGGTAAGATGGGCGGGTACTTATTCTGACGAGTATGGCATGGAGTGTGGCGTGCGGCAGGGGTTTAACCTCTCCTCTGCTGTTCAATCTCTACATAACACACATGGACTTAAATACAACACCACCAAAAGTAAACTTCTAATTTTTAAAAGTACCTACTGGTAGCACTCTTCCCCATGTTCCACCGATTAAGTTAAATGGTATAATTCTGAAGGTTGTGACCAGCTTTAAGTACTTGGGCATATTGTGACAGACGATTTGAAGAATGACGCCGATTTAGAGCGTGAGCGGAGGGCGTTGGCGGTCCGAGTGAATATGCTTGCCCGTAGATTTGCACGATGCTCTAATGACGTAAAAATCTCTCTGTTTAAGGCATTCTGCCAATCTTTTTACTCGTGCGGTCTATGAGTAAGACATTCCCGTCGGGCCACCAATGTGCTACGTGTGCAGTACAACAACATCTTTAGAATGATGTTGCGACTAACGAGAGACTGCAGCGCGTCCCTCATGTTTGCAGAGGCCCACACTGACGGGTATCATGCAATTATCCGCAAGAGAGTTACATCCATCTCGAAACGCGTGAGAGGGAGTAAGTAGCAACGGCATTCTGAAGATGGTTGCAAATAGATTAGATTATCCGATCCAACACAGGTGGATGCAAATCACGATGGGCATGTAGTTAATTTATTATTATTTGACTGCGCAATATTTTATTTTATTTTATTTTTATTTTATTATTTTATATTTGACTTTTTTAACATTGATTTATTATTTATTATTATTTTTCTATGAATTCGACTGATTTGACTAATTTTTGTGCATATTTTATATGATTGTTGTGACATTTTATTATTTATTTGATTGATCTTATTTATAATTATTTGATTATTTTTTAAATTTGCATGTCGTTATAGTGATTATTTTATAATTCAATAATGAAATTTATGGAAATAATTTCTGAAATAAAATCATATTATTATTATTATAGCTTGGGTGCCATGCAATAAGCTACAGACAATGACAATGACATGTAAGTTAATATTAACTTACTGGCGGAATTTAGAAACTTGTCACCAAAAAAACATCTAGGCAATAACTGCAGTGACTTCTTTGAATTTAAGCGGGATCGTACTTGAGATAAATACTTTCTTATAATAATAGATAAACTGATTTTCAAAACATGTAGGTATGGAATGTAAATAACTCGAATGACTTGCTTATTACATTTGTGGAGGTATTCTCGTTACTTCAAAGTGATTAAGTAAGAGACCAGTCTAAATCCCATCAAAAAAGGATAACCCAAATACATATTTTTTGTCAGATTTATGAAGAAATAAAAAATTTATAAAAAAACTGTCTCAAAAATCTTCTTCTTTTTCTATCGTTTATCCTTATTATATAATATATTGTCACTATACATCGTTGCCAAAAAATAAATATTTTAATATCACTAGCAAACTTTGCTCCGAACAACTCCGCAAATATCCGTTATTTGTTTCAGTATTCTCTGGATGCTAATAAATAAAATTTAAATTCAAGTCGCGAACAAGAAAGCTAAGAACGTAAATACTAAACGAAATAAAATAGTGAAAGCCATGTACTCGTAAATTAAAACTTTGAATGTGAAGGCAACTATGAATCTCTCGTTACGTATCCGTTCTCCATTGTTTAAAACATATTTCTTACATTAAACGACTTCGAAAATAAAGTCGTATTTTACCCGTCTTAAACTACGATGAAGGAAATGTACTAGGGGTCATTAGTTATAAGATTTTGATAATTTTATGTAAGTATTTCATTTGAAAATATAAAATGGAAAACTTATATCGTTATAAAATTAGAGTATTAATTAGTAGTATATTTATACTAACAACCACTGTATGTATGTTAGACTGTAAGGTATTTATCTATGCGTCTATGCCACGCGAAATAATATGATTTATTATTATTATTATTAATAACAGCTAAATCAGGATGAAACCGAAAATGATTGGTTTGATCTTTATGTAACCACTACGTCGTCGTCGTCTTAACGTCTTTTCTGTATAATAAAATTCTTGCATTATTGACTGACTGACTATGTGCCAAACAGCTTCTTGCGACCACAGGTTCGCTATTGGTCGCAAGAAGCTGAAATTTGGCATGTAGGTAAGTATTTCGGGGACCGTAGGGGTGCACTAAGAAAGGATTTCCCCGAATGCCCACACGGGATTGGTCAGAACCGGTTAAATAAAATATGCGGGCCTACCTGCGGGTATCCACTAGCTTGGCAATAAATTTTATATACATCATAATTTCTCCGAGATTTCGGCAATGGTTACAACAGCCGTGGTCATGGGACGATATACTATAGCCATCCGGTGAGTAGGTGTAATTATTCACGAAAGTTTAAGAGTATTTATAATTAAGTTGCTGGTCAAAAATGTTTCAAGTATAAAAATAGATTGCATATTAAACACTATGAAACAAATGTAAGTTATGAATGAACATGAAAACATTAAGTTGTTAAGCGAAAATTATCCATTTTATCCAACCACTTCACCATAATTGGATTTTCCGACGACCAATTAACATGTAATTTACATTTTTAAAATTGTTAATAACTGGAAGTTTAAATGTGAAAATCACTCGGTAAAGGTACTTTTGCTCCGTGGGAAAATCCGAATAAAAATGCCAAACACGGTAAAAACGGTGGTTAGTGGCCTAAATAAGTCTTTATTTCGTAGCTAACGGTGGTAATGGTGCGTAAATACAAACACTTTTCGGGCGAAAATTGAACCGAACACCCAGCGTATAAGTGCCTAGTGCGTATATGTTTTACTAAAGTCTTACGTCTTCTTCACTGGAACTCGACGAGTTGATATAGTGCTACGTAGCCCTTTAAAAACTAACTTGGTATATGTTCAAAGCCAACTAAAAATAAAAAGTCCGGCTTAGTAATATATTTTTCATCAAGTAGATTTATTAAGTTTATTTTAAATATAACTCGTGGTTTCATTTTAAATTTATTTTGTAATGGTTTTGCATTTCAAACGTTTTCTGATATATCACAGGCTTATAGTACCCTGATGTGTGAGAAATCCTATCTAGGTTAAAAATAACGTACCTACTCGTTAAAAATTGTTTCCGGTTTAAAATTTTGTTTCGTATCTCCATCGCTAATTAGTGACCACTAAAAGTTAGAAGAGTAACATACCTCTTATTTTATACAAGACAAAGCCTCTTCGGCACATTAGCAATAAGTTCTGACACAGTAAGGCACCACAGCAAAGTAATAATCGAAAGAGAAACGTATCACCCTCATTAATTAGACCAACATGACCATAATGAAACCAGCACTTTATACACCACTATTTTTTAATTAGTACAAAAAAATTAACAGGGCACTAAGTATCTTTAACTGATGATATTTATGTAGTTAAAAAATAAAAACACTAAGTCCCAAAACTGTCTCAAAACTGTCCACAAAAATACGTAATAATTGGTAAATGCTGGTCTAATTAATGAGGGTGATACGTTTCTCTTTCGATTATTACTTTGCTGTGGTGCCTTACTGTGTCAGAACTTATTGCTA